>VZSC01011943.1:257902-302664 GCA_013398225.1 Steatornis caripensis
TATGGAATATAAAATATAATAACATGATGTGATTAGAATTAATTAAAAATATACATGCATCTAATTTATTTAAATCCTAGTAAAGCTCCTTTTTCTTTGTCTCTTTAGCATATACTCACTTCCAGGCTATTTTTGCTATCAACTTGCTGTTAAATTTACTGGCATTTATACATTATACTTTCCAATTCCTTTGCCGTTCACATGATTGCCATCAGTAACACTGTCCGTCACATTTGCACTGGGGCTCAGATCTCACTCCCCAGGTCAGGAAAGTTCAACCGGTGACTTGAAGCAGTTGCTGGAGAGTTTGACAGTCACCCAGCACATCCCAACATCCTCATTTTGCAAAGCGATGGCAGGTCCTTTGGTGGGCAATTACCACAGAAGCCCAAAGATAATTCAAACATACACTAATGCTATCAGAGAACTTTTAACATACACAATATATGAAAAGCCCTGGTTTTCCTGGGCAGGGATGGGAAGTGCTTCTTCTCCCAGTTATGCAATGGCTGGATTGACAGAAGAATTGACGTACACCTGCTCACACTACTACTGCATCTGGCTTTGACCAACATTACCAAGTAATTGAAACTACTGAAATACTGTGCTTCATGTGGTGAATATAACAGACAAATTTTGGTATACCTTAAAAGGGAGTAGCAGAAAAACCATGGATCAATTGTATCAAAAAGACCTACCTCCTGTGAGACGGAAAAAACTCAGGGGAAAAAAAAGTGAGTATTTTGTATTTATGAATATTGCAATGAAAATAAAATATTTTTTAAAATAAGAACATTTCAGGTTTTCAGCTTGGTACATAGATAATGCAGGTAGTCTACGATTTTTCTCTGAGGAGACATGCAGCATAAGCACACCGTATAGACTTGTCTTTTCCTTTGAGACTAAATGTACACTTTATTGTGTATCTTTATGGTCCTCTTTGAGAGAAAAGATTTAATAAATAAAAATGTTATTTCTTAAAGGAGGAATGGGCATGTGATTTTATTTCAAGTGGCCATATGGAATGAACACTATTTCTCTTTAAGGCTACTCAAGTAGCAAAACACATTTTGTTATTCATAAAATTAAGCCACCCTTGAAGGTGAACAGAAAATCACTGTGAAAACTTTTGATCAAAGACTAAATATTGTTTCCTTTGTCTTCAGCTGCACTGGTTTTCCTCTTAATCTTCCTTGCTGACTGTTTTCAAAATAATTAACTCGTACTAAAGCAACATTTATTTACATTCTCATATGTTAAATGCTATAAAGAGAACCTTTTTCTTCACTCCTGCTCTGTCTTCCTTTTTTTTTGTTTCCTCTCTGTTTACACAGATCTTCTCATCATTTTAGTTAAATGCATCTTGAGAATCATTCACAAGAGTGGTAAGATACCAGTTTCAGTTGCTTTTGAATTTTGCCAAGCTGCGCTGAAATCTCCTACCCTGGCTGCCTACCACAAAATGTTTAGAATGTTTCAGCGCAAAATCCTTCAATCCAAATTCATAAGAAAACATGCTGTTGTGTTCATATTTTAAAACTCACGCCGCCATGCCTGCAAGTCTGGAGGCAGAATCCCAAAACTGGAAGTGGGGGGAGCCCCAGGTGTACCGGTACCCAGGAATCACCATCATCTCTGTGAAATTGTGCTCAATTTCGTTTCAGCTTATAAGCTTCTAAAAGCCCTATTTTCACACCATTAGTGGACTCCTGTTTTAGTTTGGCTCTTGAATTTTTGAAGACTCTATCTATATTGAGTACTCTCCATCTCAAAGATGCCGGCACTGAGTAAGACTTAGGATTACTTCTCCTGAGTGCCAGGAGCCCCCAAGACAACAGGAAAGGGACTGACATTAGCAAAACTGTCCCTCTTTCCTTTGTCAGTCCATCTCCCACTGTGCAGACACCAGGCTGTCCTGGTTTGAGCTAGCACAGAACCAGTTCTTCTTTTCAGTAATTTTACTTTTCAGTTAAGTCTCTTCTAAGAGACTGTTCTCTGAAATTAACAGCATGTTTTTCAGACAGTGTCTGCTTCTACGAGTGATAATGCTCGATGTTTATAGTTAGTGCTGGAGTAACACTATGAATAGTATGCAGAAAAGCTCTTGCTTATACTTCTTCCTATAAAAAATAAGGTCACTGCTTGGTTCTGCTGAACTTCTTATGTGGCGGAAAAGGGGTCCCACTTGCAACCCTCCTGTGGGGAGGAGTGCACTCAACAGGTGACCCAAACGTGACCAAATGCAGTATTCCATCCCATACGCATTACATTCAGTATAAAGCTGAGGGACCACAAGGGTCAAGTTCTCTTCTTCTATGGCCAATGTCCGAGGAGGACTCTGTCCATTCCTCCGCCTTCAATCCTGATCTGTGAGTTCCCGAATCCGGTTCCTGTCTGCTAGTGAGTCCAGCCCGGGACTTTCTCAGGGCCTGCCCTGCAGTGCCTGGGGTGATGTGATCGTCATCGGGGGAGCTCAATATCGGTTTTGTATATGTTTCATTATTTTTTCCTATTATCATTATTATTATTATTATTATACCTTTTTTGTTTTATTGTTATTGTTTCATTAAAGCTGTTTTAACTTCTTCCACCCTATAAGTCCCTTTCCCTTTTCCTTCCCAGAAGGGAAAGGGTTAATAGCAGCTGTCACCTGTTTAATAGCCAGCCCAGCCTTAAACCATGACACAGGCAATGCCCTGAAACAGAAAAATCCTGTAGACTCGAATACAGGGAGGACGAGAGGAAAAAAAGGAACAAGGAGAGGGAACAGAAACCAGGGGACAAAAGAAGAACGGGATCTGCAGAGCGTCAAATTAGTGGAGAGCAGAAGCCAGGTGAAAAAGCTGTGGCAGACGTAGGGGTGGGGTGTGGACAGTGGAAGAGTACTGCGACTGGCTGGGATGGGACAGCAGAGTTTGCTCTCCTCTCCTCTAATTAGATTTGGGACTAACACCGTAAACACAAGCCTGAGCATTCATCAAACATCTGTGAAACTCACCAGTAAAGTCCTTGGTGACCAGCCTGCCCAGAGTAACAGGCTAGTTCTGCTACACCAGCTGCACTGCAGACCTAATTAACGATCCGAGCTGGGAAACTATACTTTGAACTTACAAGATAGTGTACAAATGTTATGTTTATCGACAAAAATGAAGGTCTAATTTGACTCAAATTGAGGAAAAAATGGTCAATATTTTATACAATTTCTGCCTTCATCTCTGTCTTGGTTCATCAGATTTCAAATATGAACACTGTTTTAAGTGTCTGGTACTGTAAGGGCACTGTGAAAAAGAGATGCATTTATTAAACACTAAAGAACTTTGATTAAGGTATATAAGAAATAATGACATGACAAATGATTTTATATTAAGTACGGATTTTGGACGCTTCATGTTTAACAAATATAGTAATAAAATGAAAAATCTAACTACACAGTCACTGAGAAAAGGAGACATCCCCTGGAAAGCCTGGTATGTCATGTAATAACAGCTACACTGTAGTGCATAAGAGACTGGATTTCCACAGTCCATATTAATTCTGGCATTTCCTTGCTTCTGATGTTTTCCTTTGCAACATTTACATCCTTTTAACATTATTTTATTGGACCTCATTACACTAGATATTGCACCATGAACCGGTCCTGCTCTATGAGGTGTTCTCACACGCACACTCATGGTATTAAACTCATAATGGAACATGGGTGAGAAATCCCTTCTAACACACACAATAAGCACAGCTGAAAAATCTTGCAACATCAGCAGTAAATTATTCTGGCAATGAATGTGCTGACCTCCCTCATTCACTACATCAAACATGGCTTTGAGCATCCCTCCCTAATAGGCAGGCATGCAATGGGCCTGAGTAGACCCTGCAATGCTTTGGGTCCGGAGGAAGCAGGTCTGCATGGTGGAGCTATGGAATCTCTAACACCAAGGAAACAAGAATGCAGAAGGAAAAACACTCTTTGCAGACCCAAAAACATCTCAAAGACATCTGTGTGCTTGCTCACCCCATGCTAATGCCACTTGTGATTGGTCTGGATTGCAGACAGAGCATCTACTGCCTGGCTACTTTCCTACAGCAAATTAGCCTGGCAAAAACTCACCAGCTTCTGCTCACTGTCTAGGGAGTGGGACCTGTGGAATGGCCCCAGGAGAGAACAGGACATTCAGGGGAACAGTTTGATGGACATATATAAGAAGAATATGTCTCAGGATGCCTGTGACACTGCTGTAAGAATGAATAGTAAAGAAAAGTAGCTGCTCCTTCAAATATTTTTTAGATGCTGACTTTGACACTGTTTAAATATAGCTTTATAACCATCTTGACAATAAAATCTTTAGCACAGAGCCTGTACAATGCCCAGCATAACAAAGGTTTCCTTTGCTACCATGACACCCTCTATTGCTGCCATAAAACAAGTAATGACATTACCTTGACCTACAAAAACAGGGCAAGGACTAGGTTAAAGATGCATTGCTGGTTTTTAGTAACAAACTGTAACCATTCTCTAGAGGTCCCTTCCAACCCCTACCACTCTATGATTCTATGATTCTATGATTCTGAAAATGTATATGCTTTCAAAGTGATTTTAAAAACCCATACAAATATTATTGAGAATGAAGCCGCTTTTTGATGGCTAAATTCAAACAATACTATAGCTATGTGTGTCTTGTGAAGACAAAATCTCAGAGAAACTTCTGCAAAAATAAACAGAAATGCCGAAGATGCCTAGAAAAAGATCTTAAAAGAATTCTGAGTAATCCCAAATTCTCAATCGAATTTTTCATAGTAGATCACTGTTATGTTACACTTCCATAGGTCTCATAAGGGTTTCAGTTACTAAAGCCTAATAATAACCTTATATTATATATATATATATAAACAGTCCATATGAAAATGTAATATGGAATGAAATTAAAATGTATATAAAGCATGTAATACTATATAGTTACTCACCATCAAGTTACAAGTAGGTTTCTGACTGATTTAAAAACCCCAAAACTGATCTACTGTTGAGTGAAAGACCTTGAAGCAATAGAAAATTGAATTTTTTCCCCAATTTTTTCATAGGCACTGCACATAGCTGTATTTAAACTGAATCACATCCTGAAGTAGATTTATCATATCTCAGCAGATCTGAAATTAGTTCTAATCTCAGTGTAAGAATACGGAACAACATGCTATACGAATCAACTTAATTTCAAGGAGAAATCAATAGGAATTCACTAGAGTGAATTTATTTTACTATTAAAGTAATTTTTAAAAAATTTAAAGGCTACATGAGCTAGTCCTCAATGAAAACAAGTTTTCAGGTCATCTCCTAGACTAGGTTTAGCTATTCAATAGACTTTTCCATTTTCTTAGTAATAAAACTGTTATGCTGTCAACTAAAATTGACAACTCTTAGCAAAACAGATCGAGTTTTGAATATCCTGATTTTTATTTTTTTTTAAATGAAAGTGAAGTGCAAATCATTTAAAAGTTTTGAGTATGGAAGCAGACTGCTGAAGTTGACGTTCATATTTTATGTAGCACGGTAGATGAGACTTCATATTAAAGACGTCAGATATATTTCCATGCTTTTAGAGATGAGAGGAACAAGAACACTGTGGATACTGTGCGGGAGCTTCAAATGTCTAGCACAGCACAGAGGTGAGAGGAAAGGATGGTAACAGGGGAAGCCACTGCTGTTCCACCATCGCTTCTTTCTATTTCCCATACAAATCTTTCCTAAGATAGGCAAGTTCATCATGAAATGTGTCATTGCTACCTTCTTGTCTCCCTCACCTCTCCCCAGACTAATACAGTAGTAACTCTGGTCTGCAACGCTACGTGGTGTACATCTAACTTGCAATGAAAAATAAGCCAGAGGGGATATACATCTAGTATCAAATATCTGCAGTTTAGGCATCTAAATCTGTCTAGGCTTGTCACCGCAGGCTTCCTTAACATCTAACAGAAAGATACAGATGTATTTCACCTGACCTAGAGTAGTCATCTATTTCAGACAGAGAGGAAATCTATTTCAGCCAAGATGAAATGTGAATAATGGCTGCTACTCTCCACTGACTGCTGAAGAGGATAGGTAGCGGGGAAAACGTTGAGGAAATGAAAGAGTGCTGCGGAGAGGGAGGGAGGGAGTGCACACTGTCCCCACACAGTCCGTGTGTCTCATTACATCTTCCATGAAATCCTCTTTGTCCACAACACTGACTACAGCCATGACAAGAGATGGCTCCTGCTGAAGCGTCATGCTTTAGAGCCTCAGCTTCTTCAAACCAGCCATTGACTAATCATTTTTAAGAAGGAGCTGTCACTACAAAGCATATACTAATCTGCTAAATGTTTCCACTTTTTGAGATGACACTGTTCATCACTCCCACAACATTTTAGATTTTCTGTATAAACCTTTGCAGAGAACAGTGTGGATGAAACTTCGACAGGAATCAGTCTACCGACAGGCCAAGAGGCTGCAAAGCGGCACTGCATTCCCCCTAGATCTTGTTTCACCAGGCTGGAATGATGAGCAGTGACACACTAGAGCGCTTGCTGGTGTGCACAGTACATAGACAGTAAAGTAAATAGGGATTTAATCCATGCAGGTAAATGACTTTTTTATACTTACAGGGAGACCATAATGATTCTCTTTCAGTAAAACTGCACAGTCTTATCATTGACACAAGCTTTTGTGCTATTTAAATCAAAAAGATTTATCCAACATAAAACTGTGTTTCTATTGAAAAGTTTTACAGAAGGAGGTGTCATTGAGGTGTATTTATGACACAAATTCATAAAATCTGGGACAACTTTATCTCCTCAATTTTCTCATTCATATGCTATCTTTGTGGTCAAACCTTTCCTTCCTTGGTACTTTCTTGCTAGTGGAAGGATTTTCTACATGTTTGTTTTTGCAACCTGATTAATGGGATCACTCAGTTGAGAGTTCTAAGCCTCTTTCAAGTCCTTTATACCTGCAAACATTTTAAAAACACATTTTAAATTGGCTTTGGCACAAGTGCACTTTAAAAAATTTCAGAGGGTGTGACGCTCAAGTCATAATTTAAGCGATTGAAACCTGTAAAGTACTATCTTCTACATTTTGAAATGCATTTATACATGCACTGTGGGAAAAACTGGCATTCTTTTTTTCTTTTTGTTTGTTTGTGTAAGATGAAAGAAGGAAATATGCCTTCCCTTAACTGGTGGGGCAGGCAGGGCAAATGCCACACCACAATAGCACTTTTTGTTTCAGCCTGGGTTACCTAATAGCTCTGAGCTCACAGAACACTTTCCCCTGCCCTGCTGGGAGGATGGGCCATCAGGCTGGCTTCCTTCCCAGAAAGAAAGAAAGAAAGAAAAGAAGCCAGCTCCTCATTCAGCAGTTGCAAAGGCACGGAAGCTCCACCAACCTGGAGCTCATTTATTGCTCAAGTCAGATTCAGGAAGCAATACTAAAGCACTAGGCTGGAAATCTCTCATTCTCTTTCTTCTCTCACAAATTCCTTTTTCTCCCGTCTCTCCCCCTTCTTCCCTCCCTCCCTCTCACTCTTTTTTTTTTAAAAAAAAAAAACAAAACACTAAGGACAAGCCTGTGGCCTTTTTTCACCTTTTCAAGTCAGCAGTAGGGCTCAGTGCAGCTGAATCTGCAAGTATACCCTTGGTGCCTCTCTAGTATCTCCAAACTGGAAATCAGCTATACGACGGAGTTCCTAATCTAGATACAGAAAAATGCTTCCTGTTTTTACTCTAGTTATGGTCGCATGATCTCCCCTAGATTTGTTGCAACCACACCATTTTTATTAGTTTTCAGTGTTTGCTTTTTAAATCTTAGCATTCCCAGACACCATTGATCTCTTTTCAGGAGCAAAACATCCTGAGATTCAGGAAAAGAGCCATGCTGTGCAATGCCTTCTAGATGTAATCTTGCAATTCCTCAGCTCCACAGAAATATCATAAGCAAAGTAGGTGTATCGAAACCGCTTTGGAGTTATCATTTAATATTCAATAGAATAGCAAGTCATCTCCCATTATATGCATAAAATTCAGTGCCCTCTCAGAAAACCTGAACTTATTTTCTTTCCTCCTGCTTTTCAAAACTAAACAGGGCCAACAAATGCAAAGGAAAAAATGTAAACTTTGAAGCTGAAATTTAAAGCAATGAAAGCCAGGAAGTTCAAAAGTTAATGTTCCTATGGCTGTGTTAACTTGGCCATGTTGCAAATACATCATGCAAATACTTTGAGCTATTTTGTTAAAGGCATATAGTGCTGTGCCATACGGCATAATAAAACATGCTGTTTTCTTTTCATATGGAAACCATCTTGTATGAGCAACAGTACATCATATTTCTACTGCTAATGCTGATTTCTCTACCACAAGTCAAGTTATCTCTGCCACAAGGTGCTTCTCTGTTCTGAAGATGCTGGTGCCTCACTGGGATCTAGCTTTCCTTTAGCTCACCCACGAGCTTATGTACTGACCTCACCAGTAACACAGGCAACTTCTCTCCTGACTCATTTGCCTCATCAGACAATAATCTGTCTTTCCCCCTTAATATCAAAGCACGCTTGTCACAGCTTGTCCATTCCTCAGTTAGAAGAAATTTAAACAAACGGCCTTGTCGATCATCTCCTTTCTGTTCTTCACTAGTATGGTTTCTGCCTAGGAGCATACTGATACTGAAGTGCAGTAGACAACACGATCACACATCCATGAGATACTTGTCCTCACCACAGATGACGAAACACATATATGTAAAATACTCTTCTTTTAGTAGAGAAGCCCTTTTTCTCTCCCTGTATTATTTTGGGTTTTTTATATTTTTAATGTACATATTGCTATGTGCTAAGGTTAAAGGAGATTAGGCCCCAAAAATGTGCCTTACTCTCGGTCAACAATCTTGCGTTTCTTAGTTCCATTAAGAGTTCACTCACTGATGCTGGCTCAGGGTTGAGTAAGAAACATCTACAACACCACCAGCTTCACCAACCTCTGAATCTTGAAGGAGTGTGCTTACCAGCTGCTTTCTTCATCCTAGAGCTAAAGGAACTTTAAAGACAAGGATTGTGGTTTTGAACTATATTCAAAAAGTTCAGGAATCTTGTTTTGTGGAAAACAAAGACAGATCTAATGTGTTCACAGTATGCTGACTAGATGTGAGCTTTGTACTAATTAGTTTTCAAGCACCAAAGTCTTTATAAAAGTCTGGCCCATTTAAGTATGAATGAATAGCTGACTCATATCATGGCCTGATGGAATGGGATGGAATAGTTGGGGTGCACTGAAAGCATTGTACGTGGATTCAGCTACAGAACTTGGTTTATCGATGATCCAAAGAAAGTTCGTAGGTTGAGATTCGAATTATTCAAGACAACATGGTAGACACAAGCTCTTCCAAGTGTAGCCACTTGTTCACTAGCACCACTTTTGCTCAGACACATTTTCAGCCAACTTTTCTTTGCTGTTGGTCTTATCCCAAACTTCAGAAAGTGCAGTCACTTAGAAGAGACTTAACTGAAAGTTAAAATTACTGAAAAGAGAGCTGGTTCTGTTCTAGTCCAAACCAGGACACTTAACACCGCTACAGCTGTACGAGCCAGATGTAACGGTAGGAGATCAGTGTATGACCTGCAGTGTCTGACAGCACAATCCATGCTGTGTGATCAGTCCAGTGCACACATGTCATACAGAATCAGAAGAAATGTTGATCCTTGTAGATGTCTTTCAGAAAAGGAGAAACACTAGTGATGTGTTGCAGCTTTTCAGTACGATTTTTATCATGTATCTATTAAGAAGGAGTCAAGTAACTTCTGTGTCTTCTGGATCGCTCTTATCTCTCAGGAGAGACTACTGTATTCAGTGGACAGTGTCGTATGTGACAGAGAGTACCAGAAAGATGAGAAAATGTAACTGACCATTACTCACAGATCAAAAAAGATCGTCTGACTTCTTTACCAAAGCAATTCAGCTCCACAACCTGACTTGAATTCAGACTGTATGTGGTCTAAAATGTCAATTAAATGATCTTGCAACTGGCCACTGGGTAGTTTTGCTGTGACTGGGCTCAGAAAAGGGGAGGCTTGACTGTAGCTGCAGGCAAGGATCACTCCAGATTGTTGACTTCTTCAGCTCCAGTTGAACTCTAACGTGTTTGACAGAAAAAATGAACACTACTGCTCTAAATGTTGATTATTTTTGTCAGAAAGGATACCAGTTCCTCACTGCTCTCCTTCACAAACCTGAAAGGCAGGAGTACCTCCATGTTGGGTACATGTACTGAGATCTGGGAACACAAACAGGCTGTTCATGACTTAACTGCAGTAACTGCAGGAAAGGACCCAGTCCCACCAAGGCTTGCATGAGCTTCCACTGGTGCCTTCAACTTGCTTCAACAGCAATGAGGGTAACAGCAATGGGTAACTGAGGCTATGTGGTATTACGTCCTTTAGCAAAAGGCATTCCCTGAGCTAAAGAGTTGTCAAGCTTGGGACAAGCTTACAAAGATTTAAGCTTAAGTCTAAACAGGAACATGGTGGTTAGGCCCATTATCTCCAACGAAATGATTCAGAATAAAGAAGGTAAGTATTTGAATATCTTTGTAGGATGGGGAGCTCAATTAATGCCAGAAAGCAACAGGTGGACAGAGCAGAAAGACAGGTTGGGGGGAGGATGAAGAAGGTAATATGAGCAGGTAATATGAACATGATTTTAGCTCAGCACCTGCCTACCCATTATCAGCTGGCAGAGTCCTGTAGGCATTGTGTAAGACAGGAATTAGATGGAGACCATGTTAACACAGTATTAAAATAAAATAAAATTAAAAAAATGAAACAACAAAATGTCCTGTTCTGCTATACCATGGTAGTTTTCCTCCTGGCAGCAGATCAAAGATATTCAGCCATAAATATCTGACTTTTCAACAGATAATATATACAAATCTGAACAGAAACAAATAATTTGGTCTATGAGAAAAGCCCAAGCTGATGTGATCAGCTAATTGTACAATACCAGTATTTTTTGTACAATGCACTGAGGCTATTCCAATTAAAACAACGTACTTAAAATGTATACAAATGACTAAATTACAAATTAAAACCAAAAATGTGTTCAAAACTGGGGAAAACAGCAGAAGTAGAAGAAAGTAATAAGTGTTTGCACATCACATTCTACCTTGAAAATTACCAAGTAAGTCGCCGGTACACTTACAGTAAACAGCTGTCCTTTTTCTTCAGTTTCATACATTTCTGTTCCTCCTCAATACTGAAGCTGATTTGTTTAGCATTGTAGCAATAATTTCTAACAGCTGTTGTAACATTAATAAACTACATCAGATAACAAAAAACTTTGGCAATCTACTTCGATTAGAGTAAGGAAGCAAAAAATTCTTTGTAGCTCAAACTACTTGCTGGTCAAAATAAAATAATCAGTTCTTTATGGCCCATATGTTGTCTAACTAATGAAAAAATAATTTGTTAGAGGAAAGATAAAATGACACACAATGTTGCAGGATAAAATCTCACAAACAAGTGGATATAATCTGAAGACCAAGTCACGTGTATTTGTATCATCATACAACCAAAATTAGTTTGTTTCTGCTTAGTTTACTTTTCAGTGCCTCTGAAAAGTGAAGAAAGTGCTGCTAAGAAACGAGTCACTTTTTTTAAAGGGTGGAAAACAGAAAAATAGTTTCTCAGAGGCAAACCACAGATAAAATAATTTCTAATGAATACATAGGAATTAATAATACATGTAATGTACACATAGTTACTATAAGCTACTAAGCAGCACAGAAGTAAAATTCTGTTTAGTGAGACTACTTTTTATATATATGATTTACATGTAATTAATCAAATATTAATGAACAGGTAAACTCCAGGAACATTTACAACCCAACAATCATTAAAAAATTGATTAATATCATAGTGTTAAAATGCCATTCGGGGAAATTAATCATAAAAGCATAAATGATTAATTTTATCTATACACAGGGATACAACATATGTTTGGTTGTATACTAGTAACAGTAACAGTCACAATTAGAAAGCTCATTACAAATATTTACCCTTCTCATTTGCTTTACGCTATAGTTCTTAACACTAGTCAGAATAACTAGTATTTGCAGTACAAAGTATGAAAATAAATCTGGAATCATCATCTAATAATGTGTTTTTCATTATTAGTTAATGGGGACAACATCAGTGGTAGCACGGCTCTTAACAGGATCTGATAGACCTTATTTCAGCTCATACATAAGTCAATTTTGCCTCCTTTTCAGGTTTGAAAATTTGACTGGTTTATCCCAGAACAGTACTATAGCATATCCAAATAATTTTTCAGATTTTTTATTAATACTGCTATATTAAATGATACAATTTTTAAACGTTTAAAAGTATGCTTTACTTTTTAAAATGTCCTATAAACAAAACAGATGAACTAGATTTCCAGAAGCAATTAATTAACTGATTGAGGTGGGTTTTTTTTTTCAAATCCATATAATTTTGCTTATATTTGCAGGCCTTCAGCAAATTCTTTAACCAACAGGCAATTACTTGGAATAAGGAGTTCTTCCAGTTTATTTTGGATGGTTTTATACACGCATCTCAAGCGTTAAAAAACTTCTTTAGTTTAGGAAAATAGAGCAACCCAGATTCTCTGAAAAGCATTCAAAACAAAAATAAAAAGGGACAACAGTTTCACAGTGAAGGACGAATTTCATCCACCAAGGTCAACGGTCAGAAATAACAATAAAGTATATTGCAATGCATCTGCAGTACTTTCTCCCACAGGAGTCTGCGTGTTCGCCCCCATTTCAGACAACCAAGCAAGTGTCCTTTGTCTCCGGCTTTAACGTGCCAAGTCTCCTGCATCTCTCCACCCCCCTCCCTTGTCTCCTGTCTCCCCAACCTGATCCTGGAATGTTTTGGCCAGGAGGTTAAGAAAGATTCCCCCATTTATCACAACCTGCCAAGCACAACAGGGTCACAGTCCCAGCCCCAGTCCTACCGCTTAACTAATCCAGCCTCGGCACAGGCATGAAACTTCAAAGATTTTTTGCCACAGGCAAAAATTAGTCCTTATTTGCTTTAAAATCCGAGTATCAATCAAGTTAAACTGTGCTTCAGTGGAGCTAACGTTTTGAATGTTCAGAGCAACATGTACGTTTGCTTCTTAGCTGTGACTCTAATTGAATGCAGAGCTCACCTGGAATAGCACTACAAATACTCTAAGTACAGCAAAAATCTCATCATAAGGTAATTCATTTTAACGAGGAGAAAACTCTTGATAAAAAGAACCTCTCAAAGATACACATAAACACACAAGAATATGTTTTTGTGCGTGCATGCCGACAAATACATATAATACATACAGAATCTCTGTTTCTGTGAAATCACTTCAGATTATTTTACCCTCCAAAGGTTTAATTATCAGCAATACCAGATGATCAGCCACAGTTATATAATTGTACAGCTCAGTTAATGACTTTTAAATATTCGTGAAATGAACTTTGAAGAACAGATTTACTACGAGAACACACAGAGAATTTTGCTTCAAAATTTAGGAAGCAAATCTTCAATTAACTCTAGCTAAAATAATACATAAATTCTATTATTTTAGGATACTGCCTACCACTTTCTATTCAATCCAACACAAACAATACAATAATTATGCTTTTTAAATCAATCCGGGTTCTTCAACATATATTTTTAACTGCATCTTTTCGGGGCTAAAATGGGACTAATTTTAATATTAACTTTAAAAAAAAATCTTCACGTTTTCCATAGGTCTTTACTTACAATTCAATACTGTTTAATCATGTATTAATGATTAAATATTGCATAGAGTAGAGAAATAAACCACATACATAGATATATTTCCTATTAAGATACTACAGAAATGTAGATATTTTATTTTTTCCAGCAGTATAACTGAACATAGAGTTCACAAAATAAAATATAAAACATAAATAACTAAATAAATAAACTAAATAAATAACTAGAGCATTACATTCTACAAACTGCTCACATAGCTTTTATATGTAGATATAATACAGCCATGCTCTCCTTTTATTTAAAAATACTGGAGTGATACATCATGATAAAATTTTAATCCCTTGAAAATAACATTCACTAAATAAATTTTACAATTCAAACTTTAAAACTGAATAAAGTGCTACTCATTTCCTATACTTTCCTAAGGTAGATGTAACTTCAATAAAATGTAAGTACAGCTACTTGCAAAGAAAACAATAGAAAACAAAAGATTGAAAAGATAGGTAAGTGTGTGAATGGGACAGATAGTATGCAGTGTGGTTTTTCACTTGCTTCCTCGATTTTACAGCATACTCTGACATTTTATCAAACCACAATCTGTTTAAGTTTAGAAAATAACCTCGACTTCTAATTGCTGTTACAGATGAATTAGCTTTCCTGTATGCACACTCTAACATGGGTATACATGCTTGCATGATCACATAAACATACAGGTATTTCCCCAAAGTGAAATTCACGTTCTTTTCCTTGATATTATTCACATTCATACAAGGTTGATGCTACTTGATTTGCTGTACCATTTAACCAGCTACACTAAGCACTTCAATAAATCTAAAATTATCTTGGAAAAGTGCACTGGCAAGAACTGTATTTTTAATTCAGGAATTTAAAATGTTACTTTATATACCTTTTCCAAATTTACATTTGATTTGCTTTAGAGGAAATTATAATGGCGCAAAAGGTAGCAAGACAGTTAAAGCCTGTTTAGCTGAAATGTATTTCAGAAAATAGTGAACAGTCCAAGAAAAGAAACACGTAACTGGATCCTGCTGCTTGCTGCTCACCAGACCCCAGGCACAAAATCTAAGAACTTACTGGCTGGAAGAATTTATCATACCTGTCTTCCAAACAGGTTCCCTACACATTACAGTTCCCTATAACAGTAAATGGCTGTTTACAGCTGGACCAAACTGCGTTGCTCTTTCTTCCCTGAGACTTTGCTTGCTGCACCAGGATAATAAACCAGCACTTCCACAGTAAACCCCTCCCGCGTTTCCCTGAATGAAACGGACATTTAAGAAGCAGTAGTCATTATGCCAGGTCCCATTGTGGCCCTCTGAACGCAGCAGGGCAGCAGCCCTGCTGCGCTCGCCTGCTACGCGGACCCCAAGGTAGAGAAAAGCATCTGAATACAGCAGCAGCACACGCGCACAGACTCCCTGAAGAAGTAAGGTTTTAATCAGAATTTATTCTCAAAAATGGTCTGTGCAATTGCAAAATGCATTAAAAAGTTTGAAACAAATTCACAAGGAAGGCTCAAATACCAACTTATAGTGCCAACCAACAGATAACGTTACAGAGAAAGTTACAGAGAACTTTGAGGGGGTAGGAGTGATGCTTTAGCATAATTACGCTGCAGTGTTACTTGTTCCAAACTAATGTCTAATCAACTTACAAATGGACTTGAATGAAGTATTAGTAAATTACATTTACTTTATTTGCATCCACAGTTTTTGTAGTTTAGGGCTAATTAATTTGAACTCAATTTACGTCTAGACACCTGTCTCAGCACACTGGCCTTTAAGTGTCTCTTACAATGACATTACTGGGTAACACACCGATGAACTGCTCACAGATCTGACAAAATGTGACATTCACAGCATATTCCAGAATGACACATTTTATTTCTTACAGCACTTAACAAGTAACCTCCTGTGGTAACAAAAAGCTGCTCCTGAAAGAATTTGACGGATTCAGTCCCATGACCTACCTANAGTCTAGACACCTGTCTCCACACTGGCCTTTAAGTGTCTCTTACAATAACATTACTGGGTAACACACTGATGAACTGCTCACAGATCTGACAAAATGTGACATTCACAGCATATTCCAGAATGACACATTTTATTTCTTACAGCACTTAACAAGTAACCTCCTGTGGTAACAAAAAGCTGCTCCTGAAAGAATTTGACGGATTCAGTCCCATGACCTACCTAAACTCCCGTACTCTAGGGCCACTATGAACAAATACGTTGTTCCAAGACCGAGTTTAAAACTGCTACTACGGAAATGAAAATCCTTTTCAGAATAGAATCTGACTGTGCGATTAATACTTATATTTTCTGTTTTATCACTAAATTACATTTGCATCAATATCACAAATTAAAATCCGTCATAACCTTACCTCAGTTGCCTCTGAAGAACAGAAACGAATTCCCCAAACGTGCAAAGTCAGTTTCCAGGACAAAAAAAGAAGAGAGTATCTGTTATGTTTTGCACTAATTTCCACTGTACAGCAGCTAAGGTGTACAGACAGATTTTCAGGATGAATAAACTTTAGCACTGGTCAGCTAGGATTACTTAAACTCGGAAATACCGAAGACACTGTTCTTCCTTGAACTGTCAGACCGAGCCTAGCACAGTCCGGTTACTTAAGTTAACTAAGAGGAGATCTGGATAGTAAACAAGCTTGGCTCTGTCCAATGGCTTTCCACACCCTTCTGTTTATAGTAAGATGACTTGCATTCAGAGGTCACCCCATCAACAGCTCCTGTCTTTCAGTGGGTATCTAATGTTCTGCATTTATCCCAAGGCTCTTTTAATGAAACCACCTTCCTGGTCCCTGCTCGCCTGCTGTCGCTACGACACATCTGCTCCTTATTGTGCAAAGTCCTATTAAGTGTTAAAATGTACAGAAAAGACTTACCTGGGCATATATTCCGCAAGTAATACGGATTTTTATGGGTGTGAACCTTGTGTGTGAATAGTGACAAAATAAAGCCTTTTTAAAGATCAAAGAAAGAATTTTGCCAGCAAAAGAAATTCAGGAGGAAGGAAGATGGATGCCATTGTTTGATCTGGACTTTAAAACTTTTACAAATACTCCCCCAAAGGATAATGCATGTGCCTGTGCCAGATAATATTTACTTGAATATGTTAACATGCTGGAAACAAGAGATGAGGAGTGTCCTCGAGCTCTGCTGCAAAGTGACACAGAGCCAAGAAAAACAAGGGTCAAGCGCCAGGACCCTAATGCAAACACCAAGCCAATTCTGGGCTGAAAGAATACATGGAATTGATGGCTCCTACAAAATTATACAGTAAATACACAGCAGAGTACAGTCTCCTAGCTCTCATTTTTTATGCGTACAACGTGCTACTGGTTACAAGGGGTTTGTGATCCAACTGGCAATTGTTATTTTCTTTGCATTGCAAACCAAAAGGACAAAGCCCAAACTTAGTTGTCTTTACTCTACTGTAAATTACTCATCACAACAGACATATCTAAATCAACTATAACTTAAAACAGGAACAAGACCATGGTGTTTAGCATTTTTCTTCCCAAGTCGAAAGGCTCATAAGAACTGAGAACTGTTTCGAAATTTCTACTGATACTTTTTTCCTCACTTCTTAGCCATCAGGCAGCACTAGAAAGTTCAGACTTGTTTCACATGGAGATGTGAAACTGAAGATGGCACTCTCTCCCCACGCGAACAGAAACTTGACTGCTGCTCAGAAATGCTCTTTGAGTGAAAGTTACACCTGCAGCACATTTTCGGCACCAGTTTTTGTCACCACTACAGCATCGAAATGACAGATAGCAGCTTGGCTCTGTTAAAGCTAATAAAACATGATTGATGAACCGGGCTAGAAAGCCATGTCAGTTCAGATTAGGATATTTGTGCCATCATTTGACAGGTCCCATGCTTTATTATTAGAATGGACTGTCAGGACTGTAAGGGCCACTAATAAATACATCCATCCAGATTCCTTGATGTCTTTTTTTGTACTTAAACCTGTTTATGAAGTTTAAGTACAGAAGGTTTTTCATATGAAATCTCTCTTAATTCTTATAAAATACTTGCACTTAGAAACACAATATACTTTCGTAAACAGGTGCCTGTCAGCTGCTATTATCTCATGCCCTGAAATCCAAGTAATCCTCATCTTACTGCATTATGTGGCATAATAAAGGCTCACCTCTTCAACAATGAAAACCCACTGGAGCATATATAAAGTACTAGGGGGAGAATAATCAGCTTTCAGATGTTGTTTTTGACATTAGCATTGGCCATAACCTCATTCTTAACTGCTGAAACGACTAATATGTCAGATGTGGAAGGTGGCTAATGCAAGACTGCTTGCAAGCAATTGGCTTTTCCACCACCAAAAACAAAAAAGGGAAACAAAGGAAAAAGCTATCGCAGAAAATGCTGCCAAGGGTAGACGGAAAGCCACGGGACATACATACGTGAACATTGAGCTCTAAGGCTCAAATCCTTAGATACTGCTCAACGAACTGCAGAGAGTCTTCACAGTAACAGATGAGGAACAAAATTTGTCTGTTCTTCTACCAGGCATCAAGCAGAGGAAAAACAGCCTGGTTTTAGACTCCACAAGCAGTTAAGGAGGACGTCATCACTGCCTTTGCACACCTCTGTACACAGGAGGTTTTCACTCAGTGGCTCCAAACCAGAGCACGCTTGTTTGTCAGCCCCTGCCACTGCTTCACCTCTGTCCTCCCATCTTCTGCCACAGACTAACACATCTCTGCTCCCAAGAATGCAAGGACCAAAGAGATGACCATCAGCCTTCCTCTTTTTCCCAGTAAAACAAGATGGTTTTGTAATTTCTTGGGCCTGGATACCTGGAGGCAAAGTACAGTCCCATACACTTTTAAAGGTGTTTATCGTTTAGTGGCAACAGAAAAAAATCTATGCCATAATTCTGTGCACACAGCAGTGGTGCCAAGAAACGATCAGAGAAAATTATGACGCCTACAGCACCAGCTCCTTTCTCAGGCTGACAGGGGAAACCACTGTCCCAGCATCCCTGTGACTGATGAACTGCTCTGTCTGCAAATTGAGATTACCAAGGAGGAGATATTTGCTACGGACACATAAATCTGAAGTTTCTTCATGCCCTTTATTTACACCACCCTCCCAAGGATACAAATGTGACAGAAAGTAAAATAGCAGACATTAGTGAATAAAAATTGTACTTGTTTGAGAAAATATGAAAGCATGAGAAGTATTTTGAATTTCTCAATTAGTTCTGCAACCAAAAGTGTTTGGTTTAGGGACACAGTAATGAAAATGACTTCGGATATTATTTTTGCTGTTCCACAGTTTGCTGTATATGCTGTTGTTCACTGCTTGCTTGCAATACAGAGAATACCAAACCAAAAAGAAAAGCTTACCAGCATGCCTTTACATTTTAAGTAATGTCACAAACTTACAAACTATGCAGGACCACATAAGCTACAGTTACTGTTACATCCACGGATCTGTAGACTAATAAAAACAGTAGCGGAGGTATGAAAGATCTCTCGACTTTTTTTTTTTCCCTTTTCCCCTAGGTGGAGAAACTGGAGAGAATGAAAATGCTCTATTTAATACAAGCGGTAATCTCTTTTTAAGATACTAATGGGAACATATGCTCCCCTCACATGCATTTTCATGGTTGCTATTTTTTTACTGTTCCTTCAGACTTCATCGTATGACATGATCTACTTCTCGAGGTACATCAGAGGGAAAAACACAAGGTAGCAGGACATTTTGTTGCTGATGAGCAACCTCGTCCAAAACATTCTGAGAGCCACCACAACCACTCCACACTTTGAGTCAGTATGTTTTTCAAGCAATACAGTAATAAAAATGACCAAAAAAAAAAAAAGAATGTAAGAAGTAGAGACACTTTCTGAGACAGGGCTGCCTGTGAGATTTTGGGTTGGTCAACAGTTTCATAACTGGAGATCAAATTCAATGCCAAATAAATATTTTAGTGGACTCTGATCTTGCATGCAAAGAGGGTTGGAAGGTGCNGTAGAGACACTTTCTGAGAAAGGGCTGCCTGTGAGATTTTGGGTTGGTCAACAGTTTCATAACTGGAGATCAAATTCAATGCCAAATAAATATTTTAGTGGACTCTGATCTTGCATGCAAAGAGGGTTGGAAGGTGCTTTGATCAGGAGGACCGTGCCAGCCCCTGGCCCTCCCTGCTTCGGGGCCTCGGCATTTCCCTGGCTGGCTGACTTGCTCCCATGGGTCACGGCAGGCGCTGGGGGTGTCATCCTTTATCCATATAATGGATAATGGTATAATGGTGCCTCCAGCCAACTCAGCTTCGTCAAAAAACTAACTTGCTCAACTGCTTTTACCTTTTTTTTTTTAGTTTGCCTTTTTAGTTACAAAACTGTCAGAAAGAATAAATTCCCATATCTGAACTGCTGTGCTTTTTCAAGTAATTTAACTTAAATTTAAATTTACAACCGCCTCTAAGATGGCTTTGTTGTCTTGTAATTTTGGGGGTTTTTGTTTTCTCTGAGCTGTATGTATCTGTGGTAATCCATTAGACTTTATGGGAAGACGAAGCATCCTTTGAATTTCACTTCATGAGTGTCTCCTACCTGCTCCATGGCTTCTCTGTAAAATCAAGGAAGTGAGACAAATAAAATAATTACTATTATAATACTTCTATCAATACGTGACACTGTATTTATTAGACTCTCCAGCCACCACTAAAGCTGTGTTACGTTCTGCCTGGGCACTCAAACTTTGTGAAAACAATTTTCAGATAATTTCTCCTAAAGGGAAGCTACCATGTAAAACCTTATTTTTCAAAGGCATTCAAGATAAAAATAATTTATATAAGTATTAATGCAACCTCTGCTAATTATTATGTGTTTTTATTACCACATTTTGTAGGGTTCCAGTCAAGATGTGTCAGTGATCAGTGCCGGCCACAAGTATGATCTCAACACTGAAAGCTTATAATCTATTTTTTATATTGGCTCTAGAGAGTCAACTCTAGTATAATCTTCCAGGTCTACTTCATGACCAAACAAAAAGTTTATTTAAATAAGTGCAGGAGAGAATTACAGTTATGTGAAAGTTGGGAAGAAGTTGAAGTTTTTGCAACAGACCTTGCAAGCTGCAAAGCAAATAAGAGGTCGAACTGTTGGGATTTTTTGACTTCAACTTCTGATCAGCAAACCACATTTTCAATCATTTTAACCATTACGCATTCAAAGACACGCAGTAAGAGTGTCTGAGTATCTGACTGCTCTTAGCCAAGCCTCCTATTCTAGGCAACATCCAGTCTGAGTAAACAAAATGCTGTCCATTTCTCTCTCTCATTTTTTCAGATGGGCACGATACTCTTCACTGCTTGTACTGAGTACGCTTTTGTTCTGCTTCTGCGACAGGACCAGCTCTCCTCCCTCCTCCCCCTCCCTCAGTACGCTACTTTATCGTACATAGTCAGAAATGATGGTTTGAGGAATGACACGATAGATTTCTCATATAAAACAGGCGCTCTATCCTTGCTTTAACTTCCTGTTTATTTTGAAAGCTGACTGGCAGCCCCATAATTACCGTGGACCTCCTCACCAGAAAGCTACAGCAACATCAGACCTGAGACAACTAAAGCAGGGATTCCTAAGCTGTGGTATGCAAGCCACTTCAAGGCGGTACTTTTGTGCCGGGGCAGGCAAAAGCGGGAGCAGCAGCAACAGATCCTGACCTTTCTGGGCACAGTGCTAGGACTCACACTGTTCATTTGTGCCTAGCGTGGTAGGGGAAGTACTTTTTGCATGAAGGAAAAGACAGTGTTTGGGTTCTGACTTGGGAGACACGGGAATTAAGGAATGGCTGACTCACCCTGAAAAAGATCATCCATATGTGACTCTTTGCTAGCAAATAATCTCTTTTAGGCTATCACTTTAAGGGATTAACAAAACCGGCAGTTTAACTGAGGTCACCTTCCTTACTAAAACTGTTATGTAAGAAAAATTCCATTGTCCATTTTTTAAATATAAACTTTCACTGCAACATGATAAATTTCATACATGTATTAAAAAATGAACTGCTACAAATAAGAAATTACAAAAGAAATAAAAATTACAAAATTTGTGATTTTGTAATTGCCTGTACAGCAATCCCCTTAAACAAAACTAAATTAAAAGGTCTGGTTGTGAGTGAATGAAGCTTATCTTTCATAAATTTAGGGAAGCCAGCCACTTTATACAGAACTGGGTTTTGTTGTATAAAAACCTTGAAAAGGAGCCTTAAGTAGAAATTAATGGCATACATGAGCTATATAGGATATTATGGTGAAAATTCTGGGGCCCCTCCACATCTGGTTACAGACATTTCTGGGAGATACCTAGCTTACCTGGGCCAGTTAATTTGGTCTTTACTGGAAACCGCTATTCTCAGACAATTACGAGACACTCTCTTAAAAATATCCCTTAAAAACATAGACAAAAGATAAATGAATAATTACTGTTTTCAGTACAAAGTTTTTATAGCTCTCTCTGGATGCTTAAAGCCACCAATATGTTAATAAAGCACCCATACTCTGAAAGTACTGCTGAGCTGTACTAAATAACTATTCATCTCTCAATCTTTTCACCTAAAGACACTAACAGTTAACAATAAACCTCAGGTGTCACACCAAAATTTTAGCCAGGTTTCCCCCAAAGTTACAGACAACACTGTAACTGTTAGGCAATTAGTTTTCCACGTTTTTTAGGCATGCATCTTTTGCTAAAATAATTCCTTAGAAACATAATTTATTATTAAATTTCTTATATGATTTCTTTATTTGGGTGCGATCTCTGTCGGTTTTCCATAATGCTTACAATAAGTTTCTATCAAACATGGTGCTGATAAATTTGTTCCTTTGAATGTATATGCTCTTCCACTCATCAAAGGAGGACTTGCACGGAAGTTTCCATTTTTTCCTTTGTTTGTGTTGGCAGCTTTACCAGTGGGAATGACAAAGAATTTCACAGCCTGGCAAAGGGAGGAAGTGACATCTCTATATCCCCAAATTATCTAGCTTTCAGCAGCTCAGTCTTTTTTCTGCTGTGCTACACTACAGGCTTTTATTCCTTTTTCCTCCGGTTAACATCTTACGGCTTAACTAAAATACAATCCTCTCTCTTTGTAATTTTATTAAATCCACCCTTTGCTTTAAGCTATTGCATCCTGAAGCCCAAGTTAAGTTTTCAGTTCTCTGCAACACATAAAAACATAGGGGCATATTCTGTTCTCTAGAGGCGTTCACCAATTTTGTGTGGAATGCACCACAATAATCAAGAGCAGAAAGTGGGTTTTGGCTTCCACAGACACTTTTGCCAAAATAGCAGTGTATTAAGCTGATCGCTTACTAAACTCTACAAGGTTTTTAAATTTCTTAACACTTCAAAATTCTACACTGCTTCATACACAAGAATCCTTCCGTATTTTTCAAACATGCAGAATTACAGCCGGAAATACAATGGTATTAATGTCCACTTATAACAACACTCTCCTTTGACACTGCTGTGTCAATCTAAAACTATCCATGACATAGCAGGAAAATTTGACCCTCGCTTTATT
The DNA here is from genome assembly GCA_013398225.1 of Steatornis caripensis. NCBI lineage: Eukaryota > Metazoa > Chordata > Aves > Caprimulgiformes > Steatornithidae > Steatornis > Steatornis caripensis. Next base: position 281,277 of record VZSC01011943.1, read on the forward strand.
TTTTAATCTAGTATTCGTATGTATAAAGAAACTTTTAATCCGGTTTTCTTCTCATCACACTTGCAAGTCCACTACAGTCAATGGGGTTGCACTGTTGTAAGTGAGAGCAAAATTTGGATCAGGATACAGATTTCAACACCATCCTACTCAAAAATATAGTGTTTCAGAGGTTTTACCGCAACTTCAAAGGTGGATCATTTTACAAGTGACTAGTGCTGGAGAGCAAACATTCTCCACCATCATAACCAATTTCTCAGCATCAGCACAAGCTTTTGGAAGAATTATTTGGTTTAAATCATGATCTCTATTTCTGGACACGAGTACAGAAAAGCAGATAAGTTGCTGTTACATGTTATTTAGATTTGCATATATAAAAGAATAAAGTATCACAAATCATAGTATTCATAACATGATTCAGAAGCTTTAATAAAATCAGGTTTCTGATTTCTCACTGTCATGAGACGTTAGTTATACAGTGATTCAAAACTCATAACAAAAACAGCAGTAATTTTTAAAGCCTATAGTAAAGGTGTTTTTCTTGTATACCTATAGATTTATTTTCCTAAAAACAGACCTCTAAAAATTTACATTACGGCCTAAACAGGGAACTTTGTATTCTGCTTCTCCAACCGGGCTTTTGATCATTTCCAGTAACCACAGAGTACCTTTTCAAGACTGAGAATAAAGTGTGGAAGCTTCAATGCTTTTTCTGTGGAGAAAGAAATGAACGGAAATACATACAAAATGAAAGAATTTGAAGAAAACCTGGTAACTTTTGCAGATGAACAAAGTTTCTGTCTGAACTGGGAACCAAGCACCAAGCCCTAATGGAATACAGACAGAAAACATTAATGGTATTTCCTCGCAGTATGTCAAAGTGATTTTTCTCAGCTTTGAAGGCAATGTAGTGATTCTGGTCATTGGCCCTACAAAATAAGTACAGATAAACTTTTCTTCTTCTCTCTCAGACAGATACAACTGTATTTTAGTAATGTTTAGAATACAATAGCGTTTGGGGAGAAACACATTTAAGCAAGATATTTCTTTCAAAATACTAGTTTCTATGCCAATAAGAGTATTCAACATAACCTATTAAAAAGCATATGCATGTGCTTATTTCTTCACGTGTGAATTGTTTCACTGGCTTTAATAAGATTATTCATAGTGTGCAGTTAGGCACATGCATAAACACCACGAGCCTGAATTGAAATAGTTTTGCAAGGTTTCTGCCGCAGAAAACAGGTGGTATTTCACGTATTTCAGGTCTTTTCTCTTTTCCAGATTTGTAATACTTACTGTTTTCAATGAAAAACATATCACAGTGTAATATGTGCAATTAGAAATGAGACTTACTCCTCACGTGTTTCTAGAGATCTACAAACACCTTGAGGTATTACTAGAAAAATTATATAGTGCATGAAAATATTGCTTCAGAGATTTAAGACAATTCAAGCACACATACAGTCATTCAAATTGAATCTACTATAAATATCTTTGGTTTTAGCAAGAGTTCAAGGGAATGTTAGAAAATACTGAGGAATATTTTAAATACCTTGAGTTGCACAGCAGAGAGAGGAAACACACAAGTTGGTAACTAAAACATCCAGCTAAGATAAAGCACAACTATTTCACTACAAGAAAAACTGTATCACATATTCACAGCGCATGGCATTATTGAAAGGTAAAGCTATGTATGCAAGGTTTCTGCTGATTTGGCCCCAAAACAATCATGTCTGGGCAGGGCCCAACCAACTTGTACCCTGTTACTATACGTAACTGCGGTTCTGCCTTCTGAGCCTGCTGTGAGCGCCTGAGCACTGCATTAAAAGCACTGAGGGACAAAAGGAAGCTCCAAACAGCTCCCCAAGTGGCTTTTAAAAATTAAATAAATGCCTGGCAATGCCTGCACAAAAGGGCAGGGTAGAAAGACAAGGAGTCACAAGCGAGGTCCTTCTTGCAAGACTGCCTGTTTGAGAGGGGAGCAGGGACAACTGGCAGGAGAAGAGGGAACAGTTTTGGGGTTTTTTTTCCCATGATGAGCGCTGCAGTGCAGAGCTGGATGAAAGCTCGGTTTAGAAGACACCAACCATGGTACCTCTGCCTTTGGTCTCTATTACGAATTACATTACCAGGTTACAAGGGGCAACCGGCACAACCTGGGACACAGGCAGTTCCACGTGAACATGAGGAAGAACTTCTTTACTGTGAGGGCTGGCACAGGCTGCCCAGAGAGGTTGTGGAGTCTCCTTCTCTGGAGATATTCAAAACGCGCCTGGATGCATTCCTGTGCAACCTGCTCCAGGCCAACCTCCTTTAGCAGGGGGGTGGGACTGGATGATCTCCGGACGTCCCTTCCAACCCCTGCCATTCTGTGATTCTGTGATTAGATCTTTGGGTTATATGGGATACAATGACATATTTATGAAAGTGGACAGTACTGACGGTTTGAAAAGTAGATGCAAGAGACACCCCCTCCCTGCCACTGTTGTCCAGTGAAATTATGGAACAACCTGCCAGGGCAGGGAGTTCAATCTTACCTCTATATTGTGCAGATTTGTTAGTCTGTGAAATACACACATTTTTATCTGACCAAAGCAAAACTTCTTAATATTTGTGGATGGTCTTATGTTTCATGACATAATTTCAATCATACAAAACTTAAGCTTTTAGCCTCAGTGTTCTCTAGTGGCAATGAATTCCAAATCTTTATTATGTGTTGGTAGAAAAATATTCCTTTTATTAGCTTGAAATGTATTTCAATTTCTCTTAATACTCCCTAAATTGCAGCACTTGACTTACAGTCTCTATCCCAGTCATTATTGCAAATGCATTCCTGCACTCATCTGTCAACTGTATTTGTCACAGTCCATAAAGGAGGGTTGGATTTTTTAATGTCTTTATTAATTTTCATTTCCCATATCTGAATTCTGCAATTTTTCCAGATCCATAGCAGGCTGAGCAAACAGAACCGCACACAGAGTGCAGATTTCCCTTCCTCCTTCCACGCTTTCCTGTGGCAGCACAGAAAGATTGGGATAGACTTAAAACTGCCCACTGCATATCCTTAACGTAGAATTTTGTGTGAGGTCATTCATGCTGTCCTGTAGAGTACCAAAGCTCCTATCTATCTAAGCAGCATGAGTGAAAAGGGTGGCAGGGCAGAGGGGTCTACTCACATTTTAGGGAACTACAGTACAACTCTACTCCACCACTCTTTCTGAATAGTTAATAACAAAGACTAACAGCCCACTTCAGAGAGCAGTTAAGTGCTGAGACTCTTCCAGCATGTGACCCAGCAAACCAAAACCCAGGTCGCTGTTCCAGAGGCCACAACTCTTCATCAGCTGACTTCTAGCTTGGGTTCCTCAATGAGGAGTTGCAATTAGGTGGGATGAATCTGAACTTTGGTTCACTAAATACCTATGTAACTTTAGACATCTGATGCAGTGCTGCAAACTCTCCTTTTTTCGTATTTAAATAGACAAATAATTTTGTAGTGTAACCAAAGATTTTGCTTAAGTGAAAAAGAAATGCAACACTGGGAACCTTGAGGCTGATACTTTAGTTTTTAGTTAAACAAAATCTAAACTTCTGGTTTCTATAATAAGATTTACCATATAGACAAAAAGGGAGTGACGACCACAGATTACTACTTTAGTTTTGTAAGCTCAGAGACACACATTGTCTCAGAGTTGCTTATTGAGAAAGGAACACAAATAGGACCTGGAGGTGAACCAAGTTTAAGAATAAACTAAGCAGCTCAAAGAGAAATTCTGCGGTGACAAGTAGCTTGAAACAGCTACTATCTCAACAAAATGTAGGAAATCAAACATAAAAATAGAGCTGACAGACTGTTTCAGAAGAACATGTGCGAATGAACAATTAACCTTGAGCATTTGGAAAACATTAACAATGTCTTCCATTTGACACTATGTGAAAAGATCATATAGCTTCCTGCTTCATGAAACCAACTCTATATTTTGGTTTTCCTGAATCTTTATCACATGAGCTTCATTAGTTTACCAGCACAAAGATGAAATCAGAGTGCCTTAAAGCTAAAGACAGAAGACGGAGTTTTTCATTATGTGTCTATTTTTATGATAAAATACGGCACAGATTCTTAGATTTCTGGAGTTCAAGAAATCAGCTGAGGAATTGTTCTGCAAAACTAAGTTAAATAGAAGCCATTTCCTGAAGGTCAGAGAGCAGATTCTGATAGATAATTCAACTCAAAGGGAATCAAAAATGAGAATTAATATAAGCAGGAGCTGTGATAATAGCAAAAAGGCAGAAAATAGAAATTACAAGATTCTTAGAATTTACCCAGGAATGTGAGCACCAAGTCATGCAGGTTTTTGAAAGTGCAAGTTTCAAAGATAGAATTTTCGTAGTGACTGATTACACTCATTAGGTTAAATACAAGGATATACAGTTAATTTCATTGACGTGAAAGAACTGGCAATGAGACTATGACTAAAAAAAATAACGATCAAATATTTTGATAGGATACAATTAAAATTCACTCATCATTATGACATACAAACCTGTTACCCAGAAGCATCTTTCAGATTTTGTGTCTATGTTTAAGTTGTGCAAGATTTGAAAGTCACCAAATTATGAAGAGCTGATTCATGAGCTGATTCATGAGCTGATTCATGGGATTCAGTGCCCCTCCAACTTTAAGAAGATGGTCTGAAGGTCTACCCGGGTAAGACTGAAAATCCTGCTCAGGAGGAAAGGAGGCCTGATGTCACTCATGCAAACTATCCAAAGGTGGGGTGAATACAGCTATGTTTCTACAAGATCGTCTTCCTACAGAGACGGATGGTTTCTTTAAAGTGCTATTATTACCAAAACATTCCAGAAGATCTGTGTCCATCATATGAAAAACTATCAGAGAAGTCACATTTTAAAGGATATATATTTCTACTATTTAAATAATTCATATTCACTGCGTGTTTAAAACTTACATATTTTTTAAGCATTTTTAAATGGTATTTGTAATTAAACAATTTGATATGAAAATCAAAACTTTCTAGAATTATTGAGTGAATAGGATTTTTTAAAACAGTATTAAATGTTTAACAAGAACTTCTATTTTAATCTCAGACATACACAGGAAGAAAGACTTACAACTATAACTCAAGATTAAAAACTAAACTACAGAATTATAATATACCAAATAGGTTATTGCTTTATAAAACTCATTTTTTCAGTTGTCAGTAATTAATTTCATTTGTAACATCTGAAAATCCTTCTGTATACCTTTCAACACCTTTATATATCCAGATAGCTTTGAAAATCTCCCAGTGTGATGACTTGCTCACTTAGTAAGTGTGATTAATAACTCTCTTGTATAACAAATCCTTTAGACTTGCATGAAAATATTTTTATGTATTCAAACAATTTAAGGCTGGTTTATGCCTACGAAAGAGATTAAATGTTGCTTCTCTGCATTTGGGTGAAATTCTGATTTGCATCCAAACTGCAAGTTGATCCAAATTAAAATTTCTACGCAGTAACAAATGTAGTATCCTTATTTTAACAGAATATGAACTGAGATTCAGAAGTTGAGTAAGCCCATAAAATTACTTTAAAAATCACTTGTTTCCCTAAATGTGTGTTTTTCAGGCATCATGCAAGACAAGTCCACATTTCATGGTTACACTGTCAATGACAAGGTTTCTAAAGAAAAAATATTTTTAAAATATTCACAAAAAGCAAGATAAAATCCTTTTTTCGGATTGGTGCTTCAAATCATGGTTATAATTGGTGTTTAAAAGCACTTTGACTTAAACCAGACAACCCTGGGAAGTAGAATGACTTGAATTAATTCCAAGAAACCTTAAACAAGAGCAAGACAACTATTATTCTGAAGGTCTGATCTTTCACCACTGAAGTCAAGAGCAAATTTAACACAGATGTCATAGGCCAGATCCAGAATGCTCTGAACAGTCTAAGACACGTTTTCCTTGTTAGCTTGATTTTTAGTCTCTTGACTCTCAGGATGGCAGAACAGGCCTTAAGTCTGAAATGAGTGAATCTAAAATCATAAAATAGGCAAATTTATATCCACACTCATTCACAAATTGTATTACATCTTCATATGTATTGTCCCTGAACTTGAATTATTAAATATGTTTGAGCTTATAAAGGTGTTGCTGATACACTGAACAGTCGGGAGAGAGGCTAAACAGGCAATGCAACTAAAAGGAGCACACATGAATAAGTTAGTTACCCACTCCTATAGTAACTTACACCTTCTTTTGGCTCTTTGGTATGTAAATTGAAGTGACTGAAACCAATTTACATTCACATGTATACATCAGAAAGTGGGTGGAAATCTAGATTGGCTGAACTTACAAATTCCAATTTCTTGGCAAGTTAGCTATCTCACCTAAAATCTCCTTATCCGTTGATACATTAGGAAATGTGGAAAAAACAATTATGGAACAGACACAGACCCAATGAGATCAAAAGCAGATCAGTGTGCAAGGGTGATAAGCCTAATGAAAACATGGTTTCAAATGGCATATCTTAAACTCAGTGGGAGCCAAACGGTAGTTCGGTACATGGGAAAAAGTATACACGGACAAGTCCAAATGCACAAGACCTACGTCCACCTGCAAACTGTGGGGAGCAGAGACTTCTCAGCAATTAAGGAAAGGCAAAGTTAATGGCCTGGGGGATGTTTTGACTTTGAGCCAAGCCAATCAGTGGACTGCACACTATGATGGCTGTCCTGCCCAAGAAGACTACCAGAACGTTCTACAGAACTGTACTCTTCCAAGTAGATTATGTCCAACTGGCCAAAGTTTAATTTTGCAACTTAACAATGATATTAAACATTTGTCCAGATCTCTGTATGTGCTCAAAGAAAGAGTGAGATGGAGTGTTAAATATATAAAGACTGGCCAGTATTATCCTCAAATCTGTCATCTATTGAATGCATTTGGGAAAAGCTGGACAGAAAACTAAAATCTTTAAAATAAATCCACAGATCACTGAAATTTTACAATAATTCTCCCTGAAAGCTAGAAATAAATTGGATCAGCAGACAACTTTGCAAACACATACAGACCTGGGTATGGGTGCACACCCACCCACAAAAACAGACTTCCTAACATCTGCCAAGCCACCACGCCATAAGTGAGTTTTCTCTTTTCTCACTGGATAGTATTATTTTTACGCGCAGCTGTTGAACAAAATATTCTCAATAGCCCTTGGATAATAAATCCTTTGAACACATCTAAGTGTGTGTGTGTGTGCATGTGTGAAATAGTGATTCTTCTTTGAATGTTTTCAGCCTGCATTATTAATACTCAACTTGTTCCAAGGCCTACAGCAGTTAACTTGGAAGACTCCTCTAAGCATCAGTGCACTTTGGATCAGCTCCTGGAGAACAAAGCCAACTTGAAGTTTGATTGCAATGCAGAGATGTATGTAGGAACCCACCAAATGCAGACTAATAAACCTGGCTGCTAACACACGCAGTGAAACATCCTGCATTTTTTAACAGAACACAGCGACACAAGGGCTGACTTACCAGCACCAGAGGTTACACCACTGAGCTCAGTGGCTCAAAACAAAGTGAAATGTGCCCCTCTGGTAAGGCACAAGATTTCTTTTATTTGGAGGCACATGCAGATCCCAGATGCATACACCCTGTGCTAGCAGAGTGGGTCACAGTGCATTCCTAGATTGTGTGAAGTCCCTGCAGTCTGTTTGGGAGATTACACAATTGCACTATGTTCACTGAGCTTCTCGGACACGATCCATGTTGACGCAAACTTTTCTACAGTCAACAATTCATCTTGATTTTCTAATCAGACCTTAGACAGCAAGAAGTTACTATGCTGATGCAGAAATCAGGATGTTCATTTCTGTGAAAGAGAAAAGGCGAAGCACCAACACCTTTTGTTTTGGTATTTGAGTTAATTATGACTGTTCTGCAGCAAATGGGTGCTTGGCCATTTGCAAATCTTTGCTGAAGAATATAAGAAGATCTGTTCAAGATGATAACAAAAAAATGCATTGAGTTCAATATCCCACCTTCAGCAGATACTGAAAATGTGTAAGAACAGGGAAATCACATAGTGATACTCAACCAAACTACTCTCCAACTTTGCAACAATTGTTGGACTACATTAGCTGAAGGATGCTAAGCACTAGAATTCATCAGCTAATAGTGGGATCTTTAAATGTGAACTTTCTAAACTGTTATTTAAGAAAAAGGTAATTTTTTTCCCTTGATGTCATATTCAAAACCCGCCTGGATGCATTCCTGTGCAACCTGCTCTAGGCTAACCTGCTTTAGCAGGGGGGTTGGACTAGATGATCTCTAGAGGTCCCTTCCAACCCCTACCATTCTGTGATTCTATGATTCTATGATCCAATCCCTTTTGACCGTTTCATTCTTTGCTTCCTACGATCTAACTTTATCCATGTGAGAACCTACCCAATCCTCCCAAGTCTGTTGAATGTCCTCAAAAGCGTTCCATGCAGAAAGCTACTGCATGTCTTTTGGAAATGTATGAAGAGCTGATCAGCAAGATCTCAGTCTCTTGAGAGAATTCTAAAACAACAGTGAGGCATGTTAACCCCTTACTGTCTTACTTACCATTGCATAAGAGGAATTTGCAGCGTCTAAGATCTTTACTGAATGAAAAGTTCCATTTTGAATTACGCATACCAAGCAGGTATTACAGTTGCATTTACTGAGAAATTGGTAATATTATGATACATTAAATTTCAATCTTCTGATTTCAGTAAAAAGAAATAGAAAGGAAATGCATCAAGAAAAGGACCTTGAGTCCAACGCATGATGGCTGCAGCAGAAGGAATTCCCTCAGCTTTGACTGAGGGGTCTGCCCATGTGCTTACTCATTCTCTCATCTAATGAGGCCCAAATGTGGGTTGCGCTATCAAGCCAACAGGCTAATGGTAGCCTACAAAAATGGCATTCATTCAGGAACTCCTGTAGGTGGCAGGTTGTTACGGATACTCCTCAGCATCAAGAGCTCTTGTTCTAACTTTGGTCTTATTATTCTTTCTGAAGTAAAATGATTTTTCAACAAGAGATAATGAAGGGAAACCAAGTATTCATGGAATGCTGGAAATAAAAAAAATTATAGTTCCCTCAAAACAAATACAGATGGCAGGTAATGTACACAGCCCAGGAGGCCAAAGAAATACTTCATCCGTAAGCAGCAAATAATCATCAACTCCAGCCTTGTGAAACCAGTCCGCATTTGGCACGTAAGAGCACAGTGGTGTCCTGCTTGTTAATGGAGGTAAAGGCAAAAGGGTTCACTCCTCGTGCAAGACAATCATGACAAGGCTCACGCAGCATTTGTGGCTGATACCCATAGGAATCATTTCTCCTGTGCCAGCCATGCTTCCCAGATAAACTTTTGTTATGGCCTAGCAACAAAAGTCCTTACAAACAGCATTGATATTACAAACGCTAATGTAATCCACATGAAGATGGACATTACAGCAGAACATGGGAGAAACTGCATGAGTGCGAGCGCACGTATGCCTGTAAACATAGGTGTGACAGCACAGACTAGCACAAAGCCTTGCATACTTTGGGCACAGGCTCAACAAATCACACCTACATCACTTACCTCTAAAATACACTTACGATAATTAACTACTATAGATGAAAACAGAACCAGAATTTATTTCTGGAATAATGAAGGTGACTGGTTATATAATGACTGAATCAAATGAAATATTAAAATGCCAACAGTTACTCATTAACAGAAGCAGGACTAATATTCTGCCTTGAAGTTTAAAACAGAAAGCAAACTCAATAAAATAGAGACTGCGACAGCACAAAAAACCCAACACAGCTTCATGAAAAGCGCTGCTCTTCTAAAGTAGGTCCTTTCTTAGAGACAGAGCAGACACAGCATCCATTTATTATTTATGGTGCCTTGTGCCCATGTCAGCTCCTGATTAATAATTAAAATTAATCTCATTAAGGCAGATTTCATTACAGGAGAATTTAATTAAATGACGAATTGGCTCCCAGATGTCACCATTTGTGCCATCTTTCAAAAGATGTTACTGATGACACAGATTTACAAGGTTTTAGTACTAACCTGAAAAGTTTTGTTACTTAACAGATTTATAGCAATCTTTTCACAAGTAAGGCACACAACCTGAGATACAACTCAGGTCAGGCGAGACAAACACTTCCACTTATAAAGAGGTATATGTGTGTTTCTGTATGGCATGAGGAAGGATGAGAAGGTCAGCTTCAAATTTGTTAAAAACAACTTTAACTTCAGTACTTGTGAGGGTCATGCATATCAGCAGTTTAAGCAACTTCTTCCTTGTAGCACAAAGCAGCCGAGACAGCTGCACAAAGAATTATTTCAGAAAGGTTTACAGAAAATTATTTTCAATTTCCAAATTCAGTGCCTCAAGACTTAAAAGAACCAAAGGAGATACATGAATGCAAAGAAGAAATGTCACTGGTAGCAGAAGATGAACCTGGCTGTACCGTACTTCCCACTAGCCTTTTCAGATGCTAGCAACTGCAAGTTTTATCTTGCTACTTAACTAAAAAGAACCCTAGTGGAATATCAGCTGCTAGTGAGTCAGCACTATCAGAACAGGCCAGAAAGAAAGAGCTAATGAGGGTGTTTCATAAGCCATAGAGCAAACAAAACAAAGAACAGAGAGGAAGCCAAGTAGTGACACAAAATACTGTGACAAAAAGGTTCAAAATAGTGGAAAGGCATTTTCTCTAATATTTCTCCAGTGTACCATATCTCACAGTGACAGGTTACATTCCTCAAAACCTCACAGACCTTTTTAAAAGACTTCACTGGAAGGAAAAATGAAAAAAGTATGCAGCTGAAGTCTGAGTGCACCATGCCAATATGCGCATTTGTGGGCTAATGGTGCTATTTTTAGGCAGCTACATTTGACTAAGGCATGACCATCAGCCTGCTCTCCATCTGCTGCATATTACTGCTTTCCCAAAACACAGTCTAGTGTATGAAAAGCACCACATATGTCAAAGTTCACGATTACCAAACGATCCTTGAATGTATCAGACAGAGAGAAGGTGGCATAGCCAAAGCCCCCCACTTCAAGCAGTATGCTGTTCGCATCAGAGATTGCTCCAAATAAAGATGCAAGTTCTCCGTCAGTATGGAAAAGCTTTAGTAGTGATACTTTTGATTAAAATAATACAAAAACATCCAGGATACTTTGCACGTTGACAGTGCATCTCCCTCGCGTGTCCCTGACCCTTGCAAACCATCTGAACTCTGCCACAGCACTGCTGTTAAAAAAGCCCTCAGTGGAAATAACATCATTGCCACTGCTTCTGTTCTAAATCTAGAAGAATAGATTTAGGTATTCAGAACTAAGTAGAATCTTGAGCCCTTATTTACTTTTTGGGCTCCACATACAATACATGGAGGGTGAAAGGCACTGCCAAAGACATCAGCGTGCTGTAATCATCTACCTGATGGGAAATGCTGAGCAGACGAAATGGGTTTGGTTGTTAAGCTGCTATTTAGCACTTAGATCCACCACTCCGTGGCTTGGATTCTCAACTATGAGCCACCTGGCCCAGTTAGGTGCCTATGCAAGACTGGCCATTTTTTTTTTATGACTGGGAGGGTGTTCTCCAATAAAAAAGTATAGAGATTGCCTGCAATAGATACATACATATTTAAGTTTTCAATTTGTCCCATATGCAGCAAGAAATTTAACATAAAGGGTGCTCAATTCCCTTGTCACAGAGGAATGAAAAAAACCCCACAGATGGACATATCATATGGATATATGGATCATATGGACCCCACATACAGACATATCCCCCAAATGTCTTAACTACCTACGTCCCATGAAGTTGTACAAGACTTTAGTGTCAGAAACTTAATGCTGAGGACAACATGCAAAGTGAGACAGGTAAACACAGGGAGACTGGAGTAGTACATGTCAACATCCAAAATTGCACTCCTCAAAACCCTTGCATATTAGCTGTGATTCTTCTTGATGTTGTATCTCTGCTTCTGCACAAAACTAAAAATGTCTTGTATTGAAAGACAACTCTTATCTCTTCTTTTATCCCCATGGAACATCATGGAATGGTGCATATTTGATATTCTTGCAAGTATCAGAGATTCTGCTTTGTTCCTTAAACAAACTGTAGAAAATATGTAACTGCTCCTCCTTTTTTTAAAAAAAAACCCTAAATTACAACATTGCTGTGCAATTTAGGAAATAGCTTATATATATATATATAATGTTCTAGCACGTAGAATACATGTGTGATTTTTTAAAGCAGTCATATATAATTTATCTTTAAAAACTACAGAAATAAGCACCTTTGTTTTATAAATCTGTTCCAACCCTCTCTTATCATCTGCAAAATTAATACGTCAGTACTTCAACACCATATGAGTAGGCGTCCAGCAACAAACTACTACCTGAAATGTGAAGACACAAAGTCACTTTTTACTCTTGTCAGTCCCATGGCTCTGCTGCACGTTGTAACATCTTTTCCTAGAGCTACGTTTTCATTATCATGAAGCATTGGTTTCACTTACACTGTTTAAGTTATTTAATAGCACAACATAAAAAAAAATATTTTGCAATGACTTTAGAACAGCTATAATTTAGGTATGTGTGTATATATATACACATGATGATTCAATAGTATTTCCATGCATATAAGCCACAGTTTATCACAAAACTCTGTGATTTAGCAGCAGTGCTGGTTATGCACATCTACAGGAAGAAACTTATCTCCCTTGCCTAATGTCTCCCCTGCCTCTGGTCCCTCCTCGTCACCAGACAGGGCAGAGGGCAGGAGGGAAAGAGGAATAGCCATCTCCTTCAACAGCTGCTTTGCTCTGCTTCCAAACTTATCTGAAAAATAACAGTTAAAGAGCTAACTGGTTTATATCCTTTTAAAAGGGTTGTGGGCTATGTGGGTAAAAATGTACAACGATAGGCTGCAATTCAAAATTTGAATGTAATACAGAAGCTACATTCTTTCATTGCTTTTCTATCTTTCTATCTTTTCTATCTTTTTGTCTTATTACTGGGGAAACTACAGCATCCAAATAATATACTAAAAAGTAACATCTTATTTTAATGCTATTAGGGAAAATTTCCAAAAAGCAAGACTCCGCACTTAAAATCCTTCCTCAAGATAGCTATGGTGTTTGTAACCCATCACCTTTTGAGCAGTATAATATGTACCTCCTTATAAAAATTAGAATTCCTCTGCTGAAAAAACTACGCACCAAAAAATGGACAAAAAGTCAGACATGGTCTTATTTTCTGGGATTCTATGGCTCTATTCCTCTGAAAAACGAAAGGGGAAAAGTACAGCTCTTAACTATTCTTCCAGTTTCAATATTTTTATTGACAATTTTATTGGTAGCATTATAGAAAAAACATAACATATAATTTTCTGGGATTTACCCCACCTGTTGGTTAAAGCTGCTGCTTAACATCTCCAGTGTCTCACTCTATCTACCTTTCCACACATCTTACCAGGCTGGGCTCAGCATCATGCATCCAGTCTGTTTACTAGCACAGACACCACTGCGTATTCCTACCTTGCACCACTGCATGCTGCAGGCATGCCCAGTTCTTCCACGAGGTAATCTTTCCCGACAAAACATAATTCCAAGGGAAAAAAAGAAAGGCAAAAGAAAACTGACATTCTAGATTGACAGCAAACCCAGATAGAAAAAAAAATGTATTACAGAGCGGTTGAAAATAAAGGCATATATATATATAATACACAGGTAAGTCATTTTCTACATCTTATTTCTGCCTTTAGGATAATACACTAGTGAGCAGATTAAATGCTATCCTCTCTTCTTTTTCTTAAAGAAGCCTTTAGCAAAGTTCTTTTGTACTTTCCACTGGCCTTCCTCAGGCATAGTAGGAAAAAGAAATTAAAATGTGATGTATAGTTGGGTGCTCAGTGCTACATCTTCCTATTTTCTTGAAGAATTACGGAGTGTTCCCTCTGGTGAATTAACACCATCACCTTGCACTACACTGAGAAGACATTTTGAGGCATTATCATGGAATTTTAAACACAATGATCTTTACACTCCAACTTAACTGTCATACAAGTAGGGGAAAATGCGTTAATCCCATTGATCTGAGCCTGCATATATTAAAGGTAGATTTTGCCTAACATCTCTAGAACTGTGTGCTGGTGGTTTAAGAGAGCAGCAATTACTGGTTTAGTCAGTCCTACTATTATTCTGGATCAAAATGGATGTACATCGTTATTGCAACCGTGTATCGGAAATTATGCTCTGGTTACTAAACTGAGGTGGAGAACGGCTGAATTTGCTTTCTCCCACACATACCTCCTTCACTCTTGATTCCATCTACACTTGTGTTTTTCTGATGGAAAAGCCTTTTCTCTGCCAAGAAATGAGTGCAACTGAACATATGCAGAAAGTATGCAAAAGACACAGGGAGATTAAGAGAGCCCACAGCCACCCTGCCTCCAAATAGATAATTGCAATTACTGCTGCCTCTTGTGCAGAAACCATTTTATACTAATAAACAGAAAAATCCAAAGGAAGAGAGATGCTATGTCTTAGCGGTTGGATGCCACACCTTAGATGCCACACCTGAGTGGTTTTTTGACCAGTCAGAAGAGGACAACAGTAGCTGATGCTTGGTGCTTCAGGTTGCTTTACCTGAATAAATTTGCTTTGTTACTCATTCCCTGCTTCATCCTCTTTGAGGCAAGAGAGCAATGCTCACCAATGACAACAATGCTCTTACACAAATGAGACATACAGCTGTTTTCTACCAGTTTACTGCCAGACCCATGAACTCGAAAAGACAGAGGTGGAAGAGGAAGAGCAAAAACACTGGAGCAGGAACAGGAAGCATTTGCTTCTGTAATTTTGCCCTGAGCTCACAAACGTCTTTCTATTTAAAAAAGAATAACTTACTTCAACTACGTTAGAAGCTTTCCATCTACTAAGGACACTGGTTGTAATTGCTTTTATTGGCTTCCTGGAACTAATTTTATTTTATGCTATACAGAGTTATAGGAACACCACTGAAAAATAGACTGGCTTCTTACCGATCTAGCTTTGAATGACTTTCCCGAAGTTCATTAATTCAGCAAATAAGCGAAATTCTCTTAGAGCAAATTACAGCCTCATAGAATTGCACGAATTACCTCAATTCACCAGGAGGTCAAGAAGTTAGATATTTACCTGTTTTGATGTTTCATCTTACAGCCAAAACATAGCTCAGCATCCATTGGATACAAAGCGAAACAATACATTTATATTTTGAGGTATTTTTTCCCTCAACATACATTTTTTCTTGCATCTGCTGAATAATAAAACCAGTATTTTCATCAACAGTCTTTCTGTTACTTATTTTGCAACGTTCTAAGACGGATCTAAACAATTATCAGTAACGAGTTGGGAGCATGTTAGGGTGACACTGCTAATTCAGAGACTTAAAAAATAAGGACGAATGTTTCAGTTTCAGAATCTTTTAGTAAATACAGGCTGCCAAAATAATGTGCCAGTTTGTGAGGGTGAACTTACAGAACAGTAAGCCTGAAAATTTAATTCAAGAACCACTACAGTTCTTTGGGAGGTTTTTTTCCTAAAAATGTCATTTTCAGTCATGTTCTCTCCAACAAACCCTTGCCAGTTTTACAGGAGCTAAGTGAACAGGTAAGGCTTTTCCCATTTTTTGCTCAGCTGGGAAATTAGGCAATGCTTCTCCATTACCACAGCCTGATTCTAAAGCTACGTTAATTCTTAATGTCTTAATCACTTGTGCTTATTAAATTATTTAAAATGTGCTCTGAACAACAAAGAAAAGAAGGATCTTCCTTTGCAGCTAATGAAGCAAAGGAAAGTTCCGGTTTCACAGAACCTAAAGGGTTGAACAGGCAGCTGAGGAAAGGTGCCCTGGAAAGTTTTGTTTTATGCCTTTTGCCTTATTACTCTACTTATAAAGAGGGAAATAAAAAATAGGTGAAACAGCAACAGCAGAGTTGCCTTCTCATTATAAACCTCTTCCCGACAGGAAACCATTATTTTTCCTGGTTCCATTCACACATAGTGTCTCATTATCATCTTCATATTCAGTACTTCTTGCACCTTGAGGTGCAGATTACAAAAGCATCACAGCATCACGCTCCCTAAAGGCTGTATAGGGAATCTGCATCTTCTCTATACTTCCCGCCTCATAAAAAGCTGTAAAAGAGGAAGCAGGGAAAAATATCATGAAAAGGAAGGAATCCAAAGCCCTTTCTTTGGTGCCAGATACGTTTGCTACAAATGGTGTTGTCTAGCAAGGGATCAACACAAATATGAAAAGAAAGGGTCAGTGACCGCACAGGGGTGGTAGACGGCATGGCAGGTGGACCGGGGATTCTGCCAAGCCTTTGAACAACCTGTTTTCCACAGGGCTGGAAAGCAATGTCCACACCCATACAGCTGCCGACAATAAGAAGGATATACTCCATCTTACCTGCTAAAAGTGCTCTTTAACAAGACTACGCACAGAGATGGTAACGTTCAACCACTATTAGCCTTCACAGAGAGCGTCCCACATTATCACACAGAACACACGGGTCTGGGGGTGGGGTTTTGGTCACCTTCCTTTTCATATTCTTCCTTTCTACTCCTAGGCTAATTTTCTCTCCTAAGAGAATTGCTTTAGCAAGGTTTACGAAGTACTAGGCATTCTGCAAGAAAAAAGAAGAAATAAGCCTACAATGTTAAGATGTGTCTGTCCGAGCAATGCAATAGTTAAAAAGGCTATCAACTATGCGACCGAATGGCAATTTGGAAGAAATGGTACAACTATGAAATTAGCATGACCACAGAAGACCACAGAACAGCTTTAAAAAAAAAAAAAAGTTAAATGACTTTACCAAAATAAAAAGCAAACTTTTTTCCACTCATCCAAAGATCTTTTTTGATATACATACTTTGTAATATTTTATTACATTGCCAAGTATCAAGAATATTTTGTGTTTCATGAATATAGAGACAAAGCTTCTTGATTCCTGTGCATTTTTTCTATTAAATACTCAACAGAGACCTCAAAGGAAACACTGGAACCTACCAGAATTCTCAGAAGTGACAAATAACATGCAAACTGCAGAGTTTATGTTATTTGAAAAACCTCCCAAAACTAGACACCAAACAAATCTTGAAATGTATTTGAATTTTATGTATATACAACTACTTAGGTGCAGTAAATATAATAAAATTTGTGATTTTGTGATTTGTGATCTTTTTTTTTCCTTAGTAAAAAGGCAACAACACTAAATCAGCAATACATTATTACTACACATTATAGAAATATCAAGGGTGAAATCAAATTTATTGCAGCTGTAACACTTCCAAAAGAGAACAGGAATCTGGGTCTGTGCCAAAGAACACACTCTGGGCAGTCGATCACATGATCTTCAAAATAACTTAATTAATTTTGTTGTAAAAATAAAAACTAAACCCCACTAAATATCAAAACCAAAGCATACAAAAGTGATTTCCACGTTGAGAAGAAGGCTTTCTTTAATTTCTTTAATGGCTGCCATGGCATCTAGCTTTCTAACATGAAACAGAAATATACTTTCTAACAATTAAAACTTGTATATATTCAAAACAAAGGGATTTAAGTGATGAATACCATAAATATAAAGCCTGATTCAGCTCACAGATGAATGCACTTTATCAAAAACTGAAATCCTGGAGAGCAGTAGGGTACTTCCAGAAAGCAGGAACAGCAGAAAAAAACTAGTTTGTCTTCCAATATCTACCCCCAGAATGTCCCAGGTGGGAGATTACAGCCCACATGCCAGTTACTCTTACGGGCCTCAATTCAGAAAAGCATACCTATTTGGGAAAGCACTTAATTAAGCACATGCTTATATGCTTTTCTGAATCAGGTCCATGGTACCACAGGAAATGGGCATAACAGACATAAAATGCATGAGTAAAAGTAACTGAGAAATTACCTCCATAGCATAAGCTTTCATTTATGTACTTCTGTATTTTTAAGATACGATGCACTGCTTAAAACACAGCACAGCAAAGTATACTCAACTGTAAAATGCAGCGTGGCCGAAAGGAGACCTGAGTATAACCATATCCCAGGACCCATTCGGTACCTCACACGCCTAGCCCACTGCAAAAAGTGCTGCAAAAGTATTCTTTTCTCGTGTTATTTTATTTTCCAGCAGACGGGCAGCTTCGAACATATTAATGTAACGGGGATAAGCTGCGGGTGGCCAAAGGGCTGTTCGTCACAGTGGTTTAGAGCTACTTATATATACCTAGTTAAGAGTCAGCAAAAACAGGTTGCAGAGAAGGAAAGAGCTCTGTACATGTTTGTTAGTCATGCACATGAAAGATAACTTCGGGAAGGACATTCTTTTTTTGTCACTACCAGCACTGCAGAACAAAAATTTCTTATTTTCCCTTCCATTCAATGGTGAGAAATATGAAGCTGAAAAAGAAGGTGGCCACCAGCAAGCAAGGTCGCCCAGTGGTGGCTTTGAGCAAAGCAGGAAGATGATGGTGGGCACACATGGGCCAGATGGATTAAGAGCCACCAGCAAGGTCTGAAAAATGCCAACTTTTTATATGTTGTCATATCTGCATGTGATTATCAGCCACAAGGAAAACACTGTGGTCTGCACTGGAGAAAACCAAGTCTAGGAATGGTAATGATGTGTATGCATGAGAATACCACACTCCCTATTTAGTTTCAAGCAACTGTTTTGCTAAAAAAGGTTACTTTTTTCACCTAGTTCACACACTGATTTTCTATCACTTAAAAGTAATACTAAGCTGACTAAAAGTATATAGCAGCAGAACCATTCAGAATATTACACAGAGAACCACAAAGTTTAAAAATACTCTGCTGCCCATAAGAGCTTTGATCAAAGAGACAAAGACTAGGTTTGGAATCTCCCTCACTGCAAGATAACTATAATTTTAATATAGGAAAATGAAATAAAAAGCTGCAGTTTCATTCCTTGGCAATTTTTACAAACACTGGAAATCAGCAGAAACTTTACTAAGTAGTGGCCCCTCTAAACTTTGGATTTAACAAACCAGAAGCTACACGAACTCTCACAACGTTGCTAATGTACTTTGCGATCTGTCAAAATGCAGAATTATGCAATTTACATAATTCAATTATAGTTATTAAACGTAGTTCTGTGAAATAATCTTGAAAGCTAAAATAGCCAGGCCAATGAGATATTACTCTCTACTTACACTTACTAAAACATAACCTCATGCCCTTAAACCAAAGGAATATTTTTCAAATTTGATTTCGTTCATAAACTGAGAACCTGCTGGTCAACCCAACCCTATGTAATGGAAAGGTGTATATAACCTGGAAGTACCAACAGGGCTGCAGAGGTATTTCAGGGAGAGAAGCAAGGTTCTTTTCAAGTCGCAGCGTGACAAGTAAGTAGGACAGAAATAGCAGAGGGGTGTAAATTCTGTACACCAATTAGTGCATTGCCATAGACTGACCTACAGTTTCCGAAGGCTTTACTTTTCATCATGCAACAATCACTGAAGGATCTCTAAGGCATCATGTATCAAATCACAAACCCATGCAATCACGCAGCGGTTTCTTTACTGTGTGCTTTTAGTATGTCAAATAAGGATGCGGGAGTTCCTCTGACTACGAAGACAAAATACTCTATCACGCTCTGTTTCTTTCTGCAGCCCTCAAAACCCATCGCCTCCTATAGCCATACTAAATATCAATACTCTACAGAATTCATTGGGTTGGATTTTACCTTTTCTTCATGATTCTCTATAACTTATTCTTTGTATCGGTTTCCCTTAATAGCTGATAAACATACACGGCGGGAATTTACAGATATGTGCTGCCTCTCCCCCCGCCCCATCATTACAACTCAAACAAGTGTGATCAAATCTTAAAAAATTTGCTAGATTTTCTCTCATCTGTAGACTGAATTTGCTCAAGTGACAAACATTTCCAGTATGAACTACAAAACACTGGTACATAAGGTGCATACACCTGTTAATCCCACTGCATAATACAGTGGAGAGTCTGCAGGGTTTGTTTTGGTTACCACGTATTTTGTTTCTTTGTTTACTGCTGGTTCGGGAGCCAAGAATTTTCTGCTGAATTAGCAGATATTTACTGGCTTATCAAAATACAGTATTTAAAATATTAATATACTTCAGTATTTAAACAGTGACATTTTTGCTGGAGATGTAACAAGTGTTTAAACTGATTCATATATTAAAAAAAAATCCTCAAACTATTTCCACTAAACTTTATACATTAAAATATTTACACTGACAACAAGCTTGAAATGTGTATTTTTTCATATGATATAGGGAGTTTTTAATCCTCAAACCAGCTCCTCCCTTGCATACATGAAAACAATGTTAAGTTACATATAAATGGAGCAGACCGCTCCAAGAAAGGGTACAACTTGCTGTAAAACTGAGGTGGCCCTAATTCTAATCTATGATTTCTTTCCTTTAAAGAGAGTTTGCAAATTACTAAAGTCCCAGGGAAGCAATAACTCTTAAGCCAAGAAGTAATACTGGTCTTGGGCACTTAGTCTGCTATTCAATATATTCAGCAATGACATTTTAATAAAGACAACTACAACTATTCAAAAGTCTAGTGTCATATGAATGGGGGAGGTATTTCACCAATTGTAGAAAATTGTATATAATATTTCTTTCTAAAATCACACAATCATTTCGAATTGTATATATTGCATAATAAGTAGGACAGTTTTAAATTCTAGAAGTTCAATGATTTAAAATGCACAATTCCATAGTAGGAAGTGTAAAACAGTTCATTATATATGGCCAATTATATACGTAATGACGGCCACTGTTGTCACAACTAGAAGACATCTGCTGGGATAATAACAGTTATGCATCCCACTTAATACGCATTTTCTGCTAACTATAAATGTCTGTTTTGCTCATATTCAATACCTGCAAAGATTTAGTCATTTATCCATAATTATGAATAGAGGGGACCGTACATTTGAATAAAATGTAAATCTTTAGAGTATATAAATGTTGTCAAAATTCAAGGACTTGATTGTCTATGAGGGTAGAAAATGAATGTCATGATCTACTGGAATTATACTATAAATCTCTAGGTAGTAAGACAGATGTTGGATGTTTTTCAAAATGTACCGCCTGGAGACAGGATCCAGGATATGCAGGCGTACAATGAGACTACTAATGAACCTTAGACTGCTATTCATCATAAACGAGATTCTGGAAAAATGTTTGCCTTCTCCCAAAATATTTACTCAAATATATTTCATGCAAAGTGAGCTTGTACTGAACAAAAAAAAAAAAAAAAAAAA
>VZSC01011943.1:302810-337258 GCA_013398225.1 Steatornis caripensis
AAGAGACCATTTAAATACAACATTCTCACTAGCTGAAATGCATTGCTAAAGAAATTCTTTTTTTTCTTCTACACAGATGACTTTATTCTGTTCTCTTAAGTTACATGGGGATAGAAAGATGGTTGGCTGGAGTAGAAGCAGCATTTCCCATGCTTTCTTACTATATAACCTACATCAGGGAGGGGAGGGGAGGAACGGGAGAGGAGAGGGGGAGGAGAGGGAGAGGGAGAGGGAGAGGGAGAGGAGAGGGAGAGATCACTTAGGTTGGAAACCTAACATTGCCAACTCTACCACTAAACCATGTTCCTAAGAACCACACCCACAAGTCTTTTAAATACCTCCAGGGATGCCGACTCAAGCACTTCCCTGGGCAGCCTATTCCAATGCTCGACAACCCTTTCGATGAAGAATTTTTTCCTAATATCCAATCTAAACCTCCCCTGGCACAACTTGAGGCCTCTTCCTCTTGTCCTATCACTTTTTACTTGGGAGAAGAGACTGACACTCACCTCACTACAACCTCCTTTCAGGTAGCTCCTTTCAGGACACAGATAATATGTCCTCTGAGTCTCCTTTTCTCCAGACCCAGTTCCATTAAACTTGTGCTCTAGACCTTTCACCAGCTTTGTTGCTCTTCTTTGGACATGCTCCAGCATCTCAGTGTCCTTGTAGTGAATGACCAAACCAGAACCCATTAATGCTAGTTGTGCCATGGTGATTTACATTTCTCTACACTGAATAAGCATGGCTCCTTTGTCACACCACTTGTGTGAGTACTGGGTAGAGCAAGCATAGCAGTTACCTCCTATGTTCTAGCACATTCTGCCATTAAAATATTGTGTAATTAATAGCTTTCTTCAAGCAACTAAGAGTAGTAAAAGAAGGACAAAAAAGCTGAAGGACAGTTGCAAGCCCACATAGCATCTACCCAATTATGTATCCTATCCTTTCAGCGGAACACAGTGCCAAATACTACACACTGTGCAATACCAGGACACACACTTTATTGCATCTACAGTATTCCCTTTTTATTAATGCAGAATAGTCTTGTCAGCTCCAGAAATGAGAGAATGATTTATTTGGTCATTTTTTTTCCATTTGGAAGGCAGCTACAGTTTCTCTTTATTTCTAAGATGAATCTTTTCTCCATTTCCCCCTTTTAATCCAACATCATTAAGTTTATTACTTACACGGCACTATACCTTCACAGTATGTACGATATGATGTCAAACTGGAAGCGCTTGGAACGAAGTCAAGTTCCAGTGGAGCTTATGGATGTCAAACTCACAAGCATAGCTGAGTTTGGCCTTGGGTAATTCACTCATTGGGTTCCTCTAATTTAAATGGAGGCAATTTCTTTTCTGGGAAAGCAGAAAAGTCACGTGCAAATTTACCAGGCAACATTACTAACATTTATAGATAAGAAGACAGTTTAGTCTCTTCCCTCAACTGGACTGAGATTACTGTAGACCAAGAAATGGAAGAACATGGCAGAAACACGGTTTTGGTGTTCACGTAACAGTAACCTCCTTATGTAGCCAAAGCAAAGGTCTCACCTCTGTAGCAGCAGTCATAACAGAGACAAGATTCCTCCACAGGCCTTCAACACCATCATAAAAATCTTAATCTTACAGACAGATTTACACACAAACCTGTGCTGTGTGCTTTGCACTGTTGCATCTGCTAAAGACCATTTTCCAACCCCCAATTTCAAGGGGATCTATTCACACTTTCCTGAGAGTGAAGATTCTTATAAACCACAAGGAAGGACAGAAAAAGAAAATAAAATAAAGCCGCTGGAGATATTCCCTGCACAAGCTCATATGTCTGTGTCCCTAACGAGCTCCAAGATTTTAGAATGGTCTGATTGTCTGAGATGATACATTTTTTGTCAATATTAAGCTGAAAAGCCACCACTGAGCAGCAGAACAGCAGGGACTGATTCTACCACTCTCTCCCAGCAAACAGTAGTAAAAGATGGGTGAATACTGGGAACAGACCAGGTCAGCTCCAAACATTAAAGGATGTTCTATGAGCCTCCCCTAGACAACGTTTATTTCATTTTTCAAGTAGTACTCAGTCACGGCACTTTGATGTTTTGTTACAGCAGCAGCACTGAAAAGTATAAACCATGAAAAGTAAACACAGTTGCTTAGCAAAACCAACAGACAAAGAGCCGTGTCTGGACATTTCTACTGTATTATTCACCCCAGTGGGCAACCATGTTGCGTTTCACATTTCTACGTTACTGTATATACTTAGTCAAAGTATCCTCACAGCCATCATTTACACATTTGGTTACTCTTTTCCCCCATGGATGCTATTTTCCATCTTTTGCTCTCTTTCAGCATTAAAAATTTGCAAGATAATCAACCATAACCTATATATTCCTAGTTATGCTTTCCTTTGAAAATTTCCGTAGTGAAAATGTAAATCTTCCAAAAAGAAAGCTAGGTGTTACAGATGGTATGAGTATTATATGTTAAAAAAATTTGAGAAGAGTTCACCTTTCACCTATGTAACATAGTNATATATATTCCTAGTTATGCGTTCCTTTGAAAATTTCCATAGTGAAAATGTAAATCTTCCAAAAAGAAAGCTAGGTGTTACAGATGGTATGAGTATTATATGTTAAAAAAATTTGAGAAGAGTTCACCTTTCACCTATGTAACATAGTCATGTTCTGTGTCTGAATGTAATTCACGCAGAAACAACATTGTGTCTCAACAGTACAGTGCATAGAATATTTGTCATGCACAAATGGGGGTATGGACAACACTTTACACACCTCCTGTACGTTGAGAAAAATACTCCACATAAAACTGTCAATGCTAGTGTCATTCTCCTGCACTTCAGACATTGTTTCTCATCTATCCACTGCAATCCTTCTCTCTAGAGGAATTAACATGTGCTGTTGCTACTAGAGTTTTGCTACTAAAGAGGTGAGAAAAAGTCACAGCAATTAAAAGTTGTCATATTATTTCAGGAAAATAAACCTTGTTGATGTTTTCCATTTCAGCTAAGAGTTACAGGAGAGCCTTGCCTAGAAAGAATTTTAAAATGACAGTGCTTAAGCAGTGATGGCTCCAGTTAAATCCTTCCAGTCCAAGGGGCCAGGTAACTAGTGCCGCACAGACGTAGAAAGGAAACCATGCAAACCATGCACAGCCAAAACTCACAGAGTCTTTTCATTTGAACAACAGCTTAAAACACTACAGATGAAGAAAAATAAACTTTACTGTATTTTGTTCCTCTCACTGCCCAGGGAATGGCTCAACTGGAAGACAAAGGAAGTCTGCTAGAAGGATACTGGCTACTGCTGATGGCAATAAAGTTTCAAACTCCCAAAAAGGGAAATGTCAATTTCCATAGAATAATTAAGGGGCGATTTCCAGGGGGGTTTATCAGCTGTGTCAGTTTTTTTTCTTTCTTTCTTCCTTTCTTTCTTCCTTCCTTTCTTCCTTCCTTTTTTTCCTTTTCCTGAGTTTTATGGTGTATTCATTACGGATAATGTTTTTAAAAATACACTCTTGATTAGACTGCATTGTGAATGTTGATATTTCCTCTTATCTTTTTCTGAAACTATGCTAGCAGCAAGTATAGTTTTGGAGCACTGCGAAGCACTCGGCTGAGAATTTCAGATGTTTTGAAATACTCCATCACTCCTGGTTACACACTGCATCCCGTATTCACTAAAGGCCTCAGAGCGCCCCTTGAGACTGCTGGAAATCGGAGGAGGACAGCTAGTAGGTCAGCTCCTGCTCTCAGGACATGCCAGACGGATTTCTGTAACTGGTGATTTTAAAGAAGCCACACTCCAGTCCTTTTACAACCAGCTGACATCCTTCCTCTTCAGTGCACGTCATGTTAAGTGAACCCAGACAGCAAAGAATAAAGCACTGCCCCTGGGATAATTACAGTTATTCGTTAGCTCAAGGGAAACTGGGTGAATTTTGCAGGTCCACAATCACATCATCTCCACAGCACTGACTATTAGTCCAAGATCAGTTATAAATGGAAACACATTTAGGCATAAAATTTTACAAAGGTCTTGTTAATGTACAGTAGGCTCTTCATAACATGAGAAACTCATTCACCCATGAAGGAATATGTAGTACAAGCTCTCTGACCATTATAGTCCACTTTATGTATTTTAGCATGTAGACCACACCAAGATTTCCTTGTCTGACAAAATATACAATTTCCCATATACCACAGAAGACGAAAGTAGCAATTAGTATGATCTAAGCACACCTCTTTTTCTCCTGTCTTTTTTAAGTGCTCACATAAGCTCTTTGCACAGTAGGTCTGCTTGACACCCTACAGACAGGCTTTCCACAATTAATGAATTTTACAGCTGCATGACACGAAATAATTATGTTGAGATCAGGGTCTATATAAGAAGTATTCAATTTTTATAGACATGAAAAAGAAACATCACCAGATTAATTATAGCTGCATGGCTACAGAATGTGTCAATATTCTAAATACTTCTAAGTCTTCTTTATAAACACACAGGCATTTAGAGAAAAATAAAAAGAGGTCTGTAGAGTTTCCAAACCTATCAACTGCAGACAAATAAGTCACTTCTTCAAACCAGATTATATTTGGCAGGATGTCCTGTTAAGCAATTACTCAGTCTTAACTTATCACAGCTCAACACAAGGACTCTCAACAGAACTCTTTATAGGGTTAATGTCCAAAACAGAAGACATCCACCAGCATCAGAAAAGCAGCTGAACTGTGTCATTATTATTGTAATACATCTACTACCGTAGACATATTCTAAAGTAAGTTTAAATTACCTGAACTTAGAGATTTTCAGTAAATAGCTCAGGACAAACTTCTCAAAAAGTTAGCTAATTCTACCCTGTTTAAATTAAAATTCATTATTATTTCAACCCAGAAAGTTGAGGCCAATGTTGACTCTTCAGGGCAATCTTATCAGTATGTGTTTGCTTTTGTCAAAATTAAGTGCTATTATACTCTAGTACTAACAAGAAAGTACTGAAGAGTTTATGAATGATCAA
Source organism: Steatornis caripensis (assembly GCA_013398225.1). Classification (NCBI taxonomy): domain Eukaryota; kingdom Metazoa; phylum Chordata; class Aves; order Caprimulgiformes; family Steatornithidae; genus Steatornis; species Steatornis caripensis. The sequence continues at coordinate 307,841 of VZSC01011943.1, forward strand.
CCACTGATGCATCACATAACTGCCCTTGGTCCTAGGAAGACTATTTCCTCTACTGCTAATTTCTTTTTGCAGTTATCTCCAGATTAAATTCTGTATCTTGTAAGAAAAATGTAAAAACTTCCTTCAATTAATTAAACTCTGGATTCCTTGACTTAAAAGCAAGTCGTGCGTGAAACTCAGTATGGTATGAAGCCCTTGGAAGCCTATGATTTTCTCTTGTGGTGCTCTGAAGAGTATGGTTTAAATTGCCATTTAAAACATTTATTAATAAACATGTAAATACATTCCATTTGAAATAATGAACTGATGGTATGAGGCCTTTTGCACTTTCAAAGCTAAGGCAAAAGGGGATACAATTAGTTTAATTTTTATTAAATTTCAAGATACAAGTGCCACATTACAGAGGCTACAGGTTAATCCTTACTTTTATAATGAAGTACTAAAAAACCATGAAAACTTAGTATCAGTCAAAGCTATTTAACTTGGGCAATGAATTTGAGAACATGATAGACAAGCAGTTAGATAACAGGATAAAGAGCAGGATGTCTGGATGTCTGTAGCCCATCAAAGCTCTAGCACCACTGCAAGAACCACTACAACTACATGGAAGACAATGTACAGAGAAAGAAACAAAGAAATACAGCTCTTAAAATTATTTATGATAGAATGAACATACGAATGTGCTACTGACTGGTGCTTGAGTAATTAATTGCTTGAAAGCTAGATAATGTTTATTACTAGATAATGACTAGAATACGTAATGGATAACCACTAGCTCAATATATGAATTGGTGTACTAGAAACTGATTAAATGTATATAAAGGTAAATTGTGGTTGGATTCAAGCTCCTGAACAGTTAGACCCCTGCATATAGGATCTGACTGACAGCATACAGTATTCACTCTCTCTGGTGTGCTGTACTTCCCTGAGAACAGAGACTCCTGTGTCCAATGCAGTGAGGGCTGAGTGAATCTGGTTCCTGAAATAAATGAGGTAAAAAGCATCCTGGAATGGCCCATGGCGACCAACAGGTAAGCAAGTGAAGTTCAGATGCCCACAATGGGTCAGGGTGCCTCAAGGCCAATACCTGCCAGGCTGTTTAAATAAATGCAATTAATCGTGGTTGATGTAAAACACAGGGTAACAAGATGACTCTGTTAAAGTACAGAACACATCTCTCCCTCTGATGGTAAAACCCACAGAAAGGACAGAAATACCTCACAGATTTCATTGCAGAATTATTTTAATTTAATTGTTTCAAAAACTGTCATACTATCAAGTTTACTTCATATCTGAAATAAAACAGGCTAGAGAAGAGGAGAGGAAATGACAGCCCATTCCACTCAAGCAAACACCTGAGCTGCTGGGAAGCAACATGCTGCACTCAAGGCACAGGCTACTGGAAGAATTTTAACAGTAGAGTAAGAATCTCTCATGGTGGAAAAAAGAGCAAGCAGAGGTTTTTCTAACTGCTCAAGCGCCATTACGAGGATCATCATTTAGTGAACAAGTTTGTTCTCACACTTAATCCTTCCTGGGCCGATAAATGCAAAAATCCTATTTACTCAGAGTCAGTAAAAAGAATTCCTAAAAACTGTTCAAGCACACATTACTTACTGCTGGTTTCTGAACTACAGTCATAGCTTGACTTTTTTAACAAAGGAATTCAGAATCTATACTGCCATGTCCAGCAACATGACGTTCCCAGGCTGTGGGTATTTACTATGTAAATCCCAAACACACTCAAGTGGCACCCCAAAGCATTTTACTACAAAGCCATGAGCAGTCCCACAGGGAAGGTGACTGCATGGCAAACGGAAACTTGAAAACCTGCGTTAATTTTTTAACAGCATTGCTAATTGAAATAAAAAAATCATTCTTTTTCATTTCAGAAATAAGTGAGGTCTGCATTAGCTCCTTCCCTTATGCACTTTGACTGAATCACATAAACAAAAATTTCGTGTCTCCCAGTACCGAAGACTAAAAATTTAAAGCCAAAAATGGTTTCACAGAATCAGGAACAACTGAAGATTTGCACTATAAAAGATTTTTTTCATGACAGAACTCCCATTAGTCACTGCTTCTACTACCAAAAAAACCCCCCAAAACCTAAAAAGCAAATATCAGGGGCAGTTAACATTCATTCCTCTATATTTAAACAAAGATTCAGATTTAACATTTCAGCTCCATATTATCTTGTCAAATCATATCATATATGCCTTGAAAATTCTATGACCAGAATTTTCCACACCAGAGCCTGTGGGGGCTAAGGACGCGAGGGAGAGCAAGAGAAGGAACCAAATAAGCATTAGGGACCAAAATGCACCTTTCTTCCAAGTCCTCTGAATCAGAGACACTGTCCCAAGTACCTTCCCTGTACCCTACCTGCTAGTAGAGCAAAGAGCATACTGAAAATACAGATGAGGATGCCAACCTGCATACACCTGAGCTTAGCAACGAGTCCAAGCAGGATGCCTGAAGGATCCCAAGGATAAAAACACCATGTTTAAAAATTTACTTCAAAATTTGTTTTGCAGCAGATTCTCTTCCTTTTGATGCTACCAAATTTTAACTCAAGCAGGTTTCACTTTTTTCACAAGGAAAAAAGTAAAACCCCCACATATTCTCTATTAGCTTTACAAAAGTATGTCAATTGACACTGAAAGCACTATCTTATAAACTTACAGAAATCGGTCTTACATTGGTAATACATATATAATAGCATAATATGTTGGGCTTTGTTACAGTGCTATTTTTATTCCTGTTAAACTATTTTTAAAAATAAATATTGTAATGTTGCTATTTACTGTAAAGCTTTGGGTTTTTCCAGTGCTTACCAGTCATGAGTCACGTTATAAAGAACACCTGACCACAGCATTCTTCAAATCTCTGTATACAGCTTTTTCTTTCACTACAGGAAAGCACATTGAACTTCTCAGATTAGAATTTGTATCAGTCGCAAACACAGAAAGAAATGTCTTCTCTGCCTTTTGCCCAGATACAGCTCTAGCATCTACTGGTGACAGCAGAAGAACACACTTGTGTCGACCAGCAAGTCCCACTGCATTTGAGACTCAGGCTTATCCAAAGGCATCTGTGCAAATCACTAGACTTTTGTTCCCTCCTCCTTTTTTTTTTCCTCTTTGTTTTTTGCTTTAGGCAATGCAGCTGGAAAATGGGAAAATCTCTCGACTGCAGTGAAACACAAAAATTTTACTATAGGTGGCCTAGGTTTTGCAGGGTAAGTAAATTTTCTGTTAAAACCCTTCAATTTCAGGTATAGGTTCTTAAACAGCACAGGTCTATAGATCTTTCCAGAGTATTTCTCAGCCCTGTTGTTAGATGACAAATGAGAAACACTCAGCTTATTAGCGGCTTTACAACATTCTGGTCTGGTTTTGACTTAAATATCATGAAACCAGTGTCAGGATGCAGTTAACATATATACACAGAGAGAGAGATGATAAACTAGGTCTGTCGCTACAATTAAGAAAAAACTTGTTCAGTCACGTGTGGTCTTGGCTGAAACAAATTTATTTTCTCACCTAGAAGTTGCCTTTATAAGAGTAACACTCCAACACAAAACTCTTGTCTCTCAGCTGCAATGCTGTTTGTATGCATTGTATGTAACGTATTTGGGTCGGTGGACCTCTTGGACTAAAGCACGATCACTGATGAAATCCAAGCGCTGGCACAGTGCAAAGCATGCTACAGCACCAATATTCTCATCTGTCATCAGGTGTTGCTTTCAGAAGCATGGAGGATGAACCACTCTTAAAATAAATTATTTTACTAATTAATAGATAATAAAGTAAGCAACACAAGTTTTACATTGTTTCTTCAATGGGACCCTCTTGGACAAGTTCTGCCTTAAGTTACATTATGGCAAAACTATTTCCATTCACTGTAGCCATAACATTTCAACACTTTTAAACTTTTCCTCCTTTAAGTTGCTAAAGATTGAACCTAACACAAAAGAGGGCAAGGATGTGACGGTGGTTAATGGGTCTGCATCTGCTCAATGTGTTTAAGATATACTTTACAAAATCTGAAATTAGATTCTTCATCTCGTGTCATTTTATTATTTAAAAATGTAACACTTCTCCCTGTCACTCTTCTCTCTTTTAATAGGAGTTGACTTGCAAGTCAACCACTCAGATAACGAGTTAGAGCTCAGAGAAAAGTTACTTCAGGGAGAAGAAAGAAACCATGACCGTTATATGATGCTGAACAAATATTAGCCATAGCCACAAATCATTCAGAAGTATTTGCTAATAAAATATTTCTGAAATTATTGCTTTTATTTTGTACTGTATTTCGAAGTCTTTTCCAGAAAAGTATTTAAGCACATGCCTAACTTAAAGCACATGATAAATCCCACTGATTTCAGCAGACTTAATCACATCCCTTAAGTCCCACGCATTCTTCAGCACACTGCTGCATGTGGACTTTTTACAATAATCAAATGAGAATAAACCAAATATCAGTTCAGTGTAATCCATACCCTTCACGTGAAAATGTAGACATAGTAATTTAATAAACATGAAAGCACTAGGCTTTTAGCCTCACAAAATAAAAAGGCTAGAGAAGATTGATTCACTGTCATATTGTCAAATTTTGTGTGTGTGTGTGTGTGTGTTACAAAACTCTGACCTCTTTTTACTGAAGAAGTGGTATTTCTGGAACTGTTAACATCACCCGGTAACTGTCAAAATCAGAAGCCTAAGCTGATGTACAATCACTGTCCTAAGGAAATCATTATGTTTTCATTTTGCATTCACAGATAGGACTAACATGTACATCCTTGGGAACTTCATCAGTAATTTAAAGTTAAAATACAAATTTAAAATCAATTACAAGTATAGCATTTATAAATTTCGCGTTTTCAATGCTTGAACAAGTATCATATCTTACAATCAAAATCCATTTGCATAGCTTGAAATGTGTCCATCAGATTCTGATGATTAAATATAAGAAACACCATTTACAGGGAGAGGCAATACCTTCTATTAATTAGATTGGCTCATATNGACATGTACATCCTTGGGAATTTCATCAGTAATTTAAAGTTAAAATACAAATTTAAAATCAATTACAAGTATAGCATTTATAAATTTCGCGTTTTCAATGCTTGAACAAGTATCATATCTTACAATCAAAATCCATTTGCATAGCTTGAAATGTGTCCATCAGATTCTGATGATTAAATATAAGAAACACCATTTACAGGGAGAGGCAATACCTTCTATTAATTAGATTGGCTCATATTTTCCAAATCTTATGTATGCACGAATACATACAAACCTTTTCTTAGGTGAATAAGCCCTTGTTGAAGTTCCAAAGGAGGTCTAAGTTGGCCCAGTTTCAGGCCTTGAAAAGAAGTTTTTGTACCAAGTTTTTTCCATGTTTTTTTCCTAGTGGTATTATCTGTTATAATATAACAGAAGTTGCCTCTCATACCGCTATAGCATCAGAGCTATAACATCACAATTAACACAGAATTCCATACTCCAAAACCCTAGAGTCCTCTGTGCAGAAGATGGTATCTACCTTGAGGGAAGTTCATGTAGCTTATGGAAGTAGCAATTTTCCCAAGTAGTTTCATCCCTACAATTCCAGTCTGGGGCTCCTCCGGAGCCAGGAATACCAGTCATAACAAGCTATATAGTAGTTACGTGTCAGTCCTTGTCAGCACTCCAAGGACAGTATGTGACAGCAGAATAGATTTCTTTCATTGGTTTCCTTTGTTATTTAAAATAGCTCACACAGTGCCTTTCCATTTAAACCTCTGATACTGACATAGTAACATCTTCCAGGAGAGAGGTGGAGAGCCGAACCAGAGGAGACGTGACAGTGCCGATGACAGGAACATTTCTGTTTGTTTGCCAGTCCCTCTTCTCACTCCATCTTGCAAGCCATGAATGTTATTCTGACTCATTGTCTTGGATATTTTTTTTAAGAGATTGCCTACGTAGCTTCTAAAGAAAAGTGCTTTCAAATCATAATTCTAATTAACTCAGAAAGAAATGCACATTTCTATTACGTGTGTGTCAACAGTGAACATTTGTATCTTTGACCATTGCCAAACTGTCTTCCTCCAATGATACGCAATTCATATGAAATACGAATCAGCTCAGTTTATTCCACGTGTCCCAATGCATTATATGCTTCTGAGTTTTGTTTATTTGGTCTGTTCCATTTCGTAAATGGGAAAAATGAAACACATACATACACAACCATTAACGTAGTTTGGAAAAAGCACCTTCAAATTTATCACTGGTGGATTACGTAAAGAAATGACAGACTGATGAAGTGGTGGAGGGCAAATTAATTAGAAAAACAGTATTTATGTGTTCAGAGGTTGTTCTGATATATGTAAAGGTCTTGCAGCAGGGAAAAAGAACAACGGTGATGTTTCTACCTCAAATTTGTTGGAACGTGAAAGATTCAGCCCTGCCACTTTTCTACACTTTCGTATTAGATTACAGACCAGGAATGATGGTATTACACTTTATTCCTGATCCACTGCAATTCAAATTGGGTGAGAGTTTTGGATCATCTACGGCAAGCCATCTCTCTGAGCCAATTACTGTGTCTATAGAAAGGCGGTAATAAAACACTCCAGCAATTTTCAAAAATGCTCTGAAATATACCTTGGAAAAGACATGCTGATTTTCTTCTACTTTAACTGCCTTCAAGCTATGCCACTTTCCTTCAGACATTGTTTTTAGTTAAAAGCAAATAATCACTCATTAAAGCAACTATTTTCTGCTTGCTAAACCCATAGTTTCTTCAGAAGGTACTCGCTTATTAATATAGTTCATTGCTTTCACAACAGTGAAATATTTGTGCATACTGCCAGCATTTCATGACCAGAAGCTAGACTAGATAACTTCCAGGGGTCTCTCTCTTTCAACTAACATCGCTAATTCGCCACAATGAATTGCCTGTAACATTCCGACAAATATTGATATCACAGAGATAAGAACGACAACGTGCTATGCTGCGATACAGAATAGTCTTCTAAAGTATGACTGACACTAAAAACTCTGTAAAAGAGTTTATACTATTTTTCATTTCATTGAAATGAGCTTCAGCTGAAGTTCCCGGGGTGCAAGCAGGCTGCCCTCCCCAGAGCAGGGACGATGAAAAGCTGCAGGCGCAGGGCTCGTGCGACAGAGAAGTGGCTACAGCTGAAAACTGATATGTGAGGGGATCACATCTGACACCTTCACATGTTAAAACAAAACAAAACCAGGGAAACAACACTGTCTGAAATGTTGCCAGGGATTGTCCAGCTGCAAGCAGGGCATAAATGCAAAGTAACAGATATGATAGTCCATATAATCTGATGAAAAAGACATAACTTACCCAGAGCAAATGGGGATGGTTGTCCGAACACCACAAAAATGAAAAACTGTTCACTCGGGTTTAGCCTCACCTCTGGTAGTGGCCTGTCCTACAGCACCGCAATCTATTGTTTAATTCTAGGTTAAAATGAAGTAATCTAAATATGCACGCTGTTATATAAAAGGGCCAGGGGATGAAATTACACCGGTTTCTAACAAGGCCCTTTGAAACCCTAAACTGGCAGTTAGCGGCCAAATTATTTTTCTTCTACTAATACAGATTAAACAGCAAATAATGACTAGAAGAAGATAAACTAAACAGTGTGAAACTGTAGTTCTCAAAATCCTATGTGTGTTTGCTATGCCAAGGCACAACAGACGACTATTCAGGCATTAAACATTTATCTTTCTGTTAACCATCTCCAATCTTAAAAAACTTCTGTCTCCCGATTGCTAGATTCTTCATAAATACAAGATCTGTAAAGTTTCCTTATCTGTCATTTTGAAAGTAAACAGAAGAATTTTTAACACGCATCTTTTGAAAAGTATCTCTAGTTAGAATTTAGTAAAAATCAGCATATCTGTTTTGAAGGATAGCAATAACAGTAACATAAAATCTAATGTGTTTTATTATATCGTCTACCTTTTTTTTTTTAATTTTGTGTGTACAAAGTCTATGGCAATCACAGTTATTAAAACTGGGTTTTTACCTTGCTACATCTGTCAATGTAAAACCAATTTATGTGGCTCTATGTATTATTTTACTTGATAAGGAGCAGCCTGCACACAGTGACAGACATCACATCAGAATATAAAAAGGATCATTTAGTTATTTTCTTCTGCCTGTGAAATACACATCTTACTATTTCCTTCCTTTTCTCTCAGAATACTATAAACTCAACCTTTCTATCAATGAACAGAAAATTTCCCTCCTATGCATAGATGTACGAGCATGTTCTGCATCTGAATTGGAAAGAAAAAGAGAGTTGTGAGTTCTTTAGGACATACACTCGCCCCAGAAGTACAGTACCATGACGAGCCCCAGCCCAGCCTGCTCCCTGCAGCTGCAGGAACTCCCTGGATCTCAGCTGCACCTGATGGAGTGTACTGAGGGATCAGCTTGTGCACGGACCCAGCTCTCCTCTGTGCACAGGCTGCAACGTGTCAGGTAGTAACTTGCATCATTTTCCTGTTGAACTTCAAAATACAGCTATTTACCTAAGCAGTTGTGTGCAAAGACAGGAAAACCGAAGTATAATAAACTCTACTCTGATTCTGACTCCTTTCATCACTGTATGATCTAGACAAATGCTCAATTCCCCCACCTCTGCCACGTGGAACTAGGAATGAGAAGGCAAGGGAAAGGGAGCACAACAGATTTCTCAGTACAGAAGCTCTACGGTATGACAAACAGGCAAGGAGACTGACTTCTGGTCAGTCAGTGCATAAGGATTTAAAACATAGCAGGGGCAAGGAATTGACTAGAAACAAAAATAGTAAAAATAAATAAATTACTGACATAATGCAATAAATGGTGTATATATTACATCTAATCAAGCTGGCATCGCAGAAAACACAGCAGCTGCTCGACTCAGTCAAATGCAATTCTTTAGAAGCTTGGAGAACAGGGGTGCACTTAGATTTCTGTAGCAGCATGTGGTCACACAGTCACTACTCTGAGACAAAAGTGGGAGAGTTTACTTCTTACATGGCAATAGGGATGCTGTGGAATTGCTCATAGCTATGATCATGTGAGTTTCACCTGACTGATATAGTTTAAGGATAGGAATCACAGAACCAATCGTTTCTTATGAATGTATTTTAAAAGAACAGAAGACAGAGTAAACAACAAAAACTTGAGTTAGAACAGTAATAGTGATCTCAGAATTATGGAGAAGACTGTCAGGATAAAAACTACACTACAGTCCATCATACTTCGGGAGGATGACCTACCTGCAGAAATTAGCATAATTTCTTTTCTTTAAAATCAAACTCGAAAATTAACCTTGTTCACTGTCCCAAGTAACTGTGCCTGGCCTCGCTTCCCAAGGATGAAAGGCTCTTAACAGACTACCCAGGGAAATTAATCCAATAAAGGAATCTCTCTATTCAGAAAACTCAACTGTCCATCAAACATACCATCCAAGAGCAAGCACCTTCTAACCCATCTCGGTTGCAGAGACAGGCAGTCTTTCAAGTAACCAAGGACTAGAATATTCGGGGCAAGGTGCCAGAACAAGTCTGAGCACAGGTCTTGCATTCATGCTTATTCACACAATCTAATAAGCTCGTAGCAGCAGCTAGATCCTTAGGCTCCGTGAATTTCCATGATCTAAATCTTATGCACCCAACTCCCAGAGAGGAATTCTGAAGCTGGAATGAAGTACCTAGGCTCTCGAACATGTCGAGAACCAAAAAATCCTGCATGATGAGCAGAAACTGCCTAGAGCTAATCAGTGCAAAACACATTAACCACTACAAAACAGGGCAGTACAAGCAGAAGGGCTGTACGATATACATCTGATACTTTCCTGGAGCTTAAACCACTGAAGCCTCAGCTACAGAATGCTCCCTTCTACCTGTGATCTCTAGCCCACAGCCCTGCCCTGCGGCTTTTAAAGAGCTAAGCCAGAAACACTATTTTCTTTCTTAAAACTTGGCTGTGAGAGGAGTTAAACTACGATATAATAGTGAAAAGGCTTTTGAAGTGGGGAAATGAAGGTTCACAATCTGCTCGAGGCAGACGGGCCTCATACCACAACTCCTTTTTCCAGGACAGTGCCCAACACCTCGGTGAGATCTTAGTCTGGGTGCACACATGGACGAAGGGAGTGAACACAGGGGACTTTTCCTACCCATTACATTGAAGCTCTGCCACTGTTCAGCACAGAGTGAGAAGAATAAACTCTTGTCTTGAATCAACAGTTTTCTGTGACGCTAACAATAGCGTAAGGACAGCAAATCCTATTTCCATATACAATATGGCACAGATTTCACCTTCATTTGTAACCTGCAAGACTATTCTCACACATTAGCCTAAAGCTATGTAGTAACTATGAAAAATACTCCAGAAATTAGACTACAATAAAGTAGTAAAATGGCTTCTAAAGTATGCATCTATCAGGCATCCAGTTGTAGTTAAAAACATTTTAACTACTATGAAAACACATTTTTGCACTAAGCTAAACTGGCTCTTCTACTTCCTATTAATAACCATACTATGTATGCTTCGCAGAATAATTGTTTCACAGACTGTGAGAGAAGCCTGCTTAATCTTTTATGACCTTTATAAAACTTTATTAAATTATGAAGCCATGTAGCTTTTACAAGCTCTAAAGTTTTGGTTGGGAACAGTTTAAATTCATAAATACATGCAGCTGTCCCAAGTACTGCCACCATGGTGACTTAAGACTCTGTTAAGACTTTCCAGTTCTGTACCATTTTAAATCAGCAATAAAACTCTAGTCCAAGATAAAGTCTCAGATAGGACCTATCCAGTCAGGAGCAAAGTACTCCTTATTAAAGAAAATTACCGACATTTTAAAAATACGTGCAACTCTTCTCAGTTCCTTGCACTTGTGTTACCTATAAAAGTCTATGCTATAAAAAAAGTTATTAGAACTACTTTATTACATGGATAACCTCTTTCAGCATGTCAGAAATAGAAATATGAAATCCCTTTATTGATCTTTAGCACACTGAGCCCAAGCTGAGACTCATGGGGATCATGGTCCTCACAAAATCTGCCGGTACTGTGACCACTAGAAATCAAGATGTCAAAAACAAAGCCAATACTTTGGATGGCAAGCCCAGCCAACTTTAAATTTGACTGGAGCATGCTGACTCCTCAGAACTGCAGCCTGGTGCAGGAAGTCTGGAGACCACATCCTTAAAGGAAAGGAAAAATTAGAAAGGAAAAAGGAGAAGAAATGTCCACCCCATTTTTCCCAGCTATTTCATCAATGACATGGGGAATCTCTCTCTGACATGGGACAGGGAGATATGCTGCCAATTCTCACAGTCCCCTTGAAACCCAAGAGAGTCCTCAAACAATTCACGTACGCCATCTGCTACAGTCTGATCATTTGAAATTTCTTGTTTGAGGTTTTGGGAACTCTTGCTTTGGCAAAGCTGACAGACCGTTACGGATATACATTTTGATACAACTATTCGAACAAGGCATACCACCGTGCAAGTTTTTAACATTTTATTCTTCCAGTGTACCCTAATTATATCCATCAGCCCTCCAACAATTCTAGTTCTGCAAAATTCTATACAACTATGATCTTTTACCTTCAGCAGGTAAAACAGAAGATTAAAACCACTCATTTCATGTAGAAACTAAGAAAAGGTTTGAATCTAGAAGCTCAAAAGCTTTCCCCAGATCTTACTGTAATCCTCAAATCTGAAGCAAAATCCCTTCAAACACAACTTGAGTTCAATTTATTCCAATCATTTTAGCAACACTTGTACTTACTGACTGTTCACTTAGATCCTGAGAGTCTTCCATGGACGTTATTCGCCTCTCTCTTCCCCCACAAGCGGAAATTATCTTCCCTTCAATTTACAGCTCAGTAGTCTGAATTAAAAGCAGGAAAAAATTAACATGTTAGTCTGTGGTCCTTACTTCTAAGGCAAATCTGCACCAAACAAGCACCCTAACCGAGGCTGTGGTTTCACTAAAATCTGCAGCAAAGTTCCCATTGACTTCTATGAGGCCTAATTTCATATAAAATGTTTCAACACCTCCAATATTACTTTGTGAAGCTATCTAAAATACACCAACAGAAACAGTAACAGACTTAAGCGATAATTCTTCAACCCCTGCAAGAAAAAATAGTTATGAAAACAAACCAATAAAAAATCTAATATGTTTAATATAGGCAGCTGTTTAAGCAGACAACAAAAGATAACCCTTGGGAGAACATATCAGAAAGATAATTACAGAACGTCGAACAAAACTGCTTAATACACATTTAATGATAACCTCTTAGTCATTAAGTGTCTGGCAGAAAAAGGTTATTACACAATTATCAGCATGAAGTCCCCTCTCTACGGTCCATTAAATTCCTTTAGGATTAAATAAAATACACAAAGTGGTTTATAACAAGCAGCTCCCAACAAAGTGCTAAATAACAGACATTACTCTGATTATCTGCTATGCCTATGCCTTCTCTCATAGGGCAAATCACTCTCATCAAATATTGAGATCTTCAACAGGAAAATTCTGTTTTCTAAGAGTTCTGCATACGAATGATTACGGTAACCTTAACTATAAAGCCACACAACTATATTATGATCTCCATTCTCAGAAAAGACCCACTTTGGAGTTATGCAAATTTGCATAATTTAGAACAAACCAAGTGCCAGGGATATTTCATATATGCAGTAATCATAACACTACTAATCATCAAAGCTATTGTGACATTTAAAAGAAACCAAAATATGTAACAGTATGTAAACACATAAATTAATGAACCCAAACAACCTGGATTCATTTATCAACATTACCTGGATAGGTTTATCAACAAGGTACCCCAAGAAACCATTATATGGGAGTACGCACAAGAACATAAACATATTATGGATCATAGTTTTAAATTTTGACCGCAAACACTTATACGTTATGCTACCTCCAATCTGCACAAACGTAACCATTACTTACCCGAGGTTAAAGAATGTATAGCTCTGTTGGCACTCGCAGAACATTTGAAAAGAACTGGAGCTACAAGCCATTGCACCAACATACTCCCACCCACTGCCCTACGTTGCTCTGTGAATACCTCCTCTCTCAGTCTGAAGTGCCACTTCCTTGCCATACCTCCGTTTACTCCCCAAAACTAGCTCCCAAAATTTCCTTGTGTTTTGCATTAAGTATTTCCTAGAACATACACACGTGCATGTTTACAGCCCCAGTCTACTTTCTTTCCAGTCTCACCTTTATTTCCCCTTTTTCTGCCACCAGATTACACCCTCCTGTTTTCCTTCCCTCTTCTCTAAGTTTCAAAGAGATTTTTGTTTGCATTCCATTAATTTTTGCCATGATGTTACATAAGGAAAAGATGAATTGCAAGCAAATCTTGTTGCATGTATTTCACCTTATCACCAAGCTGAAAATAACTCCTCTTTTCCAAAATCGCTTCAGTCCCCTCTCCATTTCAGAGGGATCTACGACATTGACATCTTCACCCATCTTTCACCCACCTTCACCAAAACAGTAAACACCTCCCATGGTTTTTCAGTCAATGTGGAGCCCACACCCTCGTACTTATAAAAAACTTCTGCAGCCTCTGTCCAATGGACATAAAAGGGGAATTGAAAGCTTCTTTAAAACACCCACTATAGGCAAATTTCACAGAGGAGCCTACCAAGAACAATGAGTATTTTGAGAGAAAGCAGCTCTGCACAGCATTTCCTGCAGCAGCCACTGCCAGAGAAGACAATTCCAAACACAACGGCAAATTTTCACAATTGATCCTAAAATATTCCATGAATAACTTAAACACAAAATCTGCTTTAANAATTGAAAGGTTCTTTAAAACACCCACTATAGGCAAATTTCACAGAGGAGCCTACCAAGAACAATGAGTATTTTGAGAGAAAGCAGCTCTGCACAGCATTTCCTGCAGCAGCCACTGCCAGAGAAGACAATTCCAAACACAACGGCAAATTTTCACAATTGATCCTAAAATATTCCATGAATAACTTAAACACAAAATCTGCTTTAATTTAATATAAGTGTTTGAAGTGTGTGCATGTTACTGCACTAGTAAGACTGCCTGCAGAAAGAAATGGTCAAGCACTCGGTAGTAAAATACAAGGTTCGGAACAAATTGTTTGACTAGTTTCTAAGTTTGGTGTCTGAAAGTCAGTGCCTGGCTTGCATTCAAACATTAAATGCTCCAATTCTGTCTGTTGGTCACTGAAGGTGACAGATCCCTCACTTTCTGTGTGAAACTCTAACACAACTCAACTATGGAGCCATACCATAACAGACACACGAATGTTCATGTTTCTTTATGTATTGATCTTGGTCTTAACAAAAGCACACTGGAATCAACAAACGGATGTCATGTTTTTCCTTAAAAAAAAAGTGTATCAATATTTTAAATACATCCTGACCACGTAAGTCCAACAGGAGTTTTATTATTAAGAACTGCCTATGACTTACCCACAATATGTGTTGTGCCGCAAAATTCAGGTGGATGTACCCGCTGCAACGCATCATTAAATATGCCGCTTATATTAGTTCCCTTCTAAAAAAGACTGACTTTCACAAATTTTTAAACTTACTGAATTGCAAGACAAGGACAAGCTTGTTTTAATCTTTGCAGAAATACACGACGTGTTAAATATATCCTTTGCACAAACATGCTAAATTATAATAGTTTCTAGGGCTCTGTTGTTCATCTTCACATTGTCTCAAAATTTGAATACTCTTACTGAAAATGGAGCTTTTAAAAATAAAATTCAGAATTAATACTTTAACAGGGTTCTGCTTATCAACAGCTAAACCCTGCTGTATTTTGAGCCCAGTTAAAGCAGCTGATTATAACCAACCGCTAACACAATGATTTTTATAATGGCAGTTATGCCAACTGCACTTAGACCAAATCCTTTAGGGTTTAGTTTTATAAATTTGTAAAAGAGGAGAAAAACCATTAGAGAAGTCAGTGATTTAAATAAGACCAACATTACTCCCTAATAAAGATATAAAATTAAAGGATAATAGTAACCTCGTGCTGTTTTATGAGGCAATAATCCAGTTACCAATTCAACCTTGTAGTTTATCCCATCAAGAGAACCAGATTAAAAACAGAGGGAGGGAGGGCACTCTTATCCCTATTATATTGCAAGTGTTTCTAACTGGGTTTAAATATTTTTAAAACTGTTGTTAAAAGTTTTAAACTCACACACAAGCCAGAATGAAGAAAAATGCCTGTTTCTGCTCTTGATCCAGTCCTTGCAGATGTGGCTTTAAAACTGATGAAGTGTTTTATGCTCCCAGATAAAAATTTTACCTTTCTAAGAAATGTCTTAATTAGGAGGATTCCTGACTTTCCTCATCAACAAATGCATTTAAATCTAATTATTTATTTATTTATTTTTATCTGGGGGAATAAAACACTTCATCAAATTTAAACTGCAACTTCCAAGACTCGACCATGAGGAGAAACATGTGTTTCCTCCCAGAGATACACCCGCAAGTTAAAAAAAACACAACAAACTACTTGATGGACTGCTGCATGCCACTTTGCAAATAACTGAAAATGTAAGATAGCAAGGACATGATCTCTGCCCTCGCAATGAGTTCTTTAGAAAATTAGCATTGCAACAAATAAACGACTGACTGGGGCAGTTTCATTTTTATGGGATGTCTAATAAGATCCTGTGCTGCAACTTTCACAAGCTCAAGCCAGCATGTGAAACTTGGGGATCCATGGGTGAAAACCAGCCTTAAAGCACTTGGCGTTTCCCAAGAGTATGGCAGAGGCTGCTTCAGGCCCTCCAGTCAGCCAGATGGAGAGATGGAGCTCCAAGAAGAACCCATCATCTGGAAGAGGAGTTTGGCCACCAGACAAAAATTTTCCTTCCTTTCACTTCAACCCAAAAATTGAGGAAGAAAGTCCTCTCTTAGTCCACTAGGAGTTGGTCTGCTTAAGTGAAATTATTGGCGGGTGGTCCTAAGTTTGTACCACAACATCTTTTTTTTCACATTATCATCTCTCTGGGCACATTGTCAGATTCTTTTTGTTCTGTTTCATCTGAAGAACACCCACTTCTACTGAGGTTTTATCGTGGCAATGCTCTGGCAGTAGAGTACAGGAGCTGTGGGATCCCAGTCAAATTTACTGTAGTGTTTTTTACATTTTGAAATGTGTTGATAAGAAGCCTAGAAAATAAACAGAAAGGATGCTGCTGGGATTAACACAATTAACTCGTAGCCACAAAGAGGAACTCATTTCTGTCACAGCCATAGGTTGAGAGTCCAAATGTTAAGTGAGAAGTGGTCACAAATAGAGCAATTTCTCATTTTCTAGTGCTCTACTTTAGAAACTTCTGATAGTAGAAGTGCTTCGTGCTTACAACTGCAACTGAACATATGCAGGACGTGCGGCAGTAAGGTGCCAACAAATGAGGACAGGCTCCAGCGTCGGAACTCCCTCAGCCCCAGCCAAGCCTCTGTCTGGGTTTGCACCGTTCCTGCAGAACAGCTGAGGAGAGCGGAGCACACGTGAGGCACTGGGAAAGGTTATGCAAGGCAGGTAATGAGAAAATCAATTGCTCTAGAACCAGTGCAAGGAACTAGTGCATATGCACTGCAATCTTACTAAATCAGATGATTTCATGCTAGTTGTTTCCCATGAAATGAATTTCTTTGAAGGAACAGGAGAGAGGGGACAGGCAGTAACAAACAGGCACCGCTTAACATTCAATCATTTCTTACTCAGGAAGACATTCTTCTAGTTGTCTGCATGCGTATCACATGTAGTCTCATATGAAAAAGATAAAATATAACCTAAATTAAAGGAAAAGGAAACCAAATGCTGATTTATTAGAATTTCAACCTAGCCTGTATCTACAGTCCAAAACTGTATTTTGGACAGTAAAAACATGCTGCTTTCTCAGTCCCTGATAGTATCACATTTGGAAATGAATAAAGATCCATGCCCCAGATGAGGACTGAGATTAATGTGCTATATAACCTACCTTTCTTCAAAACTCAAGTGAAACTATTAGCAGGCAAGTCAGTAAGAAAAACATACTAATTTAGCACTTTTAAAATAAAGAAAATTATAATCATAGGGCTTTCTAGAAACTGGAGATCACAGTGTGTCCATGCTTTGGTAGAAAAAGAAGACGTCAGCTTTCTTATGTTGTA
The DNA here is from genome assembly GCA_013398225.1 of Steatornis caripensis. NCBI lineage: Eukaryota > Metazoa > Chordata > Aves > Caprimulgiformes > Steatornithidae > Steatornis > Steatornis caripensis. The sequence continues at coordinate 325,073 of VZSC01011943.1, forward strand.
AGGCAAAATGAAAACTCAGCTCTCAACATAATCTCAGAAAAGCTATTGCTTGATATATTTCTAAATAATTTTAGAACTAATTTATATATTTTTATGTTAACTAACTATTAGCTTTGTTGGCTTTTGTCTTTTCTCCTATACAAGTGCCGTGTTTTCTTGAAAGGAGTGTCAACCCTAATAAAAACAATTTTTCTTTAGTGGAAAAAACAGTAAGAAACGTTATTTTCTATATCTGACTTCAAGGGAGAGCAAACGACTAACAAATGTTAAATACCATAAACATAATAAATAAACAGTTAAAAACGCAAGCAAAGCCATCCTGAGAGTATGACCTAGTCAGTGACACGTACTGCTTTCCTGAGAAAAACTGGTAGGTTGACAGAAATATACAGAATTTTCAAATTTTTTTTAGCTCTCAAATTTTTCTTTTCACATTCGTTTTAATCAGAAGGATTCTTGCAAGAAGTAGAAATGGCTTGGGCATCTTGCATGCTTATTTAGGCTTAGCTGAGGTAACTGGCATCTACCTCCTGAAATCAAGACGAGTGAAATGAGCCTCCTGAAAACTCACACTGCATTGTAGAAACAAATCTTGCTCCACAGACTAGAGAATTAAGTGGAATACGGAATATACATCTTTCCCTTCCTCCTCCTCTAAGACTTTTTTTTTTTTTTTTTTTGCCTCAGGCCCTCATCTCCAGAGAGCTAGATACGGCTCTCTGGATCAGTTTGGTTTCAATCCACTTTTAGCTCGTTGAGGACGAGAATTTTACCTGTAGAGAAGATTTCTGGAACCATTTGTAGCATGTGTGGGACTCACTTCTCCATCTGTTAGTGACTCCCAAAATGCTGAGCTCCTTACCCAGAGCCCTTGGTCTGCAGCTGAGAGGACAGCATGCCATGCCAACCCTCGTGCATGGCTTATTTTAGCTCTGAACATGTCCAGCGGCCCCTGCCGGAGGGAAATCACCTCCGCTGGCGTTTGTGTTCTGCTAAGCATCTGCCTGCATCAATTTGCATTTGCAGACGGATTGCCTAAATAGAGACAATACATTATTCCTTATTTTGAATTACCAGAATCACTCTAGGAGTTCACACAACAACTCATACAACTTCCGTAGGCTTCTGAACACAGATGGATTTCCTGCCTTCTGCAACTATCCTGCTACAGGCTATCCTGCTACTCATTTACAGGGAAGGAACATAGGAGGAATTTCCAGGATAATGCTGAAAGCCAGTGCACCCAGTTGCTTCCTCTGTAAACAAGAGCCCTCGCTCTCACAGCAAAACACAGGGGTGCAGGCATACCAGCTAGGCGGAGGGGGCCGCGCAGGACACCCTTCAGGACCTGCTCACCACTCTCATCCCAGCACAGTACCCGGCATGGATACACATAAGAACATGCATACATCTAAACTACGTATACAATATATATTCTAATACATATATGCTGGCTATAAAATATATATTCTAATGTATATAGAAACGATGCTTCTGAAAGTAATACTTTTCAAGCTGCAACCTCAGACATTATTAGCACAAAAACCAAAACAGGAATGAAAAATAAAATCCTGTTATTCCATCATCAGGACACTGATAACCCCAAACTCAGACTCACTGAAGATCTGGGCTCTCCCCGTTATCCCTACTGAAGATGAAAGACCGTTTCCTCCTGGTAACACAACTCAGCCATTTCGACATCTTGAGACAACAGAATTATCCATACTGGGTTATCATGTATGTCAAGAACAGGGAAGGGATGTTTAACGCCCATCAGGCGTTTATAGTTCTTTGCTCACCTAGTTTCCTTTTACCTTCTCCCTTCCCTGAAAAATTACACATCTAGAACTGGGACATAATTTGTTAGTTCGATCTTCCTTTCTAAGCACGTGAATTCATGCCAGACATTAAATCCAGCAATCAAAACAGACACGATTCATGCCACCAAACTGTAATACACTGAAAACCGCTCAAAATTCAAGTCAAGTCAGGTAATTGGCTTTCATGCTAGTCACTACACATTTGTTACACATAGTCTTGCAAATTCTGCATGGTCTTTGGTGGACACTTGTATAATCGTCAGTTTAATGCAGTTTGCTTCCTTGGACTGAATTTCCTGAAGGATGGCATTGCTTGTGTGGTATTTGTGGGCATTTTGTTCAAAAAAAAAGATGATTATATTCCCACTCTGTATCAGGTACTTCTAACTTAGAAACAACTCACACCACCATAAAACCATTTGATACCGATCAAAAGCAGGCATTAAGACAAAAAAGCAGAGCAACAGTTAGGTACATGAAATAGTAAGAATATGGAAAGGGTCTATGACAAGAGATCTGTCTGCTCTCCCATGATCATCACACAAAACAAGTGGGAAAACAGGAAGACTTCTTGGCAAATAGTAAACAACTGTAAGCACTGCATCTCATTTACTTAAGGTAAAATAATACTTCTATGCAGCATTTATCTCTCTTGCAGAACTGGGTACCAATTTTACAGGTACCCAAAGATGGCTGAAACTGACTCCCCTACTCTTTCTACCACTCCCACCCCACACCTGTGCAACAAATAAAATGGAGTAGCTTTAACAATTTCAGAGTACAGAATTATAAACTCAGCAATTCCTCCCTTATCTTAACATTGCACGATACGCCATGAAATTTCCGCAACTGAAACCAGAGCTGCAAATCCACTGATGTTTGGGGGCTTCCTAACTGTGAGAGACCTATTCACTCACGCTCAGATAAGGCATGCAGCTACACAGACCTCTTCGGACTCATTCCAGATTAATCGATTACAGATTATTCCAGCCAGAAATAAATGAAACAAATGCTGAGATTGTTTCTGGTCTGGATTTGTATAATCTAGAATCCTACTGAGTTCCTCTAAAATAAAAGGAGATGGAGGGGGGGAAAGTAATGCAAAGATGCCACAAGACAGACACGTACTCTTTTATAATTTCAATAAAAATTTTAGTTCTATTTTCCCACTAGCTGGTCATTTCAATGCTTTGAACAACTAGTTCTTTTAGGGGGAAGGGTTGTATTTTTCACTACATGGCGTATTTCAGTTAATTTCTGGGACATTTCCCTCTCTTTTTTGTAGAAAATAGCTGAAAACAAACCAAATAAAACATTTCGGTTCTTTATAAACAAGACACTGAAAACAGGAAGAAAAAGGCTATGCTTGGTTAGACAGAATATTTAAAGAGACACTATCAACTTGAAAATATTAATTATTTATTACTTCCTCTCCCTAAAAGACATGTCAAATTTACCTTTCACATACAAAAAAAAAAAATTCACCTTGTGACACAAAAATAGCATATGGTAAAAATAGAGGTTATTTCTAAAACACAAACCCCACTTATCATTTTAGAATTTAGGAGAACCTAAAAATAAGCATGTTCTCCAGGTAAAAGCAAACAGCAGTTTCACAAGGCTGAATAAATTAACTGAAAGAATCCAATCACATGTTAAGATGAAAGCCGTGACAGCATAGTATCTATACACCTTACTTGTTTTAAAAAGCCATGCCACAGCCTCAAGAGTGTATTCAGCAGTATGTGTATGCAATGATAGTTACTGAAGAAGCTCAAGTAATAGCCAAGATTCCTTGAAACATGCTGATGGAGGAGGAAGCTCACAGCTTGTCCTTCATTTTCAGCTGTCAGCGTCATTGCCTACCCATGGCTGGCAGCTGCCATTCCTGTTACTGCAAGTGTTTCACATAGAGTTCTTCAATGGAACATTTCGAAATGCCAGCAAGAAATATAAAAGTAAAGCCACCAAAAATAAAACTTGGGTACTTCGGTTCTGGTTTGGTACAAGAAACACAACCTTTTTCTTTAATTAAAGTTGACAGTAACCCTTAAATATTGCATTTGGGAAACTGTTCCATTCTCAAGGAATTACTGAACAACGGGAAACAAAAAATGTGAATGCAGATCTGTCCCAGAATAAGGAATTCCTGCCAGTGCCAACAAGCAGCTCAGGTGGCTCCTGACAGAACTTAAGGACAATTATTACTCACCAAACCTAACGCTGCTGCACTGTGACCGTCAGGCTAAACTGAAACCATCAGACCACNTGAACAACAGGAAACAAAAAATGTGAATGCAGATCTGTCCCAGAATAAGGAATTCCTGCCAGTGCCAACAAGCAGCTCAGGTGGCTCCTGACAGAACTTAAGGACAATTATTACTCACCAAACCTAACGCTGCTGCACTGTGACCGTCAGGCTAAACTGAAACCATCAGACCACAATGAACGAAAAGTAGCAAAATTCTATGTGCCACCTTTGTCCAGCACAAAGAAAACACTGCCCCCAATATCAGAAGGGCTGTGTAGCCTCCATTTTTTATGCTGCTGATTCTCACAAGAGCTGCCCGCACTCATTTCGGTTGCAGGCCCATCAGCAGTTCCCGTACACAACTGAAATGCCTTGAACTCCACGGAACAGCTCGCCACGGCACAGGCAAGTCTCTTTTACTAAGGGCCAGCACTAAGTGTGCAACACAAAGTAATTTTGAAAAACAGAGTATTCTCAGATTTTAATTAAACAACTGTTTTGACAATGGGTCCTTTACCAGATTTTCTTTCCCCCACTTACATACTCATTAGCTGAGATAAACCTATGCTACATTCTCCCTTGGCAAACGAAAATGTGCTCATTCCCTGGAAGAGATGTTTTCCAATTGTTTAATTACTCCTCTGGTCTTATATCTGAAATGTCCCCTATTTGTCCAGCTTCCTTTCTAAAGCTAAAAGAGGACTTACTGCTTTCCAGTAGTAGCTGCACCCATAGCAACTGCACAGGTAATGTAACCTCTCTTACTCTGCATAGCACTTTGCTTAAATAATTACTACTCCTGGGCTTTGGCTATTATATCACCCTGATCATTTGCTATGGCCTCCAGTTGTTTGGTTTTTTTAATAAATCACTGGTTTGTACTGAAGCACATGCTGCTTGCTTGCTCTCAGTTTACTGAACGAGCCAGACTACTCTTAGCAATGTGCTCCCTTTGTTATATACCCTTCGCACAGTCCTTGTAGTAGCAGTACTATAGCCATTACAGTCTGACGACAGAAGTACAAGAAAGTTTCTAAGACGAAAGATCTCTTTTATGAGGTCGGCAACGGATCTAATCAAAGGTATTACTTCTTGTAGAACTGGCTAATCTTTGTGTCACAGGTAAAATAATAACTAGTTTCTGATTTGATGACTAACCCCTGAAAGACTCTGCGTAATAGTGTCGTCTTTAAAGATTCATTAGCAAGTAAGCATTTTTGAAATTTATGCTTTAGTTTGCTGTTTAATGCATTTCATTAGTTCCAAGTTGATTCTGTGTCCTTCAAGATTATTAATCAAAAAGTTTTGTCAACTTAAATTCCATGCAGAACTTTATTACATCACTACTCTTATCTCTAGAAATCAAACTTGTACTCACATCAAAAATAATATCGCTAGTTTGGCATGCTCGAGTGTTCATAAACCAATGATGTGGTATAGCATGCATATTTCAGTGTTATATGGGAACAACATAGAAAAGGAATTTGGAACGTGATAGCATGAAAGCTAATACTTCATGACAGTGGAGGCTAATAAAAAATAGTTGCCATAAATTAAGCGCTTGTCTACAGTGACAGCTAAGTGATGGCCACTTTTGAGAAATTATTCCACTTCTTTCTCCACGAACAGTGGTAAAACAATGCAGCCCGTCATGAGCGCTGCAGCCCTCGGTGACAATGTTCTCCTCCTAGTGCAGTTACACTGCCTGTCCCCTGTGAGCGCAGCTTTGGGACATCGGTGCACAGACCTGGAAAAGTTCTATCTAAAGTACCGTGTCTGAACTCCTGCCTTCCTTTGAGAACATCATAGCTGTCCCCTCCAAAGGTACCAAAACTTCCCCTATTGTTTTAACCTACACACGTATCTGCAAATTATTTGCTGGGACTTTAGTTTCAGTTAAGAAAAACCACATCAACAAAACCTTTTGGTTAAATATCAAGGGATCATTTTTGTAGACAACGTTTTCATTCTGAAAAATTCCACCTATCCCGCAGACTTGACCCTGCACTTCAGTTAATAGAGGTGGCAGATTAGGTAACGGAGACTGTGGTTCCGCAGCTATTTCTGCAGCGCCAGTGCCAGGCTCGGCAGTGTGGGTACTGCCACTCATTCCGACCTTTGCCTCGCTGCCAGCACAGCTGTTTGTGAACCACTCCAAGGAACAGATCCAGCTTAAACGAGTGGCCGGCAGAGGAGGGGTAAAGGGCTGCTTAAGAAGCACTGCCACTAAACGTGAAGCCATAGCTTTGCGCTCTTCCGTCCTCTGCCACAAAAAAACGGATGGACATGGGAACTTCAGATACAGTTGGTCACGCACAGCAACGAGTCACACGTGGGTTACTGCTATTACTGCTTATATGAACCTATACACTTAGCAAACTGTGTAAAAACAGAACAAAACGATGCACCTCTTCCTTCAGACCTTACAATCAAACTGCTGCAGGCTCAGTCCTGACTTGACAGCATCTCTCAAGCTGCACTTCCAATCCTGGACTTCCTTCAATGAAGATCTAAGCAAGACCCCCAAAAGATGAGCAGTTTCACAACTGTCAAGGAGGAACTCCTTCCATTTCATTTGTCTTAAGCCAAAAATCGGACTACTCGGCTAGCCCTTAGGGAAATTAGACTATAGGTAATCAGGAAATTGGAAAACAAGCTGAAGCATAGCTAAACAGCTACCAGAAATGTCTAGGAAACACGTGGGCTGACCATTTTAGCTGAAAGGCCCTACTCCTCTCCTCACAGGTGACTCCCAGCTATACTGCTGCATAGTGAGCTCAGCACTTGGACGGTGCTTTGAACACAAAACCTGCTCCTCTGAAGGAGCAATCAACTGAAACAAATTAATATGAACATTACACCAGCTCCTTCTATCACACTAGATAAGAATAAACATAAAAATAGGTGGCTGAGTGGAAAAGTACTTTAAGCTTTCCACTTGGAAAACCTACCCCAGTTCCAAACTTTGCCTTGGGGTGACCTGAAAATTTTATTTTGGAGACCCTTTCCCAGAATATAATCATTCAGTTTGTAAAACCTCTATACCTTTCAGCCCTATTAGTTTCCAGCTCCCTAGTTCTCTCCGTTAAGAAGATCAGAACAGGAACATGAGGTTGAGTCTGAGTTGCATTGCTAGAACTTGGCAGAGGAAATGTGCATGAGCTGCCTGAGCTGTGCCTGGTTTTCTGACACAATGTCTACGCTGGGACACTCAGGAGAGCTGGAAAAAAGACCTCACATATAGCATGATGTCAGGATGCATAAACCAGTGCGTACAGAGCATGGTTTAGCTGCTCTGACTTGGGAGTAAGGGGAACTTCATTTTCTGTGATTCTGTGGGTACAGTAAAAAAAAAAAAAAAAAAGGAACATCCAGGTGGGATTTAACATGGTAAAGGGTCTTCACACCTTTCATTGAAAAGGCTTGGCATTCATTAAATGTCCCTGAGTAAATGTAACCTGGCTATTCACTTGCACGAGCAACAAAGTTGCCTGAAAGGAATTAAAAGAACATAGCCAATTAACAATATTTCTAACTACATCATTTTCAGGAATACAATTATTGTAAAAGGCATTTCTGTGGTCATTTATAAAGTGCTCTAACACAGGAGTATGAAAATGTCTTAAAATGGAAGAAAACATGAATACATTTATTTGGACATTTATGCTTAACTCTCCTTTGTTTTTTCTAAGTATTGCAGGATCACTCCTCTGTGCACGTGATCCCACACATATAAACTATTCTACAATACCTCCCTGAAAAAAAACAAACCACACTGCACTAAGAATAGAGGACTAGATACTCATCGGGCATAATGTGAGACCACTCCAGTAATTTCAACATTCCTACTCCAATTTGCAACAGCTAAGGATCTGGCACAAAACATCAAGCTAAGTTTCCAATTACCTCATGCACCAGCATTGATTTCAATAGTTATGTACACATGGACATAGAGGAGAATTACTAGAGAAGTTGCAAACTCAGCTCTGTATTTCTTTTACTTTTGTGGTCTAAATCAGACCCTCCATGGTATTTTAATGTAGGTTTTTGTGGTTTAATTATGTTTGTGTCAAGAGCAGAATACTTACTTGCTGCATCTACCCAATTTAAAAAAAAAAGGCAGCAGTTAATTTTTATACTGCTGACAATGTCAACTTATACTGGGTCATGTCACAATAGTAATAAATGTTAATGTTGCCAAAAAATCTATTGCGTATTAACTTAAATCAGTCTTCTGTATGTGAATATTTTGCAGGCTGCCGTGGGAGGTCTTTTTGTAATCTGCTGCTCCAAATTAGTCAAACGGTATAGTCCAGCTACAATAGGAGGCAACCCTGGTGTAAAGACACCGTATTCACTCAGCCCAGACAGACTCGGTTCTTCACAGACAGCAATTACATACAGTTAAACTGCCCTACACACAGCCCCGCAACATTACTTGCTATGCTGTACTTCTATGGACAGCTGCTCAGTGAAAAAAATGCCATCATTTTATTTATTTTTTTAATTCTAGGAAAGGGACACAGACCCCAAAGGAATTTAGTGAAGAAAACCATCAAAACCCTGCTTTTCAAATCCATGGTAATTGCAGTCTAAATCTGCAGTTTAGTGTCTAGTACCTGAGCTTAATAGCTTAAGACCAAATATATCCTAGTCTCACTGGTATACCGACCACCTAAAGTTCTGAAGATAATCACCCCTCACAATAATCTTCCCTCATCATGAAAAAAATTTAAACAAATTGAAAATAAAATGCTTAAACTTCAGTATTCCTCAGACAGCCATTAGCATTTGACATTGTGCTCAAAAGTCTGACAACTAGCCTATATACAATCCTGTGAGTGAGACTGCCCAGTGATGCATTTTGATATAGGATAATCAATCATCAAAGTAATTTTACTGTTTACCATTAAAGCAAAAGGCGGGCCAGCTATGCAACACATTTCTCGGGCTTAGAGACAAAAAGAAGAAACTGCTTTAAAATAGTTTTCACCAGGGTCCCGTATTACAGGCATCCCAAAAGGAATCCTTCTGGCGGTATTACAACCTACAAAGTGGACTAAAAATGTAAGTTTTATTGCCTTTTCAAATACATTTTATTCTTTACTCGACAGATAAGCACTCCTCACATTTGAGCTTTTGCACTGCAAAGTGCGTCCAAGTTCCTTTAAGCACTTCTGATTTAATGACAGATTTAATAACATTGCAATGCAGAAGTATGGACTCAGCCAAAAAAATTATTTCATAAAAATCTGATTTCTGTACAGCAACATCTTAAACATCACCTAATACATACAAGTAAAGCAGAAAGTTTTTAATGTATATTGTAAAGCCTGGGGCTTCAATAGGTAAAATATCTACTGACTTTAAAAGACCACAATTTATTTTTAATAATGATTTTTATGTAGCAGTTTCTGCCTTCAGTAGAACCATGCTCTGAAATCTCAGGGGTGATTAAAGGGCCATGCCAAAGCTGAAAGGTTTCAAATATCAAACTATACTATTATGTCAGGGCCAGCAAGATCAATTAGCGCTTTTCAATGACAGAAAAGGTTAAGTTGGACACACATTTACACAATATTTAAATCCAAACCAAAGAAAAACAGCACATATTAACACCACACATTAAAGTTTACTTATAAACCTCTCAATCGATGACCATGTACCAAAACTCTTCTTCCACTTGCACAACATAAATACTGCTTTTGTAACGCAAAATGGCAAGAAGATCATAGATATGTCAGAGTGTAGAAATATCATTGGATTCTCAAGTACAAAGTAAAAACCAAAGAGTTCTGAGTGTTTCTGCTACTGGGGTTGGTTTAGTGCTGAACTTTCAAAAAGCTTTAATAAGACTCGATAAACTTGACAGATGTCTGTTAGTCTGGCATCCCTGTGTTTGCATTCTTCTTGCAAAGTTTGACAATACTAAAAAGGAACAATAATGAGCAAATAAACCTAGTCCCATGTTCAGCTAAAAGACAAATAGGAAACCACCACACAACAAAAAACCACAAATTAAAAATATCAATCTGTAAATTAAGTCATCTTAAATCTGGAAAAAAGCAAGTGTACACCTTCTGCAGTTAAAAGCCATACAGAAACACGCATGCCGGGAAGCAAGGGAACTTACATTTCAGTTCTTAGTATCAGAAGAATACTCACTGAAAGTACAGGTATCTTAGAACTTAATACCTGTTAATGTAAGTGTTGCCACCAGCAAACACAGCTTGAACAAAGTACCATGTTATGATATCAAATAAAGTCCATACAAAATCACAATAAAAGTGCAGGAGATGAAGAAAACTTAAGGAAAAGGCGCATTGCTGAAATCAGTAATTCAGATTATAATTGCATTATTATGAGTAAAAGTAAAGCAAGATTACTTTTGTTCAAAGATACATTTCAAAACGTCTCTCTTTTAAAGCCCACTTCTCTATTTATTTCTTCAAGGAGTGATTTGAAATATTTACTACCAGACAGTACCTAATTTTAGGTTTTAAGTGCTTTAACAGCTCTATGAAATATGATCAGCAGCTGCAATATAGAAGTATGCTGAATAAACTCTCCTCATAAAAAGGGAGACCTGTTTTACCCTGAGTTCATAAAATCCTTACTTTCAAGAAAGAAAAAGATAACACCGAAAAAATTAGTAGTTGCGTCCAAGAGCGGTTAACAGAAATTCCAGGGATTTCTTTCTCCTTTCTGAATTCACTTTCATATTTAATGGAGGGAAAAGCAGTTTAACACTGAGAGATTGCATTGAACATTGTGAGATACCACCAGGTCATCAAGGAAACAGACAGGTACCTTTCCCATACCAAATGCCAGTGCTTAACACTGATTAATTCTAGGACTGAAAGGTAAAAGTTGCATAAAGTTTAAGGAGCAGCTCTCAAAGCTTGCATCAGAGGCTAAAAATATGCAACTGGATACTATCTATAGCTGTATTTCTAGTTGCCTTGTTCGAAACGTTTTAACTGGGAACTGCAATTAACTGGGAACCTACCGGTTTCCTACTCATTAAATGCCTTGTTTAGAATTTGTCTATCCCATTGGCTTTATCCATACAGGAGAATAAATTTCTATCGCAAAGTGTTGTGAAGCCATTAATAAATACAAATCCAGCAAGAGTAGCCTTCAACTAAATTTATTAGCGGTACAACCACATACACATAACAATTTATAACTGCATATGAATTATCTGAACAAAGATACATAAAAGATGGGTCAACATACTCCTCTTCCACTTTTATTAAATTTGATTGAAGAACCTTTGGTAACATGACTACCAGGATTCTTGAAAGAAAGCAATAAGAGCTGTTTCGGACGTAGCCCAGCTAATGTTAGATGTCAAACGTACAGGAAGAATCACGGGGAAGAGAAAGAAACGTCAATCTGTATTTCCACTTCCCTCGCGGCATGATACATATCGTAGGTATGCAAACATTTGTTGTCCGGCAGCATTTTCAGAAATACTAGGAGAAAGAGTCAAACCCACGGTAATTTTACAAAGCTGCTCTCTTGAGTGTTAAGGAAACGAAGCACTGATACAACCTGAGCTTTAATGCAAAGTACGCTCTTCAAATAACAAACACACACCGAGGTCAGACCAAAAAAAAATATTTACCATACAGAAAAGACGCTTGCTTTGTATGCTTCACTCCAAATCTAAACTGTTGATTAGTTTGTCATAGATACGCTCTCCAGCCTCAGCAAGTGAAACGCGCAAAACAAAACCCAGAAAACTGAAAATACTAGTTTCTTACTGTTCTAGCACGACTCCATGCTTAAGCTCGAATCGGCCGAGGCGCTCCCTTCGCTGGTACAGCGTGCCTCCCGGGATTTCTGTAAATACCAGCGATTTCACATCGCCACTCGCGAGACAGACACACGAACGCCTCCGTGTGCTCCGCGCTCAATCCTGCCCGCGGGATAACGCGAAGGAAGGCAGGCAGCACCGTACCTACTTGGCTCTCGGCGGCCGTTTCATAAACGTAAATGAAACTTTAGACGCCAGTGACCGACGGGCAGCGGCGCTGCCGTGGGATGCCGCTCTCGCTTCTCGGTGGAAAGCGCCGCGGGGCTGCTCCGCCGCGGGTGGGTGACGGGGGG
>VZSC01011943.1:339961-451038 GCA_013398225.1 Steatornis caripensis
GTGCGCGCCGGGCAGCCGCAGCCCCTAGCGATGGGAGCAAAGGAGAGGGCTCCGAAGGGCACGGGTCGCGAGTCAGCCCACGGTTGACTAGTGCTAATCCGCTCGGGTGTAGGTACCAAAGTCCACACTTCGCGTTTTCCTTTTGTTTCTTCTGCAATAAACCCACACTGTAAAGTAATTCTGATGTTTTGGGAAGGCTGGGAGCGTATGAATGATCAAGTACCATCAAGCACAGGAGGTGTTGCTATACCCTTTTATAGGATGCATTTGCCTCCTTCTTCTCAAGCTGGTCAGTGTGGATGGAGACAAAGTCCTTTCCTGATTTGAAACGGAACGTTCTTTTCCGCTGGAAATTCAGTAGAGGTCCTTGGCCCTTTTTGCTGCCCACTGTGGGGAAGCAGAAGAAAATCACTAATGGCCCAGTCACGTTTTGTACTCTTAGCCTTCACCTTGTATTATCTCCTGAGTTTTATTTCACTGAGTGGATTGGGTGGCTCTTGTTCAACCAGCTGCATCACCTTCTTTCTATCAAGTTAACTTCACTCTTCAAAGGGTATAAGTCAAAAATTCAAAAGAGGAGGCAAAAGTTAGGCCCTATAGCTGGAGAGAGATGGGAGAGAAAAGTCTTGATTTTCAGAAGTACTGAATGTCAGAAGCATCTGAGGTCAGCAAGTCACATGAAATGAGGAGGGGGGAGAGAAGTACAGATTTGTGAAGATTCTTTCCTACCTGCCTTCTATGTGCTTACTTTGCATCTGATGACACTATTTTAAAGCATAAGTTTACTCGAGCTGTCTGCCTTTGAATTTCATAATTTGCATTCAACATACTGTACTAACACGGTCGTCTTTCTCCTAAATAATTTCAGACTTAAGATGACTAAATCTTCATGAAAACAAGTCCATAAAAACCCTGTATTTGCTGTCTTGGGGGAGTCGCCACTCAGTGAACAGACTTGGAAAACTCTTTTGACCTACACAAATACAGCTAGGAAAACATTTAAACTCAAAAAAAAAAAAAAACCAAAAGCCAGCCTTCAAATTGACATAGTGTAGGACAAGCCAGAAATATGAAGTGAATTTTGAGACTGAGAGTTTAGAGAGTAACTGGCAGGGGGAAAACTCAGATTTGCAGGAAATAATTGCGATTGACAACCCTGCCACAGAGTAACAGTTGTGACTAATGCCAGCACCCATCTTGCTAACAGGCTCCTTCTGTAGGGAAATGTGCTAACAACTCGGTCCTTTCGAGAGGACTTCCGTGAATGGCAGCGGTCTAAGGTGAGGTACTCGAACACGACAATGAAGGTTTTCTGAAGTCTGGTTTCCTTCCACTTTACTTCAATGAAGCACATTCCTGTTAGGGGAACAATCCTCCTAGTAACATGGGTTGTTTTAACAGACATATCACTTTAAAGCAAGCTTATAACCATCTGTTGCACCCTCTCTTAAAATGTAAGATACAGCTGACTTGAAAAGATTATGTACGATCTTTGTTCGATATAACACGTTTCAGATGGAGGAGGGATGGGAGAATCGCACGGCTGTTACACGATACGGACCCAAGGCAAGTCTCCCGTTAAGGGGCCTGGCCTTGGCGTCGTTGAACCACATTGCTGTTTTGCTATTGATTTCAGTGAGAGTGGGCAGGGTCACGCACAAAACTGATGAGCTTTTGGTCTGCGTCAGGTGTACCGAAGGAAGCCCTACAGAAACCGATCCCATAACCAAACACTAATTTTTCACAGTGGCTTATTGTAAATAATGACTTTCACAGGTAGGAATTAGATGATGATTTTCATTAAATTGGTGTATTTGGGCAGAGGCAAATTGCAGTGAGCTCAGTGCAGGTGATTTCAGAAAGCAGCAAATCCAAAATCTCGTACCATATACTGAGTCATGTAAATGACTCTATGTGACCATATAGAGCCCTGCATGGAGAAGGTCACGCTAGAAATAGTCCTAACGGAGCCCAACGAAGGGCTGTAGGATCCACATTTACACAAGAATAGAAGAATAATACCTTCTCCATTTAAAGCAACAGGGGAATGTAAGTAGGCAGGATGTAATTATCTAGATTGGTATTTGGCCAGGCACTCCTACACTTGCAAAAACTACCATAGGGTGTTTAATGACCGCAAGTGCTCGGTATCCTTGGTTTTACCTCTTATATAAAGACAGCACTTGTGAACGTATAATTTATGCAGGTTCAATATTGCGTCAGCAGAAGAACATTGCCCTGCACAAACACCAGTTCATAGGGTAATCTGAAAGGAGGTCTTCCATACAAATACTATAGACCCAACCCTACTTACCCTGTGAAATCTAATGAGATTACAGCCATAGCTAGTATGGTTCCAGATAATCACATTTGCATATGTTACTACAAACGATATGGGCTTTAGAATCTTTATAAATAGATTTGAAATGAAACCACTCTTCTTTTACATTGCGTCCCAGTGGCAAAAAAGTTTTGTTGTTGTTGTTTAAGCAAAGGGATTATACTTAGTTATTCTGAGAAAAACTAATGACAGCCACTCTTTTGGCAACGTATCATTATTAGAATTTATTGAAGTGCCTACCATATGCCGCATCCAGCTTAGGTACCTGTTGTAAATTCTGGTTTACAAAAGCAGGGCTTCAAAATATGGTTTCTTATTTTCAGGTTCAAGTATGAAATCCAAAAGTGTGTTAATTAGGCCAAGTTTGTTGCTTTGTATACTTAAGGTTATTATTGGTGCTTCATGGCTTGATAGTCGTAAAAAGAAAGAATGAATGGGGGTTCTTTTGTCCTGGTTATCAGATTTCAGGTTTAAAAAGGAGGTGACCCACCCTTTTCGGTAATTCGACATGCAGGGTTCAGCTGTGGGTTCAAAAGCAGGTTACAACTGGCTAGTCATTGTGAACTTGGAAGTGCCAACTGTGCCTTTAAGTACGTTATATAACCTATTTTTTGGTTTCAGTTTTCCAGTATGCCATCATTTCAGCGTTATTTAGCTTTCCATATATTTTCTTTTAATCCAGGCAAATCTGACCTCAATCATAAGGTTCCCTGGCTCCAAATAGCTGAGCTTTTCTAATATTTTATTTTGAGTGCCTGCGTTCAATACTTCATCACATAGATATGTGCTGCGGGCAGTGCCAAATACGGTGCCAGGGGTGTCCTCAATTATCTTCAGTGCTCACCAGGAGAGGGCTCTGTTTTGCATCCCATGCACAGGCAAAAGTCCCACTGAAGTTAGTGCAAGTTTTGTCTTTAAAGCTTGTTTGAAACAAAGCTGGCTACGCGCAAAGGAAAACCTGCAGATTTCAACTGGCTGTGCAGGCAGAATGAGGTACGCTCGATAATTTTAATTTACATCTTGCAATTGTACCAGGGTCTTTTTTTACTTCCTGGGAGAGACCCACTCTGCTTCCAGCAAGATACCATTCCTTCATGTTTCATGGAAGTTCCATGAAGTTTCGTTTAAGAACCGTATGGAGCCTACGCAGAGAACATGCTGGGCCATACAGTTTTTTTGATGAACCGTGTGTTCCCAGTGGCGATAGGATACAAAACCTAAGTCTGCACTGATCAGGGCTAGCACAAAGACCTTTTAGCTTGCTTCTTGGCATAGTTTTTGCACTCACTAGTTAGTGTTCTCCTAAAAAAAGCTCTGGTGCATTTCAGGGTGTAGTATTTTGGAGAATACTATGCTGGAGAATAAGAGAGTTGATAATGAGAGTTTTAGCCTTACAGAAACAATGCTCTGGCAGATGGCCTCAGGGCAGAGGAGCAATCCTCCAGACCACTTCCTTAGTGCAGATGCAGCCTGAAAGTCACTTAGACCTGTTCCAGATACAACATTGTTGAGGTTGTTGGGGAGGTGGGAGATGTCAGGGCTGGCGTGACCTCGCCTCCAGAGCCTCTGGCACTGGGGGAGGGCTGAGGGTGTGCCCCACACCCATCCGTGTTTATTCTGGCTTTAGAACCTTGTTTCGGATTTCATTTCATCACAAATAAAATAAAGAGCAGTCCTTGGATGATTTATAAAAATGTGAACATTTTAATCTGTTTCATTAAACATTAGTTCTGCTGCTTAGTGTAATTCCCTTGTATTTGCTTTTTGATCAGTTTCATGTAGCTTCCTCACTTTCAGACTACTTCTAGGAGTGTCACCCATCTTTTAAGACTCCTCTCTGCTTATTTGTATCTATTTACCACATTCTTCAACAGAATAACTTTGAGATGGCCACCATACTATTTCTATAAATCTATTCAAAGCATCCTCAAATTATGTGAGACATAAACCCCAGCATTCTGAAAGTAGTTTTTGATTACATGTATAGGTAGCATAAACCAAAGACATGATATAAACATTTTACTGGCACTGATCAGAAATGTTCTCTGTCAGAGAGTACTTATGTTTATTAGTCAACTATCAGGCATGTTGAGGTTTCCAGTGAAACCAATGGCAAAGCATTCATCAATGTCGCTGTCAGCAGGATTGAGCTTGTTATACAATAAACTCAAATGCAGATTCATGCCAACGAATTTTTGCTACACTGTAATATCATATTGTTGCTGTATTGCATTATAATATAATAACATATATTCAGTAAAGAACAATTGGCCATGAGCTTTTTCACGTCTTTCGTAGAAGTAAAAATGTCATTGCCAAATGACGCTACAAATGACACTATATATTACCGTTACACTAAAAATAACTTTGTTTCTTCCAGAAGCGTGATTGAATTTGATTCTCCTGGTAGTATAAGATTAAATGAAGCTCAGGCAATTTCACTCATTTCTTTGCAGGTGGTGTGCAATAGAGGAAGGAAACACAGAAATACTATGAAATGAAAAGCAGAGATTCAAAAAAAAATATGTCAAAGAGTGTTTTCAGAAAACCTGTTTTATTTCAAAGTACAAGTTCCTTTCTCCTGTTAAAATGTTCTGTTCAAAGACTTTAGACATTTCTGAACTTGTGAATTACGGCTCCAAAAGTATAGATAGATTTAAGCTGCTAGTTTAGTTGCAGCACTGTAAGTATAATAATATATATAGCTGGGCATGGCATTTAGGGACCATTATCCTTCAACTTCAGAAAGTATTGCAATATCGTCTTGTGTTGGGATATTCCTGCCCAGACTCTTCAGGTGTCAGTTTCTGTGAGGACTTCATCCTGAATCTTAGAGGTATCGATTAGAAATAAGCTGTTTAGGTTACTTTAAGGACATTTTTACAGCACTCGTAGAGGTCTGTTTTGCACATGGCTGTGAGTTAATCCTGAGGGCAAACTCCTTATTGAATCATTCTTCATGCATTGAAATCTTAAGACATCCAGCAAGAGGCTACTTTCTTCCGTTCTGGCTGTGAAGTAATAAATGTACCCTGAAAGAATCATTAATGTTCATGGCTTCTGATTTCTTCCAATGGGTCCAGCCTGTTTATGTAATGTATTATTAGTTATTAATGTAGTAATTCTATTTATGTTTGGTTACTTATTAACGTTTACTCATAATGTATACATCCTGCTTGGAGGTCTTACTGTGCTCTGTAAACACAGAGACAGGCACAGTCCCTGCCTGCCCCAGGCACCTTACACGCTAGCCCCATGTAAACTGCACAAGAGATATTAATAATTTCCTCTGGCATGGCCATCCACTGGTTGAAGTCAATGGAAAGAAGCACTTTAGTTTTAGTAGTAACGAACTGGAATATACCTTGATGCATATCCGTAGCTTCCATGTGAACATTATTACTGTAGTTACACGGGAGTGCATGTATGATGGAACAGACTTTCAGTAGAGAATCAGCTAATCATTTGATGTACTTTCTGAAACCATCAGCTCCGAATTATAAGCAAGATAAGAAGATGCTAATGTGAAACTATGTAAGGCCATATAGCCCTGTTTCAGCTAACTGAACAATGTCGATCCATCAAGAGCTAGGAGAGCTACTTGGGCAGCAGTCAGCTGATTTTCCTAAATCAGTCAAGTAGAGATCGCATGCCTTCTCATTTCCATTTTCAGGGGAGAAGAGCTTGTCATACAGATTGCTGTCTGTGACTGGGTATTGATGCAATGGTACATGCACATCTTTCTCTCCATTAGTTTGCAGCTGGCAACAGCAGTTCTGGGACAGGAAAAGGACACTTTTGACAACAGTCTCCAAAACAGTCCTGAGTAGGTTAAAACAGGAGGCAGAGAGAGGGTCCTCAAGATAAATGTGCTCTCCTGAACCTCTATCCTTTCTCACTCCTCTCCCATTATATTCTTTTCTTCCTAGTAACAAACAGTTTAATTTTTTTTTTTAAAGAACTAAACCCAAATGGCGTAGGTTTTGCCTCAGCTCCTAAGTTGTTCTGGGACCTACAAATGGTTATTTTAGCTCTGGTTTCAGAGCATCTTTGCGATTACAGTGAAAAAGAGAAGGTGCAGGAAAGGGACACAAGGGATGTGGACCACAGATGAGAACAAAGCAGTTAATGTAACTCTGCGCTCCTTGCCCTATGGTATGCCTCCTCATCAAAAGACATGCAAAGTTCTCTTCCTCTTCACCTCTTGCGTTAGTTGACTACACTTGGGATTGGCTGTGACTGTGAGCACCTTATTAGCATTTGAATGACCTGTACTGCTAGTAAATGAAACTGAAGATTGAACTTGGTGTCAAAAGAAAAAAAGTAAAATATCTTAAAAGGTGGCAGCCTGTGTTTCATTTTCCCTGCTCCATATCCTGTTCTGGGAAAACTTTTCTCCACTTCTGACTTAATAAAACCATATACACATTCTGAGCTTTTTTTAATATATATTTTTATTATTCACACGTTTGAAACGCAGAGAGGGACCTATTTAAAGGGCCTAAAATCTGGGGAGAGTTTTGCTCTGGAAACAATTATTTTTGTTGAGGACTATTGATGAGGTGATTACCTAAGAATTCAGTGGTAGGAAACTGAAGAGGAGGCAATTTCTGAGTTTTGAAAGATCATCAATAACAAGTAAAAACCAGACAGGTTTCTTTGTGGATTGTTTATGCAAGAGTGGTTGTTGATAAATGAGCTTTAGATTGGGTATTAGAGGTACATAGTGTGCAAAGCGTAATAACAGTTTTACTGCTTAGAGCTTGTGAAGACTGCATAATTTACAGGCAATTTACTCAACCTTTGCAAACAAATAGCAAAATAGTTGTAGTAATCCTCATCCTCATGTATCCTGTTAACAAGGGTTTGGGTTTTTTTTAACGTTTATCAGTTTTCCTTAGGTTTGGTTTTTGCAAACAGGCAGCAACTTTAAAAATAGCTTCACCCTGTTATGGATGGAATTTAATATTACCTACTTGGGAAGGAAGAAGAATTAATAAATGAATAGTTCCATATTTTGGGTAACATAAACCACAGTTATGATACCTAGATACGTGGTATCATGGCTTTGCTCTAACAGTGTAGTAGTTAAAGCTTGATCTTAACCGTAATTGGCAGCAAGAGAAGATGCTGTGTTAGTTGTGTAATTATGCAGTTAGTTTGCAGAGTCAGAGATTAATTGACCGGTAAGGAGTGGGTGGGCAGTGCTGGAGGTCTTTCTTCGCTCTGCCAGGTTCAGTGTACCTTCTGTGTGATGTGGCAGAGGATTTTGCCATGTTCCTTCCAGGTACCCTCACTTCTGAAGATGAATGGTAATTGCGTTTATATTATAGTGCCAGGAAAAAATAGGAATATTCTCGTATCAGATTTGTTTGTACCTATTTGAAACTTTAATAAGCATTTTGTCATGTTAAAAGACTTTCAGGAGGGAAAGATTAACAGAGGGCAAGTGAAGTATTTTGCTCAGGCATCCAGGAACCTTCTTACTTGTCCTGTTTGGTATTATGCATAGTGTTGTAAACCAATAGCAACATCAAACAGGATTTCTGGAAGGGAGAGGTACTGCTGAAGTAATTAATACTTTCTTACAAACTAGAAAGGTTTGTGTTGGAGGAAACATAATGTTTGTTTCAGCAATTATTCTCAAGCAGGGCAATGTGGAAAAGCAAAGCAATAGTGCCCTAGCACACAGCCAAGTGACACCCATGAAGGATGAGTGCAGCTAGTTCCCTGTAGAGGAGGTAGATTTCCTACATCAGAAAAAAGAACCACAAAAAGAAGTTTCTCGGCCTGTATAGGTAGAAATTCAGTGGGGTTTTTTAACCCTAAAGTCACTAATATTTTGAGCAAGGGAAGAGTAAGGAAAAAGTAAGGTTTGTAATTTTAATTCTGGAAAGTACTTGGCAATTAAAATTCTTACAGATTTTAATGATGGAGAAACAGGCCTAAAGAACAGACTTAAATAAGATCTTATTGGGAGGGAGTTCTTGCTCTGAATTCTTCTGAGGTTCTGCAGTAGTTGCAGCCTGTATTACTATCTGCAAGAAATGCCCATGGAAGGAGGAATTACAGTCTTGTAACAGCTGAGTTTGGTGACATTTGTAATGTTGAGATAACAAGGTGCTGACATTGGCCCATATTTTTTCCCCTTGTGATCGTGTTCTGTTTGAAGTGACTCAATATGTATCATATTTGTATTGTAAATACCACATCTGTGGTTTGTACACAAATGCTTGAGAGATTTATTGTCCGTGTTATATATAATTCCCTAAATTAAATGTATATATTTACAGTTAGATTAGAATTTTGAGGCAGTTTAGTAAGATTAATAGAATTTATTACTCTGCGTTTAGTAGAATTTCATCTGAGATTAAGGCATCATTCTTCATGCCTTATTTTAGTCTCTTGAGAACTGCCAATTCATTTTCTGATGCATTTCTCTGGATTTTTTTAGTTTTAATTCTGGCATCTTCCACTCACATTGTAAAATAATTCCATTAATATTGTCATAACGTAGAAGCTGCATTTTATTAAAAGAATATTTAACAGCTTGTTGAGATTTCCCTGACATTTAGTCATGCATCAGTTATGTAAAGTTTACTCCCTGTACTGTGCATAGGTATTTCTAACGCTATTTTACAGAAGACAAGAAAATAAAGCACGAATGATTTGTTTCAGGGAACTGTACAAAGTCTGAGTTTGAAGACCTCGCAGAGGTACAGAGCTTTGGTTACCCAGCTACCTCGTATCACGAGGCTGCAAACAAATCCTCTGTCTACTGAAGCAGCAGATGGTGAATGTTTGTATCAGT
Source organism: Steatornis caripensis (assembly GCA_013398225.1). Classification (NCBI taxonomy): domain Eukaryota; kingdom Metazoa; phylum Chordata; class Aves; order Caprimulgiformes; family Steatornithidae; genus Steatornis; species Steatornis caripensis. Next base: position 349,114 of record VZSC01011943.1, read on the forward strand.
GAGGCTTCTTCTACTGCCACAGGAGTCCTAAGCTAGGATTTGCCCTAGTGCTTGGGCAAGTTGTAAACACTAAATATATGAAAAACCACAAGAGCCAAAAGTCAAGGAAAGAAGAAGAAAACCACAGATATGTAAAAGAAAAGAATCTTTCAAACATCTACAGGTTTAGTGGTTGTTTCATTCTACATGTTGATTATAGTTACGCTAAAATTACTGTAAGAGGAGGGTAAGTTCGCAGCATTGAAAGTCTCTAATTTAAAAAAACTTCCATCAACTGTAATACTGGCTTCACGGCCTCATGGTGGTTATCATCTGACAATGTTATTCTGGAAACCAGAAATTGATTGCTGCCCTCAGGTTGCATCTCACATGCCCTGTAGTAGCTGCGGTTGGGGAACCTGTGGGAAGAATACACTGCTGTCGCTCAGCAGTGGTCTTTCTGGCTAATTAAAGAGGAGCGCTGACAAGCTCTGAAAAGAATCCTGTCAGCCCCCATCAAAGTAGAACAATGCAACATATTACGTAAGTCCTGAGGAAAGGTTTTTAAAGAAAGAAAAAGCAAAGGTGAGCAAGTAAAGTCTTCACAGGGATAATGAGATGAACCTGCAGGGGCAGCTAAAGTGATGCTAAACATGATGCTGTCTTTCCCTAGCTTCCATATTAAAGCTTCATATGTATCACAGAGATTTATAGAACTCAAATTAACACTGCTGTAGGAAAACAATAGAGACTTCCAGATCTATTCTTATTTTGGGAAATAAAACGCATATCAATCCAGGACGGGGCTCTGTTATATTGGGTGTTATATGACCGTTTAATGAAAAGGAAAGAACCTTCCTGCAGAGCTTCAAATTTAAGGGCATAGGAAAACAAACATAGACTACTTAAAGTACTTCCCCAGGGTGAAACAATCTCTCAGTACCAGTAGCTGGAACAGAACCTGTGCCTCGTGTCAAACCATATTGTTCCTGTGGTACGTCCTGCACGTTAAGTATAAGAAGTATAATACGTAGGAATTTTCATTCTCAAGTTATTAGGTTATTTTTTTTCTAATTTCCAGAGTTACAGAATAAACTACATTGCATGCACACACGCACTCCCCCCCCACACCCACACCCACCATCCCAAATGCAAAATTAATCTTCTATTCTGCATTCCCACTTGAAGTGTCATGACCCTACAGGCTTCCTTGCTGTTATAATTGCCATTAACTATTAGCATAAATACATTGGATGAGACTATACTTTGGGTAGAAGAAAACAAGGACCATTTCTGATATAAGCACTGCCGCTCTGTTAAAATGAATAAACAATAATCATGTTATAGCAACCAAAATGGATGGACAGTCATGTACATTTTTGCTACAAGTAGTGACTGTAGCCTTGTATAAGTATGTATTAACTGATTTAACAAATTACAAGGCTAAAAGAATCGTAATTTACATAGATGAACCAGCCAGCACTTCATGGCTTGAGCCACATGCTGCAGTATACTTCAGTGTTAGGAGAGGTAGATTGCTCTTATGATACATCTCCCTTTCTGCTGAAAGCATATAACTAAAGAAAACACCACAAATGGTATAAGACCTCTTCCTTATTCTGCTCACACTCATTCTTTGAGGTACCTGCCTTTTTTGAGCCAGAGTGGACACCAATGGCACAGCTCATAAAATGAGAAACTGTCTGTCTGAGAGAGGCCTCATAAAACTTAGGGCACTTGGCTCCATTCACCTTGTATTTTTGTCTGAATGGCGGATTAAACAAAACAGTGGGAGTAAAAATATGACTGCCCTGGGTTAATTTACAATTAGGGTTTGTTTGTTTGTTTTTCAAAGCACTACCAACTTGCCCGAGAAGCTCGAATGGTCAGGACAGCTTGTATAGTCAATAGTGCACAAGAGACTTAAGGAGCTGGTGAGTCAGCCCGACTGACAAGGTACCCGTTTGCCTTGGTTAACTGGAAGATTGTCTTCAGCATAATTTAAACTCACACTTCTGGAACTGCAGCAAAATTAACTTTACCACCCTGCTGGAAAGCTTGTCTAAATAGCTGCTTCTACTGAAAATACTGACTTGGAGTCTTTAGTTACATTGTCGCTACATCTCCATTATTGCTGGTACCAGATTATTTTGTTTTTCCTAGTACTGATGTTGATTCTGGTTAAAAATGAATTTTGTATCCCAATCATCCTAGTTCTTAAAATCTAGACTGTACTGCGAAAGGCTATATTTGGTTCCTATATGTACAATACATAATATTTTGGTACATCTTCTAATCTTCTTACTGAAGCAGAGCTTTCTACCATTAGAGTTGCCTTAAACAGTCTCATTAAAAATCCTTTTAAAGCCTTTTAAAGCCAGGAACACACAATTTTTAATGTGGGAAAAACTCTTGAAAGCATACAGTCCTAGTTGTTGGTTTAATCCATTTTTTCTTGTGGTGAATTAGTGATTTGTAATGTTATGAATACCAAGGGTCCAGGGTGTTTTTCAGCCTCCATAAACGTCTTCATTTTGCTCTTATGAAATATAGCAAAGATGATTTACTACTAGGGCTGTCCAGTCTTTTGTTTTCCATTGTGTTTCCATCTCTGTGACACGTATTTTTATTTTGCCCCTCAACACAAAAAGCTGTTTAATTCCCATCCATGCACTAAAATGTCTAACTGGAAAAGATTTTTATAAGTTTTTGTCCACGTCCCTTTTTCTTCTTTATTTTAAAGTCAGAGAGTTAAAAAAATACAAATAGTAAAGTCACCATGAATTGTTTAAATATGAAAAAAAAAAATTTTGCTCACTTACATTTAACTTTTATGTAAAAAGTATATGCCATCTTTAAGCAGCTGAGAACGTGAAAGCATTACTTGCTCACTGTCAATAGTGTAAACAGCTGTAAATGCATACAAGTTTGCAGTCAGCAAAGAACTGTGGAAGCCTACAGAGCATATACTAGCTAAAGTCTCGTGTTTAACTAACAGCCTCTGGTATTGTTCTTATATCTACTATTAACTTCATGTTTTGCCATTATTTCTCAGAAAAAAAGATGAAACCAAAGACAAAGGATTTGTTCGATACGGCAAAATAGTGGAGACAGGTTCTTTAAAAGAATACTTGAAGACATAGGATGCCTTATACTGTGGCTGTTGAAGTGCTTTGATATTAAACTGTTTCTCAAACAATTCTGCAGTGTAGAAAAGAGTGGTCCTCTTATTAGCTTGAGCATTAGTATCAACGATAAATGCTTGTGATTAAAGGCATGACTGTCCTAAGAAATTTTCTTAGATAGCTTTCCTCACTCATCAAGTAATTTGGTAGAAATGTTGCATAAGCAGCGCCCTCCCTGTGTTCAGCTTTGCTGAAATTATATTACTTTCATCTCATATCGCAGTGGTCTTTGCACTAGGGCTCAGCATGCTCACCAAGCACCAGGATGCAGGAAGAGAATTTCTCGCAGAAGGTTCGGCAAGATCAGGAGGTCTGAAAAGGTCTGGTACTTTTTCTGCAGTGAGGGACAGAGCTACTGCCCTGATAAACATACTGAGATGGCCTGTCACCTTTTGGCAGCTATTTGGAGAAGAGGGTACTCAGGACCTGCACAGCGACAGTGGACTGTGTGTTTGGAAGATGAGCAGATGCTGATGAGTAAGAGCCTGATTTTCTACCAAAACCCAGGCCAGACAGCTCGATAGCTTTAGCTACATTAGCTCTTTTTCTGTGAACAGTCCGCTAGATTTCAGTGGGTCTCCTGAGACTGTCTCAGAGAAGCGTAGTAGAATCTGGCACAGGAGAGTATTTCTTTTAAATGTCCACTTTATTCCTAAATTCTTTTCTTCTTGGAGAATGCTAACACCATAAGACTACATCTATGTTAAGGTAAGCTTCATACCGTGATGGAACTGTGGAAACAAGGTTCAAAGGTACATCTTTAGTGTTGCAGAGGTTCACCGCTGATGGATTGCTCTTCTCTCTTTCTAGTGAGCGAGTCTGAAATGGCTGTGAGTTGTGAAGGGAGATAGATTCCACATTAGAAAACAACACTGAAACCATGAAGACAAGTGCTAGAGGCAATTTCATTTGTATGTGCTTGCAGAGGGAGTGTAGGGTGTCCCAGCACAGAAGGGGAATCTTAGATGCATTCCAGGGAACGCTTATTTCTGAAGTTTCCCTAATACTGGTGAAACCTGAGTTTATGGAATAAACTAATACCTTAAATAATGATTTTTTTCCCCACTACATGTGATCCATAATACTTGGAAATTAAACAACAAAACCCAGAACTACTTATTAGCAATCATCTGGGAAAAAGAAGTAGTGTAACATAGCAGATCTGAAAAAAGAAATTAAAAACCCGCTACTGTACACATTTAGAAACACAGGATAGGAAGTCCTGGGCCATGTTAAAATCAAAGGCAGAAATCCCATTGACTTCTATTGGATCAGAATTTCACTCAGCGGGAACTTTGAGAAAGCAAAACTAAATTATCTATATGCTAGCTAGGCCAAGACATTGTAATTTACACTTCTGAAAGTGCTATGCGATTGATACATCAGCATATATATATAGTGCAAATTCGATATGTGTTTTAATTAACATAGATAGTTGTAGACCCTTCCGTGAGCTATATGAATAGTGAAATGAAAGGCGAATGTAGCTAAAGCCAGAGCTGTGGCAAAACATCTTCATGAACCATTTCTGCAATCTAGGTTAGTTTCTGTAGGACAGAAACAGGTTGTATTCACACAGAGCTTAGTATAAATTCTGTGTTTTCCAAAGAAGCACAGAACTGCAGTATATATGTGGCGTTTGCATTAATGCTGAACTGAGGAGTTTCATCCTCTTGTCTGAGTGACATGTTTGTAATCTAAAGAGCGAGAGACAACTTGAAGCCTGTCATGATTGTGGGCTGTCTTAAGTACACTTCCATGCCAGGTGAAGTAGAGGAGGACCACTTACAAACACAACACTCAGATAAGATGATGAAACACCTCAGTTTCGTTATCTCGAAGGGGACGTCCACTTTGAGGAGGACCTCCTTCTCAAAAAGGACCTCCACTTTGCCTGACATAGAAGAGTATTTAAGATAGACCACAATAATGACTGGTTTTGTAAGAAGAACAAGTGGTAGAAGTGGGCAACAACTTAACCTAAGATCTCCACTGAGGCAACTGTGAGTTTTGCCATTCCCATTCAAGGAAAAAGTATTTAACACAGGGCTGGAAAAAATGCAAAAGTATAAAAAGCTTTAGCCATAAAATTGTAGGTATCTTATTGTAGTGGACTATTAAAATATTGTAACGTGCAAAAATCTTAGCATTAATTAACACTCAAACTAGTAAATCATAGGTTACACTTGTTATGTTGCACAGAAATCCACTATCTACATGAAAATCCACTCTCTATAAACTGGATTTGAACACACTGCTGTATAACTAAAACTATTAATGAAATATATTTGCTACGACTTTATATACTATGACCAATAGGGAAGTGACAGAAGAATGGAACTAATAAAAATGTGCCAGTTAACTTCTTTTCACCTCCTACTTTTGCCTATATTTTAACTGCTTGCAGAGCAGTACTGCAAATACTTTCTGGTGTGAGTAGTTACAAATTATCAGAGTTTGCAGGTTAAGACCCTTTGACCCAACTGTTGGCAGAGGGTAGGCTTTTCTTCGGATCCCATGAGCTACCATGCAGGCTGGTGGCTCAGTATGTATCATAAGCTCTAATGGCTTGCTCTTTCTCCCCCAGATCTGCCTATGCAGGGCTGTACCATTTGCTACTCTAGCATAAATGCATCACGTAAGGGTGCTCTGTACTAGCCCATGAATGTATTAAGGGCGAAGCAAAAATTGGGAAGACGGGCTTTTAAAAATAAAATCACCGTGAAGTACTTATGATCTATTATTAGAGAGATGCCCATGGTGAACATTCCACTGTATTTCAATACCAGTGTTACATCTCGTGAAGAATCACACTAATAATAGGAAACCCCATTAAAATATTTTCCCACCACAGAAGCCTCCAGCCGGAGACCATTTCAGACAATGGTTTCACTTTTTCAGTAATGATATTCTTAGCAGTTCCATTGTTCCAAACTGGTCACACAGATATCTAATTTTTAGTAGGGTAACACACATTATTATAACATATCAGAATTTTTAACCAGAAAATTTCCCTTCAACTGTACAGACTTAAGGGCACTATGTCACCATATGTGGTTTCTTACATTTTTCTTACTACTGTATTCTAGAACTAAACAAACTTTGTCACACCAGCCTTACCCGTGAGAGATTTCCACTGCCTGGGGATGTTTACGGACAAGAAATAAGCAGTCTGTTTTAAGTCATCAGAAAGTGAGCCTAATGAATAGGCTTAAGGCCTCATCCGTTTACTGGTATTTTACTATTTGTTAAACTGACTCGTGGTCATTCTTACTGTAGCAGGGCCATTCTCACCACTGTACTTAACTAATGGCCTATCAACATTGCCATTAGAAACCCTTTTTGAGAAGTGGGTGCCTTAGCTGTGAAAATTTACAATAGCAGTGCTGACCTAGAATACTAGTTCCCAGATGTGGCTTGAGTATTTTTATTAGATTTTTAATATGAATGCGTGTATATGAATGCTAGTGAGGAATGTTAATAGCCTTATTTAAACCAGATAGGCATTGCACAGGTTTCAGCTCTGTGTTGCTTAGGCTTGGGCACCTTGGGCTTCACAGGCAACACCTCTATTACTTCTGTTGCCAGGTTCTTTTAAACAGCGAGGTGCCTTAAATCAAAAACCAGGGATCTACTATCCACTTGAAACTGGGCCCAAGTATGCTCACAAGATTCACGAACATCATGACGGGCCAATTCAGACAGTGCTGCCAAATTTGCAGCCGTTGGGGACTTCCTGATGTTTATTAGTCATATTCCGGTGTCATGCGGTGTGCAATATGAGCTGCTTCTTGCTGACTGCAAACTCCAAAGTGGCGTCATAAGGTCTCTGGGGAACACAGGCATCATTCGTTTTATGAAGGACCTGGCTGCGACTCATCACACGTTCTGCACGCTTCTTATTTAAGAAGAAATATCTATGTGCTCTTTCCTTCAAAAATTAAGTACTGTAATCAGTTCTGAATACTTTCCTCCTACTACTGAAAACAGAGCCTGACAGAATATTTCTTCAACTTCTATAGGAGTGGAAATGCTTAGGAAAATAATATTGCACAGCAACCACAATGGTCCAGTCTGACTGGAGGGCTGTACAGCAAGTACAACACGAAGTAGTGCCAGCCCATGCTAACAGGAATAGAAGCGTAAAACCCCTTTGATGTTGCTTTCCTGGGTTAATCTGCATCTACTGAACATTCAGCACAACCAAGAGGTTTTGAAAATACGGGTTTTCATGAAGCTGCTAGGAAAGCAGCTGTCCTAGGGATACCATGATGTTGCCCGCAAACATGCCCACATTCTCCCCAAACATGCGCTGATGCAATCCAAACGTGGGCTACTGCGGGTCAAACCCATACCAACTGGCCTGCTAGTACTGGGCAATGGCTGGGTGATACTTAGGCCTGTACTCTGCCACTGCTTCATGTGGATGTAGCTGTTGAGCTCAAGCTCAGTACGGTAGGAGACATCCTCCTGAAAACAACGAGCAGTGACTGCTATTTGCTGCAAAGCACATGGGACTGGCTCCCGAGAGGTTGGCTTTGCTGACTCCTGCAGGGCTCTCAGACCTCTTCTGCGTGGTACTTTATGAGTTTACTCTCAGAAGAGGTGTCAGGGAAAGAATAAGCTCCACACTGGAGTTGATATATTGTTGAAAATGGCTTAGTCTGGTTTATAATGATCGTTGAACTGTCTTCAGCACTACCTAAATTGCTTGTATAGTAAAAATCCTTTAACGACAACATATGACTGTCTTAGATGGCAGATTATACCTGGAGGCACTAAATTTCACAGAGTCAGGCCCCGTGTGTAAAACGTATGAAGTGGAATCATCTCTTTCTTGATATGTTGTGTATGATGTACACAATTCGTGCTGCTTAAAACAATTTAACATTTTAAAAAAATAAAATGAGATTAATTATTGTATCTAAAGCAGATTATAAATGTAACATGTAGACAAAGAATTAATTTGAATCTTTTTCTAAATTATTTTAAAAAGATGCTGCTCTAAAACGCAGTATCTCAAACTATTAATTTCAAAATGAGATTCAAGCAAGCATAAGGCTACATTCACCTTTCTTGCTTGAATTTCGTATAAACTTTCAGGCCGAATATTCTGCATTACTGGTAGTATTTATAGGCATCGAAAGATCATCTAATGTTTTTATAGGCGCTCAGACTATTCAATTACTATACAGTTGTAAAACAAAGTAGGAATAAGCACTGGAGTCAAATAGAAAATAAAATTTCTGTTTCATGGAGTACTATTTCAATAAAGAAAAAACCAAAATTTTAGAAATTCTCCCAATAAAAACTTGCCAAGTGAAATTTTGCTCTACATAACAGAAATTTCAGATCTGAGAAATCAAATGTTGTAATGAGAGTTAAGCTACTTCATTTTAATATGAAAGAAACTTAAAAATGATGCTAGAAGAGACTTCATGAAGTCATCTAATCCAATAAGGGTAGATTTACATAACTGCACATGGGGCCAGAAGATTGCTATTAAAAGGCTCAATCCATCTCCCCTTAAAGTCAATAGAAAGACTGATTTGAATGGGAGTTGAAATATGCCCTAAAGCTAGCTACTGTAAAGTTGTAAAGACTTACTAGAAAATGCTGGCCATATTTTAATCATACAGACCCATCTTTTAGGAGGGGCTTTGGAGAGTAAATGAATCCAGTGGGATAGCCTTTAGTTCATTCAGCTCTAAATATCTACGTGTAATGTTCTGGTATGCACGTTTTTATGACCTTCACATTTTTCCTTCTAGAAGGCTTGTCTGAGTTGACTGGAGGAGTTAAAAAAACATCTATGATGGTGTAGGATTTCATGGCTGAATGCAAAAATCATTCATTACTAGATATATCTTTTTTTCATTCCTGGGTTAGAAAACAGCATAAGCTCATTCAAAGTTCATACTCCCAAGTTTTGTGGGTTTTTTAACATCTCCTTTCTGTAATATTTAACAGTTGTATTTTTATTATATTTTTAGTTCCTGCTGTGTAGATGTTTAAATATATTTCAGTAATTCTCAATATGTGACTTTTGCTGATGTGAGGACTACTAAATGAGTAGTTCATTTAGTTTCTCATTCAGTTAGGTAAACAATGGCTAGCAAAACAGTGTTCCTGTAAACACACAGTGACACCTCAAACCTTTTCTGCTGGACAACAGAAGCTTTGGTAGGGTCATTGGTTAATGGTAGCTGGCTGAGCCCTGACTTTAGTCCCAAGACCATAGAGATGACTAAAACCTAGGCACCAAGTAAGGCAGCATCAGGTGATGTGAAAAATAAACATGACTTGGGATTTCTTGAAGTACTCCTTGTCACATCAAGTTACATGAAAGGGAGGCCCCACCGTGCTGTTTCGTATCAAGACCCCTTTTAGTACAGTCTCATCTAGGTAGTGCATCGCTACTACGGCACAACCTTTCGTCTTCTCCATGACTCTGTTTCCCAAGTGCAAATAGGAAGAAAATCATAGCTGAAAACCAGCCAGGAGTGTCAGGAACATGGGTCTTGGAGCCAGAGGGGTTCTCCCATGCTGCTCTGTGACTACATGACATGTAGGTGATTTCAGAAAGTAGAAGTTGTTATATGGCCCAACAACAACAAAAAAAAGTGTATTGGCAGGAAAATAAAGGAGATGAAAGAAAAACAGGGTCAGTTAAAAAAGCTAATTGAATTAATAGATAAAATAACTGCTGAGTTAGACCTTCACCTTTAGCTCTCAGAAGATGGAGGTTGAAGTGCTCCATTTTGCCAGGCTTGCTTGGACACCTTTACTGTTTGAGGGAGCCACACAGGAGGAGCTGCAGTCGCACCCTGAAAGTGTAGCGACCATATGCTCTATGCGTGAGCATTGCACAATACTCCAAGAGCAAGCATTAGGAGCCCATGCGAGTCATGGCCCACATTTTGTAATCCCAAGCTATAAATAAATGTGTAATTGATCCCTCCTCACAGAACAAATGGATGCCTTCTGGTGTCAGCTTTATGTTAGGAATAAGTTTTTCATTTTCCTCCTGAATATTCAAGGGTACTTGACCTTAGGGTAAATCAGTTAGGGCAACATAATTTATTTCTTTAAGAATAAATGGAGAATGGGGCTTAATAATGATTTCACAGGCTCTTTTGCAGTATTTTTTCCACTCTTTTTTTTTTTTCTTATTCATAAAATACAAGATATGAATTTCTGTTTAGTTGTGGCTTTTTGGCCCTCCTGGTTGCTTGCTTTTCAAATCTTAGATCTGTTTTGTAATCCTTGACTGCATGCAAGGCACTTTCTGCTAGAGCCTTGGATTTTGGCACAGTCTGAACTAGTTGGAAACGAATCTCCTTCCAGGTACACAGTGGGAAACCCAGCTGGGTTTTAGCATTTGTGACAACCGCTGATGGTATGCTTCATACTGTCAATGTTCAGTGCCTTTTACAAGGAGAAATAAGTGCTAGATACCTACCGCATCTAGGAGGAAAAAAATATGAAGAACAAATGGGTAAAATTTAAAGCCATTCAAGTTGAAACCCGCATATTTTTAAATATAAGGGATGCTTGTCACTGGAACAAATTCCCGCAGGAAATAATACCTGCACCATCTCCTCATAGCTTTCTAAACAAGTCTGGATGCTGTAGTCAAACATTATTTGGATTATCAATTATAACTACATGGAATTATATAATTTGTGTCCTTTTGGGGTCATCATCCCTCATCGTTCTCTTAGATTTAAAGTCTATAAATCTTGCACGTCTGTGATAATGTGGGTAATAATAATTTGATGGTTTACTGAGTGGTTAAATTCCTGTAAGAATGATATTTTTAATACAACTGAGGTTTTGGATTTGATTTACTGAGGTTTTTGGGTTTGTTTTGTTTTGTTTTGTTGGCAGTACCGCTGATTAATCTTAAATTTATTTTAAAAAAATAAACAGCTTGTTTTTAATGCTTTTATGTTATTTACTTAGCTAGCATCTCTCCACAACTTTGTAAGTAGCCTGAACATAATTTAGACAGACATGATACAATTCCTGGGTGTAGGATGCACCTAGCAGGCTCTTCCTAAAGAGGAGGTAAGGCTTCATGCCTGCATCCAGCACCAGCTGGGTTTTGGACGTGCAATGCAAGCACAGTGGAGTACTGGTGGCGTTTTCAGTGTAAAATGAAGTTTTGAGCCCAAACAGACCTTGCAATGATTAGATAATGATGTAAGGAAGATTTTTGTGGCAGGTCTGAAGATTGATCCCTAGCAGAATACCTCTCAAAGGACAAGACATTCATAAAATAGGTAGAAAACGGAGTGGTGTTCTCCCTTTAGTAGAGGAGCAGAAGAACTGGGAGCCTTGCCCCAGGACACACGGGAATTCAGTAGTAAGCTATGAGCAGAATCCACTCCATGCCTTAACGACAACCCTATTAACCAGTATTATTGTTACTCTTTCTGTTATTACAAACAAGTGTAGCAGGTCTGGAAAGAAAGAATCAGGGAAAGCAAACAATCAAGTTTACCAGTATGGGGTTTTTTTATCTATTTCAGTATAATTGCTACTACAATGTACAAACTCTGAACAGTACATAAAATGTTTTAATGATCAGAACAGAGGGTTATTAGCTAAAGAACAATTAAGCCGTTACCTCCTAAGTAGCCTGTAATGCATTCACATCTGGAGGGAAATTATACTCTAAAAGCTAAGCCTGCAAAGGGCTCTTTGGCAACACTGAGCAGTGCTCTGCCTAATCTCAAGCATCTTAGGGCCAAAGCCAAAGAAGACACTTTGGCCTTGTAATTCTTTCCATGGCAGTGCCTCCAGTGCAGGCACCTCGCTCCAGAAGCGCAATGTGCCCGCCTGCCTCAGCACCCAGAAGGATTCACAGGAGGCAGCACGCTGAGCAGGGACCGGGGCAAGTCTTGAGGACGTGGTGTATCTTAGGTGTCAGTACTTTCTAGGGCAAAGATGCCTTGCGCTAGCTGCAGGGCAGTAAGATTCACAGTCTCCCCTCCTGGAAGGAGGTGTTTATGTATCTTTTCTTTTTTCTTTTTTGACAACCAAAGATTAGTTGTTTCATCCTTTCTGAAGACTTCATAGAAGGCGCTAGTGGTACTGCCTGTGTTTCAGGAATCCCCAAACCTGGCAAAATACTGGGAAGAGCAAGGAGCAAGAAGTTTGCCTTCAGAGCCATGTTTGTGTAGGGGCTTCCTGATATCTTTCACTGTTACTGGTGAGGTGCCCCCAAAGTCTTTGCACAGTCAAGTTCAGGGGCTCATTTGAGAGCTCAGGGAGGTGACGTCTGATTTGCAAATCCATAGAGCTTCAAAAATGAGTAAACTGCCAAATTTCTTAGTCCTGTAAAAAATGGTTTCTGGGCATATGCGACAGCAGATTTTTGGCTGTTTAGAAATTTTAAAATAAAACATTTACATGGGATTAGGCAAAAACTGAGAAGGAGGTTGGGAATCTCTGTGGCAGACTGAGGTCCTGGAGGGTGCAGTTAGCCATCTATTCCTTCATGGACGTGGCTGTAGCAATAAAGTGGCTCTGTGACACTGTCTGTGAGTTTCTCACATCCATGATTAGATCTGAAAGCTGGACATGTTTAGATTTGAGAAGAAGTTGCAAGCTCTCCGCTTCCATTCCAGACAAAATGCAGATAGCTTTAAAAGTTTTAATTTTGATTTGGTAAATATTTAGCCAAGATTACGAGTATGAGCATTGAAAAACCTGGGTGCTGACAAACAAAATCACATAGTTCCTTTAGAAACCCTTAATTAAGAAAAATTCTAACAAGTAATGGGATCTTTTCATTGCCCCGTTGTTTTTGAGGGTTTTGCCCCAGCATTGAGTACCTTCTTAGTTTGCACTGTCAGACTCTTCTTGGCGAAGAAAGAGGAGCTAGAAACTCACATTATTGATTTAAAAAAAGAGATCATCTCAAGCTTGCATGATTTTAGGGCTTAAGGTCCCTGGAAGAATTCTCTGAATATGAAACAAATAGTGAAGGAGGCCTGTATTTTATCTCCCAAGGAGTAAGGCTGGCACTTCTTTCTCGAGGGAAAGCAGAAGGATGCTATGAATGCAGGTAAAATTGCCATTGCTGTGCTGGGGAAGCACAGAGAAGGCTTTCTCCTGATCCCAGTGATGGAAGAAATCCCCCTGGAGCAGGCAAGAAGGCAGGCATAATTTTTCTTCCTTTCTTGGATGCTGGGCCAGCCGAGCTGTCTGTGTACACAGGCAGTGTGATTCCCAGGGCAGGGGATGGCACAGAACTGCATGTCTTCTCTTACTTAACCGGATTGCTCCTTGGGTTAGGTATACGTGCCCTAGGAAACTCCTTGAGCTGCTTCCTTACTTCTATTGAGGCTCTGCACTACCCTAAATGAGCCAAAACCTGTAAGGTACAAACTGGCCTTGAGTGTTGTATTACAAATAACACGTAAGAATATTTTTTCAGAAGGGATATCCTCCTTTCTGTAACCATGTAATTCCTTCTGCTATTAATGGGAACTGCTAAAGAGGGAGGATAAATCTCAGAAAACAGCGACTACAGCATGACGCATGTGCTTAGTTTGAGGTGTGAGGCGAATGCAGAATGCTTTTTCTCTCCTCAAAGACCATAAAACAGTTGAGGGAGACATTATTATTTCCCAGAGCTATCAGAAGTGAATCCAAAGGTCCAGCAAACATTTTCTTTTCACTGTATACTTGTCTCACTACAATCTCCAGCAAATTTTTTGTTCAATGTCTCTAAAAACCTGAAAGGGAAAATATTCCTGCCATTGTTGCTATTAGAAATTACCAGTGGTGTAAAGGCGGAAGGTAAACCATACTGGAAATTGTAAGCATCGTGCTTTTTCACGTGTAAGAAAAGAATTCAATGTTTTTTAAATTTCAGGGAGCAAATGAGAAATTTTCAAAGCTTTAGTTTTATTTTTTATCCCACAGAAAAATATTCAGGGGAATGGAAAATTCCATAGGAACACGCCAGTTCAGTACAATATTTTGGGCATCTCTCTAGTCCAAAACTTGATCTCTTAATCAAAACTAGAGTGAAACCGAAGGAAGTGATAGGAAGAGAAAGTAATAGAAGCCCCAGAATAGCAAAGAGCAACTTAATCAGACGCTGACTTGGACAGAGAAAGATGCCAACTAAAGGCTCTGCTCCACATAATGTTTACTTATTACATAAACCTAGACGGTTCCAGCAGGAGAGGCTTCTTATGGAATAAGTAGTGGCCTATTCTTCAGGGCTGTTCACCTTCAGATAAAGAAGGTGGCATAAAAGGAACTGAAACTGTCTCTCATGTGCATCTCTAGCACCCAAAACAGTATACTGCTATGATGGGTCTCTTTTGAGTGGCTTTTCCTTTACCTGATTTTATGAATAAAGCTTAAAAAAATCTTGATGTCATGCTGGGAGCATTTATGAAAACTTGACAAGTTTCATGGGACAAGAAGTGTGTTTCCTGCCCAACTCTATGGCAGGTGTTTATTCTTTAAATTGGGAATATTGCAGTGTGATAGTCTGCGGTACGGCGTTCTTTTCCTAATACTAAAACCAAAGTTTTCCCTAACTAAAAAAAAAAAAAAGCTAAGTGAGCCTTATCAGAAACTGGGACTGTCATAGTTATGGTTGTCAGGATCCTCAAAATTAATTACAACTTCAAGCCGTGACAGAGCCTAAAATAGCAAGAGCTGCTGGTGATCCAAAAATCACTCACAGCATGTCCAAGCTAGTATTTGGCAGAGAGCATATGCACCTTAAAAAAAGAACATAACCCCTTAGGCCTATGCAAGCAATTAAGCTCTTTGTGGAAATGTCAGGCCATAAGTATGAAAAGACCTTTCGATTGTTTACATACAATTTTCCTTTAATTAGTGAGAACTTCTTTTAATTTTTCCCCCTCCATTTTTCAAATAAGACCAGACGGGCTTAAGTTTGGAAGGCACCTGTTGTGTTCAAAAACAAAAAAAAGGAAAAAAAAAAGAGGTGATTCTTGCCAAGTCAGACCCCATGATTCTTACAGTGAGGGGGTTACAAGTAAATGCCAGTCAGCTTAGCAGCATTGAAAGATACGTAAGGAACTTAGCCTGGGAGCTCTGCTGACGACGTAAAACAAGAAGACATTTCCAGAAGTGTCTGTCAAACAAAGTATAAAAATAAGCAGAGACTGATGGCACAAGTTACTGACACTCTAGCTGATGTATGAGTGGGTGAAATTTAACAGCACTTTGATAACTTTAATTTAATTGTTGCAGTGCTTCTTGCTAATGTTCTAAATGCACTGATCAGTGAGGTAAAAATATACAATGTGGCTGTGTTTGATCAGAGCTACCTCAAAATGCTAATGGGGAGGATTTTTCTTTTGTCGCAAACTGTTAAATCACTGCTGTCATACTAACGTCTGCTGTCTCTGCTATCTCTTTGCTGCTCTTTTACCTAAGAGACAATGACTTATTGCTGTGTCTCCATCCACTCTTCCTGCTTCTCTGAGCCTACAGCAACGTGCTTTAAGTCGTGAGCACGATGACCCCAACACTATCTAGCTGCAAAATAGGTCAGTTGAATGCAAGGCAAATGTTCCCTAGCTTATAATCAAGACTGCATGTCTTTGCTCCTGGAGTCTTGCCTCAGCTTGGATTCGTTAGGAGAATGCTAAGCCAGTCCCTTGACTTTCTGTGTTTCAGACAGCAAATTGAGAACAGTATTTATCCATAGCATTGGATAATGAGGAGGCTGTGCTAAATGGTAGTTGTTTGAAATCCTTGGGGAAGAAAGTGCTTATGTAAATGCTAAGACATAGACAGTCTGTTTACAAGAGGGAATAAATAACATTAAATATAATGATTTTCTTTTCTTTTTTACTCTCAATGTCTTTCAAACGTCTTCATGCAGTTTTGCTAAAAAAGCCCAAATGTAGGGTTTTATTTAGGGGTTTTGGTTATAAATATGTAACCTCAGGGCTTATTATGTTAGTCTGAGCTCTTTTTAGAATTTAGATGAGTTATCTTTTTTCATTTTGCTTCTGTTTTCCCTTGCATCTGTGGTCTATCTTACCTATTTGGATTGGAAGTTCTTTGCAGAAATGACTATTGCAAGATGTCTGTGGTACCTAATGAGTCAATCTCACTTTGGCCCTGTTGGCTCTGCCGTAACACATAGTGCTAAAAATTAATCAATTTAGTGTTTAGATTTACAACTACAGTCTGATGGAAACTTACAGTCCAGGAGACAAGTGATATCCGCTTACACTGGCAGAGCCTGCAGAAAAGTATTCCTCTCAGTAGGTCAAAGAGAGGAAAAAAGTGAGGGAATGTGTGTGATGTCAGTGCTACTGCAATATAAAGCTGAGACAGAAGCATAGATCTCCAATAAATAACTAATAAATGATCACTGAGAACATCAAAGTAGATCCCATTGGATCCCTGCGTTGATTGCACTCTTTGTGAGCATAATCGCGAAACGCTACCTTTCTCTTCAAATCCCATTGGATTTTGCTCCCTGTTCCCATTTCCTCTTATCGTGTTACTTGCTGTATCTTTATATATAACAGTAAGCAACATTGCTGAATATTAAAATCAATCCAGGACACACATACCAGTATTTGGCTGATGACACAAACGAATGCAAATAGTGAATTCTTGATCATTTCATTAATAACATTGGAAAAGATGGGATCATCAGTATTCTCCATGTAACGTGGCAGCTGGGGATGGGTGGTTTCAAGGCACCTTATGAAACTGGAGTCTCAGGATGATGAATCATTTAGTCCTGTGAGGGACTAACCACAAAAGTACTCGTCATTCACACAGGCACGGGTGATGATTGGGTCTCAGAAGCTATTCACTTGCCCTAAAAATCCAAGCAAGTGCAAGTTCGTAACAGTGATGAGAATCTGTCCAGTTCAAGAAGCAAACTAGTGGTTGATCCGAATGAGAGAATGGACGGTAGGGCTGCATTTGAAATACCAGAGCCAATGCTATAACACAGAGTGAAAACACGGCTTGTTCTTGTGGCAGATGTATATAGCTGTGAATGCAAATATTAGCCTGGAGAGTCTCTTCATTCAAGCTTACGTTTCAAATGTAGTAGTATAGGAGGCAGCAGCACAAGTTGGGATTCATTCCATTAACTTCAGCACAGTTTGAATCTGCTCTGGAAAACAAGTCTCACCAAAGACTTAGGAAGGTGTTAAAGCATTGGCTGCCTGGTGAGGTTCGAAACTAGGGAAGAAAGAGACTATTCAGTCTGCCCTNCCATCAACTTCAGCACAGTTTGAGTCTGCTCTGGAAAACAAGTCTCACCAAAGACTTAGGAAGGTGTTAAAGCATTGGCTGCCTGGTGAGGTTTGAAACTAGGGAAGAAAGAGACTATTCAGTCTGCCCTCCTTGGTTTGTCTGCAGAGCCTTCAAAGGAAGGGTGCCCATACCAAGCCCATTTCACACATGTTGCTGAGAAGCAGCTGGATGGCAATGACTTCCACTCATTAGCAGCAGCCTGGCCTGAGCTTGACCCAGCAAGCCCAAAGCAGAAAGCTCTGTATCCCATTACCAAAACCCTGAACGGTCCAACTCAGTTGACTTCTCATTGTATAGACTATAAATAACATAATTCCAGACACTGCCAGGTGGTGCAATAGGGTAAAGGCAGCCACAGAGAAGAGCGTGCTCTCCTCAAAGCCTGTGTGCGAAAGCTTGCTTTCAACTTGTACATCCAGTGGTTTACCTTGAAGGCCACCTGCCAGAGGTGGTGCTTTGCTGACATGCCAATGGACACTGGCTATTTTTGACTAGGAAACTGTTTCCCTCAGGCTTCGGAGGTAAACAATGACATACCCTCCCAAGGAATAGGGAAGCCAGGAGGCTAAGGAATAGCACACAAGTGCCAAGGAGCTGACTTTGATGTATTGGTTAGGACTCCACAGGAATTCCAAGGCCAGATCCCATGGATCCTGGCGCTGGCACGCGAAGGAAGCTTTCCTTCTGGCTTCCTCACTGCTCTCAGCCCCTTTTGCAGAGGCAGCACAGGCAGCAAGGTTGTTGGGCTGCCCTTGGCTCCTGGCCAGCACCTGCACAGTGAGCCCTGGGCTGGAGGTGACAGACCACAAAAGGCTTGCTAAAGCTGCTCCCAGAATAACTAAGATATTTTTCACTCTGAACTTTCATTCCCATAAGAGCAGTGATCTCGCTGCTTAGTGCATTTGTTTATTGATGTCTTTTCTTGCTAGCAGACTCCACCTTCAGCATGGCCCGTGCTCCTGCATATGGTAGCTATACCAGTATGTGTACGTTGCCCTGCTTGTTGCCTTCTCTACAGCAGTGGCTGAGACAATGGATATTGGTGGGGGGATATCTCCTAAAGCCATCTTTCCCATTTACAAAATCTGCAGTCTTCCCTAGGCGCATTTATTCGCAATTTCCATCGTAGCAGGCTTACTTCAAATTCGCCACTGTGGGGTTTGACACCTTGCGCTGTCAGCATGATGCAGACTGGCTTAGGACACTGCTTTCATTGTTGAAAGTGAGAAGAACTAGACTGACGTTGGATTTTATTTTGTTTTATTTTCATGCAGAAATGGAAATAAATGTTGTTTTAGTGGCTTAGATCATTTAGATGAACACATTGTTCCTATGGAAGCTACATAGCTGCCCAATGAAGAGAGAGTGATTCGGGAGGCTGTATTTTAAGGTTAGTAATGGCTAAACTACAACAATTGTTGACAGTTGTGTCTGCTTTCTATCCTGGTAGTAAGATACCTAGAGGATATGACTAAGATTAGAAGATGAGGAAAAGAATATGGAGAATTAATATAGACATACATTTAAAGATAAAGCATTGCAGTATTAGCAGAGCAAGTCCTGCTTAGAAAGGCTTTTAACAGTTATCAACAATTCTTTAGAAAACAGCCACAGTTTGCATGTGCAGCGGGTTGCTTTCTAATTGCTACAGCAGGCTACCACTGGGAAGAACAAAGGAAATATTTAGCACATCGTAAATTCTTCTGCAGCCCTGCGGAGTGGCTGGAGTTCAGATTACACGTTTATAACCAACATTTGAGAGCAATTTCTCCTCCACTTTGAGAAAGTGGGTGGGGAAGCTGTTCGACACTTTCTTCAAATGCCTGAAGTAATGTGTGTCTGAAAGAAACGTGGATTCAAAATTCTCTTCCACTCGTCTTTTGATTCAGGCTTGCGATGTACTGTAATATATTGAATTTTTCAGAAAAGCTTTACTAAACACCAGATGTATGTGCCATTGTTGTTGCTGTTATTATAACTATTAGCTTCCAACTTCACCGCTATTGTGGATGATTTGCTGAAATCTTGCAAGTCGATCAGTATTTGCTCCCACCAATGCTAAGGATCTTGCAAGTGCTGCAGGGAGGTGTGCTGGTAACTGGCTGGGAGGTATTAGTGTCCCTGAGTCGGTACTTAATCATGTCGGTGTCTTGTGAATGAGGTGTTGAGGCTCTGACAATTGTAAAGATTTCATGATCTAGCAGAAAATATGCTGCTGCCCTGGCCACCTCAAGGCCCCCTTTAATTTCAGTTCTAGGTGAATGCAGATGCTGCTCAAGTTTCTTTTACCTTCACATGGATAAAATATTCTCCATTAAATGTTCTTAATGAGAAAGCAATATTACTGTCTACTCAGCAGCTGCCAGTAATGTACAAGCAATATAGGCAAGGGAATCTTCTGTGTTACAGTTCTTCGGTTTGTATGCAGTTTCAGTGTTAACTCATAACTTTCATGAAATTCTCTTTCAAGAAAAAATTGTCTTAGAACTTAAATCATGTTAGATGTTTGTCCATATCTACTTTGGCATGCTTTTTTTGTTTTGAAGGGGAGTGTGTCAATACTCCAGTATGTCAGCCATTATTACAGCTACAAATGGGACAAGGATGGCTATTTTCTTCCCCCCTTCCCCAATTGAATTAAAAATGCAGCTCACTTGAAGCTGGAAAATTGAGACTGCCAACTTCCTGTAGCCAAATTAGAAAATAAAATAGAAAAATGAGGGATTAAGTAGAATCTTTGAAAAATCACTTCTCGGTGTTCTGGACAGTACTGAATCTACATCCTTTGCTATATGTAATATATGTCTACACTGCTGATCTGACAGAAAATTCAGTAAAACATTCATCTATTCTATCTAAACAGCTTAGTATTGTTGTGTCAGAAACAGTCAGTATCTCATTGAAAGAGAAACAATGCATTTGTCTACCAAAAGTCCTCCACCAACCTCCAAATGTATAACTTTAAAATAATATTGTATTTATAAAACCTACTCTCAATCACTTGCACAACAATTTTCTGGGGATATATTCCTATGTGAATAAGAGCAGCTGACAGCCTAACTGTATGAGAATCTATAGAAGACATAGAAATACAAGGAAACCAGTGCAATGGAGGGTACAAGGATGAAAGATGATGTTGCAGATGTTGCTAGGAGAACATAGGATGAAATCGTAGTTCCTGCCAGATAGTCCCCTTAACTTTTGTGTTTTCTGATCATGGTAGGTTTAGCTGTAAACTGTTATAGTCACACTAATGCATTAGCTTAGATTCAATTGTTTACCCAAATTTCTTCAAAGTGAAAACCATAAACTTAGTGTATCCTTCAAAAAAACCTTTAACAATCACAAAATTCTGAAGTCTGTTAATTGCACTAAAATAACGCTTTGTTCAAATTGTTCCTTGTTGGCCCTGTAAAACTAAAATGGGAATAGCTAATGGAAACAGTCCAGAGAATGAAGATAAAGTAAGACGTAGTATTGTCCAGTAACAATAATGTGCAGCAATTGTTCTAAATCCTAAAAAAAGAAGTTACGAAATAGTTTAAACCCTGCCTTTCACTTCAAGTAATCCCAGTGCCCCACTTCTGAAGGACATTTGTTTCTGGGATAGACATCTATGATGACCAGAACAAAGTGCCGCGTACAAACGCAGCAAAAGACTAAGGGATACAGGGACTGATCTGCATCGACAGGAAC
The DNA here is from genome assembly GCA_013398225.1 of Steatornis caripensis. Lineage (NCBI taxonomy): Eukaryota > Metazoa > Chordata > Aves > Caprimulgiformes > Steatornithidae > Steatornis > Steatornis caripensis. The sequence continues at coordinate 370,266 of VZSC01011943.1, forward strand.
TTGGGTCTCTAACTAAAAGCAGCCACTGGTTTAGTACGGGCTGGCACCATCACTGTTACTCCATAAAAATTAAGGTTAGGTAAACTTTTAAAAATAGTTTAGTGGCAGGAGATATAGCAAACCTGCATCATTAGGGGAAAAATCCCAGCACCCAGCCGTTACTGGGAGTTTTAAACACTTAAAGCAGCAATGCAATGGAATGGCTGAGGTGCTCCATAGATGTCTGTTTCTATTTATGTCTTTCTATCATCAGCTTCGCACTCTCCACCCCCACACACATTACTCCTCTTCCACTGAATAAATGGAATATTTCACCCATGAATAACAATGTTCTTTCACTAACCTAAAAGTGCCACACAATGCCTTCACACCTGCAGCATTTATGAATTGCAGATCCTGTGGTCACGAAAGGAACTTAATAAGCACACTTCACAGGTGAAATGGCTGTAGGTTAGAAGCAAAATATTCTGCTAAAATCTGCTGGATTTTATCATTACAAAGTGTTTAGTTTCCCCAGCCTTACGCTCCTACAGCCCACGGTCACAGCAAAACCATTTCCGTGGAAGCAAAGCTATCTAGAGCGCATATTGTAAATCCATTTACTTTTAGATTTTGTTGCCAGTTTGGTAATCTATATTCATAAGAAATTGCGGGAGTGGTTTTAAAGGTTACAGAAATATGCAGACTAGAGAACTGGACATGGGGGGACTGCCTCCACCTTCTGCCATTAAATGAAATGACAGATGGACGAGAACCTGTATCACGAATATAACTGGTGCTTCAACAACCGATGTTATTGACACTCTTTTTCCTTTCATGCTTCATCAGAACTTTTCCTCTCCTTCCCTGCCTCTCCTCACTATTTCCTTGTTGTGAAGCACTTGGGTCTCCATTAGGAGAGCTGCTCCTACAAATGCTTCATGCATGTGAAATATGGGGTTTTAATGTGTGTTAACATCGTGTTATCTACTTGCCCTGAGTAAGGCAAGCAAGCTGAGACTGTGCTGACCACCTGCTTTTGCTGATCTTGTCAGTCCTACGTTTTCATCTGAATTTCAGGTAAAGCAAAGAATAAGTCTCATGAAAACAAGGTAATATTGACTCCTTTCTTTACATTGAAGGGATGACACAGGACAGTAGTAGTAGAGACACTCAAAGGCTCTTGGATCTCTTAATTTCATTTTCTTGAACGACCCTAAATTTATTCTTCTTTGTCTATTCTGGCCTTTATACCTGTCACTGTAGCCTTTTCCAGTGTTGTGAGGCATAAGGGTGACGGGCAGGGAGCCTTAAAGAGGAAAAGATGTGGCTGGATTAAGAGATATTAAGCCCTCTTGGGAGCTCTCTGTCTGTGTAGAAGATCATCTTCCATTACAAATAGGAAGTGGGGCCTGACGGGCTAAAACGGAAAGGGGAAAGCAGCAGTCATCCATGTGCAAGTAACATATATGTGCTCTGCAAGTGTGTGAATGTATGCATATGCACACAAAACAGAGAAGGTATATTAATTAATGAAGAGAATGTATATAATATACAACCTTAAATGTTTGGATTTATATCCATAACCATGCAATATTTAAGTCTGTGTAAAATGTACATTGCGTTTGCCTACTATCCTTTTTAACTGTTATGCTACGTCTCAGCTGGGAAGATATGTCCTTGTCATGCCGAGCTGCAAGGGCCACGCATAGTGAATGCCTAAACCCATACAGAGCCTTAAGACATGAGGAATTTGGATTCCAAATCAGGAAGCACCTTAAATAGCAATTTAGTAAGAAAGATGAGACCTGCTGAGCATTAATGGAAAAGTGAAAAAACCCAGTATCTTTGCTTTACGTTGTTGCTGTTTTGCCTCTTGGCACACTATCCCAGCTAACCATTGTATGCACCAGCAGCCCTTTAGTTTCTTCCTCCCAGGAGACACTGTACAAAGCTAGCAACGGACATAAACCACTCAGCCAGTATGCAAAGAGGTGAAGCACAGCCCACTGAGATCTGCAAAAAACATGTGCAGGAAGGGAGTTTAACTATCCGATGGGCTCTACCAGAGCTTGTGAAGGTACATCTGCTGATGAGAATCTGGGAAAGTCTCGCAGCTGGTTAGTGGGTCAGATTTTTTGTGTCACATGGGACTTTTGGAAGTGTTGGATACTAAGTGATCATGTAACTTTCAGAAGCCTGAAGTCACGACCGTCTGCATGTCAGCTCCCTTTTGCTGTTGCCATTCCTCCAAAGCAAAGCTCAAATTAAATGGTTTGAGTCTTGGCATAACACAGATCCCCAAACCACACTTATCCCATGACCAGTGATGAGTGTGCAGTTCTATTGTTAGAAGCAAACCACTTCAAAATACCAAAACATACATTTTACACATATTTTAGACTCTCTTCTGTGTGAATAGCAAAACATTTTTTTGCTTTCCCCCCTCCCCTTCTTTCTCTTTTTAAGTTCTTAAGATTTCTTCAGTAAGATCTTGGGTAGGTTTTAGCTTAGAGATGAATACATTTTACACNCTTTGAGTCTTGGCATAACATAGATCCCCAAACCACACTTACCCCATGACCATGATGAGTGTGCAGTTCTATTGTTAGAAGCAAACCACTTCAAAATACCAAAACATACATTTTACACATATTTTAGACTCTCTTCTGTGTGAATAGCAAAATATTTTTTTGCTTTCCCCCCTCCCCTTCTTTCTTTTTTTAAGTTCTTAAGATTTCTTCAGTAAGATCTTGGGTAGGTTTTAGCTTAGAGATGAATACATTTTACACAAGTAAGTGTGTTTTAACATCAGTTCTTTCTCTTGCCAGGCCTAGGAGTTCTGGGTGCAATGTGCTCCCTGAATTAGTTATGATGTCACTGACACCTAAAAATGGGCGGTTTTCTGTCCTGGTTTAGGTGTCAATGACATCATCATCTGCTGCAGTAAAAACAAACCCCTAAAATTTAAGCCTGGGTGTGCAAATTGAGGAGTAGCTGGTTTTTGAAATATTTTGCCTTAAAATGTGATATTTAGTCTGGACACAGATTTTGTTAATGATTTGGGATCACAAATGTTCTGCGTACAGGAGAATTGTACAGGAGAATTGCTGTTAACCTTTAAGAGAAAAGAAAAAAAATATCCAACGTTATAAAATGCTTTTACATACCTGGAAAAAAGAACTGCTCCTTAAGTAAATAGGAGTACAGATGGTTGTAGAAAATGCTAACTGCCTCATAAGACAGACTAATCCTATTTGCTTTATTCTAGTTTGTCAAAGAAATATGAACCAAAATCACCTGAAAAGCTTTAAAATTTATAACGGTGAACTCTGAAACAAGTGGAGCTACAGCAAAACAAAATGCATGAAAAGGAACAATTGAGTTCTATTTCCTGAAAGTTGTGTTTCCAAAATACACTCAGTTTAAGCCTAACCTTGACCTACGTGACCATAATAGCTTTGGAAAAATCCTAAAGTGATTTGTAAAAATCATCATATTAACGATGATGCTAACTTGTCACATTTATGGTCTAAATTAAATTTATTTGCTTGGCACGCTTTCTTTACAGATTTTTTACAAAAATACTTGATTCATCTTCAGTTCATCTTCCTGCAGTCTAGTACCCATTGACCCCAATAAATAAACCAAACCCAAAATAACTAGATGATGCCAGTTCAAGACAAGACCATCTCTGAGGTGCTTGCCACCAATGCACCAAGTTGCCCCCCTCAGAATCAGGATTCTAGATTTGAAAAGCATCTAGTTTCACCGGGGCACCAAAACTGCAGCAAAACTGCAGCAAAACCCAATCACTTTCTCATTCTCAGATGACATAAACAGGACTATGGTAGTTTAAGTACAAAAACATGGGCTTCCGTTTCATGTAACAGGGCTATTACTTCTGCTTTGATCACAGATTTCTGAAAGCATTTTTAAGGACATTAAAGACAATTCCATAATTTTCAGTAGAACACACAGTGCATCAGATACTGTCCCCACATGGATGCTGCTGTTGTATTTCTCTTGGTTCCTGTACTCAGACTGCTAATTTATCCAAGAGTTTAATGTCTGAGCACAGATAAAGCCAGGAACTGAACCTTGGTCACAGATTCCTTCGGTCAACGCTCAGATCACAGTGTTACGGTATAAAGGGAACAGGAGAGTGGTGGGAGTCCTCCTCCAGCTAAAGAAGTACAGAAAGTGCTACTGCATTTTATGGGTGACTGTTCCTTACTGCTGTGCTTTAGGCATGACTTTATGCAATGTATTTTAATGAACCCCTCAAGGAATTTAGCAGAGGATTCCTGGATGCCAGGCAGGCTTAAACGTGAAGGTGGAAGTGAGCAGCTCAGCTTTGCTTATTAAGAATGAGACATTTTCTACATATAAACAGAATAAATGTTTTCAAGTGCGTAGGCATCTTTCAAGTTACCAGCTATGATGCCTCAAGAAGTAACTCAGAGGGAGTTTTCAGAATTCCAGAATTACATGCAGTTATCTACATTTTTGCCTAAGTCTCTCTTCAAGTCTCCAAGTCCTTGTATGGACGAGCACAGAACAAGAAAACAACACTGGTTGAACACAAATCTCATTTTTGACAGTTCTTGTTTTAACTTGGTGCAAAGTGACACCTACTGTCCCTTTGTATTTGTATTATTATGTGAAATTTATTTGTGGTGGGTTTATTTTTGTGTATCAGTAAAGCCTATACTTGTGTAGAAACATCTTGAAAACAAAAAATAAAGACAAGACCATCTCAAGAACATCTGTGTACATTAGCCGTTAGTATTACCCTCACTCATGGATATCCTCACAGCAACTNTTTATTTGTGATGGGTTTATTTTTGTGTATCAGTAAAGCCTATACTTGTGTAGAAACATCTTGAAAACAAAAAATAAAGACAAGACCATCTCAAGAACATCTGTGTACATTAGCCGTTAGTATTACCCTCACTCATGGATATCCTCACTGCAACTTCATGCCTTAAAGGTTCTGGAAGTTGATTGATTGTTCCCAAACGACTACATAGTTTTAGTTGATTAACCACATATATTTTTTGCCAATATGTCTGGCTACCTTTTAGAAGGTAGTGCATTGCTGGCCATATTACAGAAACAGATTTTTTAAGGATTGGAATCAGATTTGGCAGTAAAGGATTCAGTTGCAAATTCATAGGTGATCTTAAAATTTCATTTGACATAAAAAACGCTCTTTGTGATGGAGAAATAAGAGCCTGGATTCTATTTCAAATCACATCTCCACTTGCAACCTTTTTTTTTTTTTTAAGCTTTAACATAAGCCCTCTCAGGGACAGTGCTTGTTGAAATTTCTGGTATTTTCCCTGTTCATTTGAGATTGTCTTCCTATGAATGAAGTAACATCCTGCCTTTTTCTAAAAGCAGAAAAATGTCTGTTCAAAACGTCTTCTCATTAAAAGGTCTTTTGTCCTTTTCTTTGGCTTTTGCAGTTTCTAATGAGTTGTTTATATATCTCAATGGTTTGAAAAGACAGATGTATTTTATGTAATCTTCCATGTAAGCTTTTTTCATTTCACTTATAAATTGCTTTTCCATATTTTAAGATGCAGTTATGTTTTCATGGAAAAATCACAAAAAAAAATTGTGAGCAGTTATTTGTTGCCCACCATGAACTTCCAGATAAAGTGAGTATAAATTGCAGTAGGCAATAAAATCCCAACTTATAAATAAGCCACAATTTTATTGTAGAAATAGCAATTAAAACTGTGTTGTTCTGTTTTATTTTTACTCTAAAACTGTAATATATGAGTTTCATTTGCGTAACAGTTAAACAGTTAACAGCATGCACTCTGTTTTGCTCAAAGGGCAACTCTAGGTACTGAAGTTAGAGTCCCCAGGCTGCCCAGAGATACAATGATGATGAACGGCCTCCTTATAGCAAAGGGCTTCCAGAGCCTACCAGGAAAGGCTGTAACCTATATATTGTAAGCCTGTACGGAACAATGAAAGACAGAGATGCCAAAACTGTGAACCCTATAGCTGAATAGCAGTAAGTTGAGCCCGTATGCCAGGCTGTATATAGTAGATTTCTGCTTCCTGAAGCACAAGCTTGACTGAAATGCAGTCCCATTTTTTCATCTCTATAAACCTTTCCTCAGTTTACCATCAGGTACGCTTTTAACTGTTATAAATTTGGATACAGTTCAAGCACGGACCCTTACCTGCATCTTGAGCCCAGGTCTGCAAGCAAACAAAAGACAAAACAGTTGTTTTGGTTGTTTAAAGAGATGTGCAACTGTGTATTTTGTTCATTTGGGGTACCAATAAATCTGAAAGCTGTTTGACCTGTGGCAGAGGTCCCAAATCTGACTTTAAAATCACCAGTGTTACTTAGCATTTCTTCACTGAAACAGGCGTTTCATACTAGAGAAAGATGTGTGTTGCTATGACTTGATATGGAATATCCTAAGTATACACTTAAAAAAAGAATGTGTACATACTACTATTTTCAAAAATCAAAGTCTAGTGTCTGTGAAGCTCCCAAAACAAAACACAAAGAAAACCAAGGACAGACTTGCTGTTTGTGTTCTCTCTGATGGCTATGGTTAGAAATTGTGAGATGTTTGTGTTTTTGCCGCCTCTTCCGCTGTTCAAGTCCTCCTCTTGTTTACGTTATTGTTTTAAAATTGGATGTAGTCGAATAACTCAGCCATAACTGATGGTGCTTCTGTCTGCATCAGGCTCAAGTGCTGTTTAGGTTTCATTGTCACGCTCTACACAGAGCTGTGTGTCATCAGGCAGACCGAAAGTCATGGTTTCTAGGACTGTAGAGCTGGTGAGGCGTTTACCACAGAGCAGCAGGGGGAAAGGGGAAGGGTAGGTAAAAAGATGAGAAAAAAGACCAAAAAAGCAAAAGGGAGTTTGGATTTTCTAATTGGGGGCTGGATTTATCCTAGTGTTATTTTTAAGAAATTTAAACTGATACCATTTGCTGAAAACTCTTCTCAATTATCCCATTGTGTTGGTGTCAGTACAGTCATGTGAAGGGGCTGAAATTCCTCAAGTATGCTACAGTGTCCAGTACACACAAACTAGACCTAATGTACATACAAATAAATTGTGGAAGTCTACAATTAATATATTCTTTTTTATTTAACAAAATCATTTTCAGTTAGAACAACTCTCTTGTTCTCATGTTTTTTGGAAGTAATCCCAAGTTTTCAAAGCATCACCTAGCCATAAGGAAGCTGTTGAGAAAAAGCTGGGCGATGGACTATACTATAGTGAGATAAGTTCTAATATCACTGCCACCTTATTAAAGTATCTATCTAATGAGAAGAACATATAGTATGATAGTCAAGAGACCTCTTTCTTTGATTCTCTGACACATGTATTAAGAGATATATCTGTATGCTAAAAAATGCTACATGAAATACCATGTACGGTTCTATGCTTTAAGCATATAAAAATACTTTCTAGTTCAGAGTATGCTGACCACATATGACATTTCACATGGATATTCTTAAATTAGGAAAGTGCTATGGTTTTAATGTGTACCTAGAGTATTCTTTTTTTTGACAAGGATACCAAGAGGTCAAATTCTGCTCTTGACTATTCAGCTTTTCCATGGTCATCAATGTGTCACTGCATCCTGAAGAAGATCTTAGTTCTCTGTGTACTGGTGATAATGAAAAATGTTCATGAAGTTTTAAGTAAAATAAAGCATAATGGTCATGATTTTTTCTTTATTTCTACTGTAATTGTGAGAAATAGACAAATTTAATAGAAGCAGTTCTGCAGAAAGGCAGTTTGCAACTTCATGATGGAATTTTCAGTTTTCCTCACTCAAGTTTTAAGTTATTTAAAAAAAAAAAAAAGTCTGTTTGAATCCTATTACATAACTTCTATGCACTGAAATGGTCCCCAGGGCTAATCCTGCATGATCAGTATGGATCTGAGGTGGGCGAACCCACCTGGAGGAAACTGGGACAGTTCTTCTAGCAGAGGTTGGAGCTCTGGAATATAGCAAGGCCACACATTATGTTTACGTGCCTTAATTGAAATTTAGTTCCACAAGGCTGTCATACGTGTCGGGACGAAGTAGAAATACAACTTCCTTTACTGATTGTGTCTTCACGGCCGTCGTGGATGGTAGCAAGTTTCTCAGCTTTGAATCCCGGTTGTCCAGATGTGATCCACTGTTGTCCTCAAGCCATGCAATTATGACAGTGTGGCATGGTGCCTGAAACAACAAGCTCTGCCACAGCATTTGGCCCATAGTGAGAGGATAAAGTATTGAAGTGATGCAGTATTGGAAAGGCTAGCTGCCTTTCCTTTTACTCACGTATCACTGTGAAAATACTCGAGCTGTTTTGACTTATGAGAAAATATGAATTGATTGGGGGGGGGTAAATATCTTAATGAGATAGTCAAAGTTTTGTGTTTGGGATTTTTTTTGTGATGGCAGTATTGTTGCCTTTGAAGATCCAAGGAACAAAGCTGAAAAAGCATCGATTCATGGCTTGTAGGAGTTTTGAGGACAGAATTTGAAAGGGTATTCCACTCAAATGTGAATTATGCTCTAAAATATAGTGAATCTATTACTTCCAAAAACACAGAAGATTCAGGAACAGATTCCTTAGAGACCACTAGAGTTGTAGAATCAAGTAAGGGTATGTTATTGACTGCTAAACTTGGCCACATGCTAATCAGACTATGTGTAGTTTAAAGCCCATTTGTAGTTTAATTTATGACCAATTGCACTACTGGTATGGTACTTAAAGGTGTTGCAGGCAGTTTGGATGTAATCCAAAAAGCAAGCAGTGTTTTCTTCTTTAAGAACTAAGCAATGCACTTTTCTTTTCTTGATGAACGAACCTGGCCGAGCAGGCTGAGCTGCCTCACAAAATGTATGTATGTCTGAAACATAAGAAGCTTTCACTGACAAAAGAAAAGCCAAAAATAAAATAAAGAAAAGGCAGCTAGCTTGATGACAAGCAGGCGTGTTCAAATTTGAGCCTCAAATTCAGTGTGAATCACAACCATGTGAATCTCACTCTGTTTCAGAATTGAAGCGGAGCTCAGATCTTGCAAACAGAACAATTCTGCCTCAGTTTAAGCATATGCATAGACCTGCTCCAGGCCATGGGATTGCTCGCTCATTTGCAGAGCTACGTGTAGACTGGATTACCTGGTTAATGCCCTGGAAAAGCTGTCTGTTTTTTTTTTTTTGTCTAATGAGTTACTATCATGACACTTTTCCGTCTTTTGAAAAGGAAGGCTTGTTGGATATAATGAAAAATAGTTCACATGAAAATAAAAGCTGGATAGATTTTTCAGCAACACTACCAGGACTATATTAATACCCTTTAAGGATGCAGAATTGTTTCTAAAGATTGGAGAGAAGGGTTTCAGTAGAAACAGGGCATCCCTGGTTTCAATGTCTTACTGCACTGGGAGTTGTGGGGAGTGGGGGCAAGGAGAAGGAGAGGTAGGAACAGATTGTAATAATAAAGCCACACAATAGTATCACACATGGAGCTCAACATTAAGTAAAGATTGCCCAAATTCCTACCTGCGAATGCTTAGCCTGGTGTTTGTTACACTTCCAAGTGTGAAGGAAAAGCCACAAACATTTATCACGATTGTCAGTAAGGCCCCCTTCCACACCTCTCCCATGCTCTCCACTCCTTTCCCTGCTTTTCAGAGCTGTCAACATCCGTGCTTGTTCAAGCCCCCATTTCTGGCCATTAGTGCGTTACAGGATTGTTTTACACAGCCTGCCTAAGAAGGAGCAGCTTGATTTGAGTAGGCAGGGAAGGGTTTTTAGGAGCTGGGAATAGTCCAAGCCCTGGCAGCATTCAAGCTATCCTCTCTGAGGCTCGTACCCTTTGAAATGGCCCAGCACACACTGAGCCCTTCATGTGCAGCAACCTCTTCCAAGCACTGCCATTTTGGGGAATACCACTCTCCGGTGGCTAGCAGTGTGCTGCAGTGGACTTAAGCTGTAAAAGTTGCTCTGCACTGAAGTCACAGGTCCCTTTTTGTCTGAGGAATGTGAGAAACTTATCTCTTATCTGAATATGCATTATTCTGCATTTATGTCTTCCTACCATATTCTTTGTACTTTTCCTTGGGATCCAGTCCATTTTCTTTGTCTTATTTTATCCGTCTCACAGATTATCAAGGTTTGTTCAGTGACCATTCCTACGTTTTCCCACATTTTATCGCATACTTAAATAAGTACTACAGTTGTCTCCGAGTCTATCAGCAGGGGGAGTGCTTTAGGAATAAAATTATTAATCCTCATTATTTTTAACCCAAATGCCAGGCATTCACGCAAAGAAAGTTCCTTTTGTTTGTCTGAAAATGCTGCACTGGAGAAGGTGGATTTTTCTGTCATTTGGACACAAGTGAGGTGGGAGTAGCTCTGAAGGGAAAGGCGGGGGGTCTGTGGGAAGGATTTTAGGAGCATCCAGGGATGATGAGGACTCACCTGACTTCTGTCTCATTGCTGTGAAATGAAATGTGAAATAAACCCAGCAGTGAAGGTGTATTTGGCTTCTCCATTATTTCTGAGGAGTGCTTCGTGGCAGACTGGGGTGGCACCTTCCCCCAGTTGCCTTTCTGTCCCCTAAATGGCAGCCGTGAGGAGTTCTGCCAAGGCTCCTCATGCTCTGGTGCAGGGTCATCCATGGCGGCTTGAGCTCCCCATAGTGCCAGGCACTGGCCCAGCACCCACCCAGGGCCACCCTGTCCCACCTTGCTGCTTGTGCCCTAACAGTGGCACCACAGCCAAAATCAGGCCTCCAGCGTGATGAAGCTCAGTCTAACACTTGCTGGTGGAGCTTCTGCCGGTGATGCCATGCATTGAGGGGTCTAGAGTTGCCCTAAATTCTTTGAAATAAACCCCACAAATCTTTAGGGGTCGTTCTCATCTTTCCTGGAGCAGTACAGTAGATGCCATGTATTTCAGTTTACAGCTCCAGAAGCTCAAGGAAGATGCAGTGCGGATGCTGCTTTCAGACTGAATTCTTTGCAGCACCTGTGAATGAAGGAAGGAGCTGGTTAATACTGATCCTGGTTGTGATTTTTGCGATGGAGCTAGGAGAGGAAGCATGTGGTTAAGATTATAAAGGGCTAATGACGTGACAGTCTTCAGTCACTGTCAAACTGAACTCCATTCACAGCTAGGCATGAAGGGATTTCTTTTTTTTTTTAACCACGGCAGCCCCACAGAGGAATCTACATCACCAATCTATTTCTAATTATGATGATTACTAATAGATAATTTCACTTGCAGACCCAGTTCTTGTATTTGCCGCTCTTGGTATTTCATAGCTTTAATTTATGCTGCTTCACTGACATTGGCTTTGTTTGGCAATTAATTACACAAATAAAAAGTGCACCTTCAGCCTCCTGTGTGCTTTGTGTCGTCACGGCACAATAGCAGCCATTGTCCGCATTTTGAAGAAGGTCTGATGCAGAAATTGGCTATAAGAATAGCCAGCATTTCAGAGATTGAAATGGATATCTCCTAGCTGCACAAAGACAACTAAATGAGATATCCTAGGGTTATTTAAGTCATTTTTTTTGTAGCTGTCAATGACTTACCTGTTTAAGATCCAGGCACTCACTCCTGACCTCCGTTGTGGTTTCCTTTCAATATCTGACCTTAGATTGTATGATGATAGGTACTTTTATGTTTGATAGTCACTGCAATTTTTTTAATAATCAGACTGTGTAGACACTCTTCCACGTATGTAATCATGTGCCTTAAGTATTTACAATTTATTTTTATTCTGCACCTCTGCTCAACTTTCTATAATATTTTAAAATGTGCTGTAGACTGTTATGTATCTTCAGTAGCCCTTTAAACTATGCAGACAAGCTATGAAAGCTGTATGTGCCATCTCCAGTTCTGACTGTGACATGTATTGTGGTCTCACAGAAAAGCAAGCTGCTAGTTATTGTGGTAGAGATTACATTCTCCATTTGTCAGGGAGAACTCACAGATATCCACATATTTATACTTCCTCAGTGCTAGTGTTATACAACAGGGGAAGTTTCACTACCATTTCCCTTCCCACGCTGGGAGTTTGTAGGTGTTATCTCTTGCTTACCTTCATGCGACCTCAGCGAAGAGAAAAAATTCAAAACGTCGGAGTCAACTCAAACTCCTGGAGAAATCTACTACGGGATGGCTAACCCACGAGTGAAGTTTGGTTCGGGTTAGATGGAATCATTTTATACAGCTCTGTCTATAACAAAACTTTCCCAGATGCTGTAAAATGATATCATGGTGCTTCTGATTCTGAGTTTATGAAAAAGAAGAGTTATACCATTTTGCATGCAGATTTGTGGAGGACAGTTACTGAGGCTTATCTCGAGTTTCTATTTATACAGATAAATCATGTGCTTATTCTGGAGTCTGGTCCTTAATCCCTTCCAGGGACTACTTGTATTCAGAGGACTAGAATGAGGCTTCTTCCAGAGCAGCAACTTGAGGTATAAGAGGCTGGATGATCAGAAATTAGGTGAGATGGGTGAAATAATTTTTTGCACCTTGCTTCACCTTCCTTCCCATTTCTAGCGGCGTTTCTAGCCTAAGCACCTTGGGAAATGTTGAGTCCCAGAAGACAATTCTGGTGGCGGTGTCAACACACACTGACACTGGCACGATATAAAGACGTACGCATTTAGAAAGGTTTTAGAAATCGTTCTGTCTGACTCCCGGTTCCCTGTTTCCTTTCTGGCTTCCTTTTATCATGTTTGTATTTTGCTCCTAATGCAACATTTCTTCTTCTTCATATTTTCCCCAAAGTCCCACCCTGCTCTGAAAGATCAGTTCTTTCTAATCTAAAAATGAATATTCGGATCACATGGAAACAAAGGGAGTGGTGTCCCAAACTGGTGAAAAAAAGCTTGACTTTTTTGTGTGACTTTCAAAAATGTCTCAGTTCTCTGTTTCAGTGTTGATACCATTGAAAGTTAAGGATAAATGAAAAGAAAAATATACTTGTTCAAGAGGGTTAAATCTCCTCCTCTCTTATACAGGGGAGCCAATGTAAGGTGGCCAGCCCTAGTGATGCAACACAACTGTAATTATCTGCGTGGAGGCTGCATAGAAATATGGAAGTGATTTTGAAATCAACTGTACTTCTAGTGAAGTCCTGTAGGCATGAAGTCAGAAAATTAACTGACTGAATGTTCAGAATCCAAATTTAGCCTAAATTGCACGGAGAGCTACTCCTGATGGAGATAGTCTAGCAAAATAGGAGTAGCAGTCACGTCTGGAAAGTCTGGGGCCACAGTCTCTGGTGTGCGTCTGTCTGTTAGTCGTGTATCACAGAGTTACCTTTACCCAGGCAAGCCTGGTGATTTTCATTCCTCTGCAGAAGTATTGAATATTATCAGTTTAAACATGGTTTTATGGTTAGTAGGTACTCTTCATGCTGCTGGTAAGGGCCCCCCAGAGCCTAACAAAGATTGTTGTTTGTTTTAAGGGAATCTCATAAAAGTAGATTGGTCATTCTGATCACATAGACAGATGTGTGCTGTCTGAACGCTTCCTACTCCCTGAAGGTCCACAGCATGCACTTGAGGAGTTAAATAATATGAACCTCACTAATCACCACAGTGTCAGTTCAGGTCACGCTGCCACAGACTGAACGAGGCGTCCCTGTGTTAGATACGCAATGGAGTCCCATCATGCTCCAAAGTACAAGAGTCATGCTGTTCTACAACAGCGGAGGCAGAAAGCTAACCCTGGAAGACACCGTGCCTTTTAGGGCAGCAGTGATGGACCCTCCATGTCTCCAAGGGTGAGGCCCTTTATCCCTGTTTATTTTGTCCCGCTTGCCCGAAAGGATCAGATTAACTGCTCCTTTACAAATTTCAACTTTCATTTTTAGCTTGTGGCGTTTAGAAATGCANACCCTCCACGTCTCCAAGGGTGAGGCCCTTTATCCCTGTTTATTTTGTCCCGCTTGCCCGAAAGGATCAGATTAACTGCTCCTTTACAAATTTCAACTTTCATTTTTAGCTTGTGGCGTTTAGAAATGCATGCAGTTTTCAAAGCAAAACACACTAGGGTGTTTAGGCATCAAATAGCCCAGAGGACTCTACTTAAATAGAGTCCACTCATGTATTTTTCCCATCTTCCTATAATTCCACTGAGTACCTGATGTGAGATCCCTTTTTTTTACCTTCCCACAGATAAAAATTTGCCACTGTCAGAACTGCTGAATCCCTCCTTCACCGCCTCCAGCTCTTCCCTGCCTAAGCCTCCCCAGCTGAGATCACTGATTCACCAGCTACAAAAATCTTCTCTTAGCATTCCACTTACAAGCATCCAGGTTTGTCCTTGCCTGCCTGCCAAAACTGATGCTACTCATACCCTAAGCATACAGCAACCCTCTCAGCTATAAACTGCCCAGGGATACCCTTCTCCCCCCAGCTGCCAGTTCTCTTCTTTCCCCTCCACACAGAGCTGTCCTTTCCTCTTTGCTCTCTATTCGACTACATGAATCTGATAGATGCTAGCCTTTTGTTTTCAGAGGCTTATGCAGATTTCTATAGCCACCAGTTGTTTCTTTACTATTCTTGCCAGCAGCTCTCACTTTAACTTTCCTCTTCCAGCAGTCTCCACAAGAAGCAGTTTGAGCATGGCCAGTGGCAAGCAGACATTGGTTGGTGTTCTAAAAAAATCTCAGACGGTATTGTTCTCTGAAGCGTCTCTCCCCTTTTCAGCCGTTCTGCTTATTTTTGTATGACTGCTTTTGAGCCAAGGTGTCTACAAGACAGTCCCTTTATTATTTGCTGTAATATTTTATAAGGATTTGTTACACAGCTTGGAAAGTGATGACAGTAAATCCTTTTCTAATACACCAAGGCCACTACAAGGAATGCTCTGCTCGTTGTTAGGCAGACACCTGGGCTGAACTCAGCAAGGCATTTGGCTGAAAATTCTCACTACTGACACATCTGCTTTGTCCATCTATTGTGGAAGGAAGGAGAGGCAGAAGGAGTTGTTGGGGAGACAAGTTATTAAAAAACCCAGCATCTCAAATTATTAGCTTAAATTATTTGTGTTGATGTGAATGTAGAAGAAGATTAGCTGACTTTCTGGAATCATAGCACCAAAATGACAGTGATGTATGAGTTGAAAAATGCTTTCTAATGCACAGAGACACACTATTTCTTCTTCTGCTGCAGTGCTGTGTGCAAGAGAGAGACACCCGAGGCTCAGCTTACAAAGCTGAGCCAGAAAGTACTTTATTTTTATTCCTTCACTGCTCTGTTCTTAGGCAGGCAATGGAGTACTTTCTCCAACCTGGAGCCTATTTAAAAACAGACAGAGCTGGTTTTTGACTTGCATGTCAATTCAGATGTCTAAAAAAATCTCTTCCAAATGTAGCGCTCTTAAACATAAAGAATTCAATTTAAAGACACCAAAAAAGAAGTTTTAAATCCACATGATTAAAAAACACTAGAAGGGCAGTGCTAGAAACTGATATGTTTTTTCTGACTTGAAGATGAAGTAAACCTTAAAGGCAAACTAAAGTAAACCGTTCTGACTTACATAAGAGCAAGGAAATGAGAAATTGCCATGTCCCACCTTGCTCCTGAGAGTGCTCACTGGTGATGTTCAATTCACATTTTAGAAGAGGGTCTCTGTATGATGCTATTGCCAAGGATAATGATTTGCTCTCATGAGAGCCCATGTGATGGGAAGTACATAGTGTGAAGTGGACAAGGATGTCAGTTGGAGATCTTCAAACTTGTAATCCTTGATATTCCACTTCACACACGAGAATGTTCTGGCAGCTGGGAAATACAATGAAAGCTGTTGCTGATCAAATCTCCTGGTATCTTTCCCTTAAGAATCTCACCTGCAAGACAGGCTTCATAAGGTACTGTCTTAGGAAGCTCATGAGAACTTGCTCTCAAGCCCGTTGAAGCCAGGGGGATTTCCATAGGCTTTGAATCAGCATTTGCACTAGAGAGAAAGGGAAAAAAGGGAAAACAGATACATGCAGGATCTTGACCTGACTACTTAATCTCATGGTGCTAGATGACATACCCATGTCAGTTCTTCTGGACATCTCCAGCTCTGGTTACAGCTCATATTTTCCCATTTGGCCCACCAGTAGACAGGGAGAAGAAAATTAATGACTTATACAAATGCTTAGGCAACTTTGCACCAAAAATTATTTTGGGACAGAAACTCTTCCCTTTTTGTCACTTTGATGCCTAAGTAGCTTGGAACATGATTTTTAAGATTTATTGTACTCATTGGTGTTAATTTTTTTAATCTGTATCAAGCACTCATGCAAGTATCAATTTATGATAGTAGCTTAAAGGTTGTGTAATTGATGTAATAATTTCCAATTTATTTGTGTGTCATTCCTTGCAGAAAAAACCATCTGGGGGAAGAAAAAGTAATGTTTATCAAATGGTTGTTTGGCAAAAAGATGAAATTTTTTAAACAAGTTGGCTTTGAGTCAGAACTTGTGTGCAATAAAATACAGTTCTACCATTTACAAGACTTGTAAATATAGATCTTGGCTTATTTCTCCCCATTAAATACTATGAAAGAGTTAACAATGCAGAGGAGGTGACATAAGCTTAGAGAACACGGGGCCTTACTTGAAGCTGCCATAGTGTTTATGGTTGAGCCTATCAGGAGTAGCTCACAATGATTTCTTACAAAGAGATGGCAAGACAACAATGAGAGCTGTGCTGGGACAGCACTAAAACTGTCCGTGTAAGCAGAAGATCCACTTGTTAGCTCAACTTCAAGGCACTGGAAATCTGGAAAAGTAAAAAGGCTAACCTTAAAATTTACATCAACCTGTAGATGTTTTACAAGCAGAATGATGTGTCCCGCTCTTCTAGGTGTGTTTGTGTGTGTAGCCTTTGCCACTCCCTTTCTTTCATTCATCTGTTTGTGGGAGGAATTTACAGGGATTTGCATGATTTCAGAACATATAGCTGATCCTCACCTAATATCTGTTCCTACGAGACAGCTCTTTCTTTCTCTTTATATCTTTATCTAACTCTTGCTAAATACATGTATGTATACATGTATGTATGGATACACGTGTATATACATATATTTGGAGAGAAGAACAAGACAGGGTGGTAGAACAGAGATTTCGCTCAGAACTACCTTTTAATTAATGCATTTGTTTTCTGCATTCAAAATACGAAAGAGATCAATTTCATAAGCAGTTTCCAGGTAGTCCAGTTTCCTAACTAGAAGTAGCATTATGTGAAACAATGGGAGGAACATCAGGATTGTCCGTTTATTCAACCATAGAAGAATGTCATCTCCAGTAGTATTAAGCAGTAATTGACACAATAGTTTTCAAATATTGTGGCTCAGACATGACCAGCTGCTTTGGCGTACGCAGTCTTGAACACATCACAAATGATTAATATCCATCAGACTTGAGACTCTGCCTGTAACTGAGGTGACACCACCTTGCATTTCTCACTCCAAATGCTGAAGAAATGCAGCACTAACACTTCAGAGGTACAGGTAGGCATCTTATACTGCTAATTGTAAAATAAGCCATGCACTGGAGATGTTTCTCCCTAACCTTAAGCAGAAGGTAGTACTCAGATTGTACCCTGAAGATTTACCCTTTGTGAAAGTTTTATCTCATCTAATGTAACTGTGAATTACGTATGCTCTTCTCATTCAACTGCGTATTTCCCTTTTGAAGCCTATTCCATTTTTTAGTTGTTCTATTCAAAACCTATTTGATTAACTCTTGTTTCATTCAGGTCTTCATTTCAAAGATAACACACACTTAGCAATTTTATTCCCACAGACCTCTTTTTTTGAAAATTTTGGGGTAGAAAACACTACATTCACTGTTTTATCTCGATGTTTCATTTGTCATGTTGTGAAAAACCCAATCTTTGAAAATATCTTAGTCCAATTTTCTTTAGGAAACAAAGGCTGTGAAGTAAAATATCTGAAAATAGGTGCTTTGTCATTTCATCACTTGATTCTTCTCTGTGAAAGAAGTGTTAGGGGTAAAGACAGTGTGTTTCACCACGTGCTCTCTTACCATAAGCACAGTAATGTTTTATGAGGTATCCCTCAGAGTAACGGGGAAACAGAGCACCAGCTCCGCTCTCACTGAATTGCACGATAAAACTTTCTTTTTCAGTGCTGGAAGAATCGGCCCTTTTCTCCTTCAGCACCTTTTCGTTTCACAGTGTGTCTCCTTGTGTTGTACCATCTTGAGAACAGATATATAGGTTTTTCTGATTTACTTCTCTTCCCTATTCATTACATTGTAAATCTTTAGTGACTCCTTTCAAGCAGTCATAAACTTTTAGTCTCTTGTTATGCAAAACAGCTTCTGTACCTGTACTTATCTTTGCTTGCAATTTATAACCATTGTCTACTTTTTCTTAGATCCTTTTTGAAGTAGTATGCCCAGCACCGACCAAGATTTTAAAAAAGATTTTAGGATTTAATGACTGTGCTAAAGGTCAAAAAGGCTAATCTGAACAACAGTTTCCTTCTGTATTATCTCGCAAGCTGGGTAAAGTGTCATGTATTAAAAGTGAAGTCAAAAGTGTTGTGATGGGAAGCANTATGCCCAGCACTGACCAAGATTTTAAAAAAGATTTTAGGATTTAATGACTGTGCTAAAGGTCAAAAAGGCTAATCTGAACAACAGTTTCCTTCTGTATTATCTCGCAAGCTGGGTAAAGTGTCATGTATTAAAAGTGAAGTCAAAAGTGTTGTGATGGGAAGCATGCTTATGGCAATGTGTCAGTGGCAGAGTATCACATGCCTTTGTATATTGATATTAGCCCCAATGGTATTGTAACACCTTCTAAATGTTTTCTCTTGAGGAAGCTTCTTCCTTATCCTGAATATAATTGCTCGGCTATACAGCTGGCACACCGTGAACAGAATGGGGCAGTTGATTTCTATGGCCTATACACATTTGTGAATGAGGTCCAAGAGCTGTTGTACGAGCAACATCCGGACACAACAGGTCAATGATACTTGACCACGGTACGTTTTTCCTCATGGCGTGACATAACAAAGGCATACTGGAAATGGATCCAATACCTGTGTGACATCTGGACTTCATTACATTAACAAGTATGACATGTGCAAAAGCCTACTTCAATTTTGGGTATGGAATAGGCTTTTTTTTTTTTTTGCATTTGTTCAGACCTGGGACTATGAAGGAAATCAGACAGAAGAGTAATGTTTTGAAAGCAGTTTCAAAATAAGTTCCTCTCATGGCACTTTTCTGTGACGTTTTCTCTCCTGTGTGTCATGTCTCTTGAGAGAACTGTGAGTTGCACTGAGATGGCTGGTTGTCTTTGCCAGGATGTCCCTTATTCTTTCTATATGGGAAGATGATGAATACATCCAGACTCTTACAGCTGGCAATTACTGAGTTCCACCTTAGACAATCACCTTAGGCTGAATTAATCTCTGTCATCTTTAGCAGTTTTCTGTGCTGAGCTCTCTGACCAACCAGAATTTTGTGCAGGGGCCTTTTCTCTGTTCTCTTCTTTCCCCACCATAAAGGGCTCCAAAGAGTGGGTCGCTCTGCACAGCAGTCTCTGCTGTTCTGCCAGGAGAAAGTCTGAAATGCAATGAGATGTCTATGAGCGGAAGCTTGCACACATGGGAAGATGCAGGAGTTAGTTGAAGACGTGCCCCACAAAAGAAGCTCAGGTGGATGGAATGGGTTTCCAGGATCCGTGTTTTACTGTTTCAGAGACAAGAAAACAGTTGCATGCGCATGCTATACTGGTTCAAATTTAGAAGCTATTTTTGAAAATAAGGCCCTTAACAATGTTACTTACTTACATATAATCCTTGAAATTGTATTAGTGGTAGGAATTTGAACACTACTCACACAACTTACTTAATAGAATTATAACATTAACATTCCTTTTGTGCTGTTGAACTATCACTGCACTTTAAGAGGGATGATATGTTTATCAAAAGCCACTGCAAACATGCAAGTCAAAATAAGCATCAAGGTGCTTAACACTGAGGGAACAAATGTCTAGGACGACTGAAAGAGATAAAATTTCTTTCATACATTAATTTCATAACTGTGTATTTTTTAACCTCTCATCACTATTTACTTTTTCCTATTGGATTTAAAGGAGCTGTTGATTCTGAATGGATCTGAAGTTTAAAGGAGAAACCAGGAGGTGGACAGGTGCAAATGGCAATCAACATAACCTTCATCAATGCCCTTTTTCATCAGTTTGCAAAGCCATTAGAAACATGTTGTAAAATTCCCATGCTGAGCTGCCATGTCGGCACAGTTCACTGGCTAACACTTTTAAACCACAGCAAATCCAATTGTTTATTGCATCCTGATACTTTTCCTTAGCAAAACCCAACGGTCTGATCCTGTCCAATGGATCTTCTAAAAATTGCTGAGCTACTTTTATACCCAGCAAAGGGAATCAGAGGTGTTCTGCTCATAAAGTTCATACATACAATGCTGCAGGTTCAGCGAGTGGTTGTCACATGGAAAAGCAATAATAAAGAAAGCAATAATAAAGGTGGACATTTAGAGACACTGAAAATCCTATTTTTTCAGTTGCTTTGACCTTTATGCATCAAATGGTTAACAGCTTATGGAGCAATGGAGAGTGATGACGTTACAGCCATAACAATCATTCCTGATTTCAGTTGAAAACAGGTCATATGTCACCATGCTTGTTTCTCCCTATGCAAGTACTTACCCTTTTTCTCACTCCTGTAGCCTTATCTTCAGGAAATGCTAATTGACTTGCCTTTCCATAGACTTTCCTTTTAGTAGAATCACTGGGGAACTGTTTGTCCTGTTGCAATTATTGTCGTTCCTACTGGTTTGTGGGTTTTACTAGCTTGATCACAGAGCTGAGAGCAAAACAGTGGCCCACATACTACGAAGCCCTGTAGGCTGTGCAGTTTAGCCTGATAGAATGATTATAGCATGACCACCAATTTACTGTGTAGCCTTGAAATGATATCCAGTCTTAGTTTGCACAGGGATGCATGGAATACGTTGCAGCTCCTCTGGTGAAACAGGCCGCTCCCACAGCAGCGCAGGCCCATTTTCCCTGCTGGCCACACAGACCTGAATGAGAACATTCGTTCTCTCTGCACAGGGGGTTAGCTCAATATGCATCACTTGTACAATACAGAAACAAGAACATTAGCATATGGTGATCTGGTGATGATCATCGTCATTGTTATTTCCTTTAATCATAACTACATTTTCCCAAAATCAAATGTGATATGATTCAGTATGTATCCCTGGCTAAGCTATGTATATTACAGGGCCATTTTAAGAGCGTGCGCATGGGTATGAGTTCCATGGTTTGGGTTTTTTTCCTACAGTTTCATACCTCAGTAAGTGTTAGAACAGACATACTTCCCTACACTGTCTTTTGTCCTGGGGAATGGCTCATATGTCTCCAGACTGGCCAGTCTATTCCTAACCCACAAACAGGTGTTTTGACAACCTCCAAGCACTTGGAGTTCCTCATTAAAGCACTGTGAATGGCACATGTGAACAGCCTTTGCCACTTTTTAGGCAGTTCTGCTACGACACGAAAATTTTTATACGCTCTTATTCCTTTGAATGATTTCATCAGTGAAGATTTCACTTTTAAGATTCATCTCCAGTGAGTGTCATATATCAACATAATGGATAGTTCATAAAAAAAACAGAGGTATGAGCATATTTGTGATTATAAGGCCTGACCAAAACTATTTGGAACTAATTTTTTTTTTTCTGGCTTTGAATTGCTATTACTAAACAATGATGAGTATGTTCACAGTGTATCTATGAATATACTATAAATTTTCATTGCCTATTTGAGAATAACTTTGCAGATTTATCATCAGTCTTAATACGTGTGGGCTTTAAAATTGTGTCCTCTAAATCTGGGAAGAGGACTTGGAAGCGAGTCTGGAAGTACCACTACGGCTTCGTCTAAACTGCAAAATCCTCAGAGAACTGAGAAGCCCAAGTTGTTTCTGCCTATGCTCAGTTCCTCTTGTGGCAATCAGTAGCAGAATCAGATCAGACAACGATGTCCTAAAAAAGATCACCTATGTCATGTTGTCTGCCTGAGAGGACTTCTACATGAAGATGTACTTGGATGCAGAACCCAAACTTCAACAGATTTCAGATTGTTTCATCTTAACAATAATAACAACAACAATAATAATAATAATAATAATAATAATAATAATAATAATAATAATGATAATAATAATCTTTCAAATTGAGTCTTGCCTGACTCCAGGCAGATGTAAAAGCTTGAGGCCATGCTTAGCATTACAGACTGTGACTCACCAGCAGGTTATTTAGTGTTTTCTGGCTATAAGACCATGAGTAGTAGTTTTGATTTTGAAATGACCCAAGCTTAAAAAAAAAAAAAAGCAATGACTTCAGCTGTGAGACTATTTTACTGTCTTTGTTTGAAATCTATCGATCTGGGAACACCATGAATATATTGTGTGAAATCCCAGTCCCAGAGAGCTCATTGACTTCAATGTTATCGGGGGTTTTATCTGTCGCTTTCTGAGTCTGAGTCTTTTTATTATGTAGGTGAAATACATTAACATGGATCTATACAATATAATGAGTCCTTATACCAGCTGCCAGTGAAACAAAGCCCTTGTATTCTTCCTGTTAAGTCATTTAAGGCTACTATAAACATATAGCCCAGTCTTGAAACTGGGGAGTAGAGGTATAAATTTGAAAGTTTAAAGTTGGTGCAGCGATATTATGAATTTCCACCAAATCTTTTCTTCTTTATATTAAGTGCAGAAATGTAATCCATATGAAAAACAAAACCACTGAGCTTGTTTCATTGAATTCATTCATCCCTGGCCATTGTGACGTGTTATGTGTAGACTACTTTAGTTTAGCTCATCGGAAAGATTTAATAGTAGCAAAGATTTGTTGGTGTAATGTAGATTCAGGTACTGTATAAATTGATGACTGGGTCTTTTTACAGAAATGGGACTTTGCTCACCTGTAAACACACATCTTGAAACAGTTGTTAAGAAAAGAATGACTCTGTGTGTGCTCAAAATTATGGTTAGAAATTGGGTTTTTTTCCCCCTTAGTGTTCCATACTGCATCAGGTGAGAAGCAGACACTGATGATGTAGTGTTGTTCCATGGGTGTGTGCAGGAAAGTACCATAACAGCACAAAACAAACCCAGAAAACCTTAAAAAATAGTTACACGGGAAAGAAAGAAGTATGACCCATCTCACCATTCTCCTCTCTGCTTTAATGCTACGCCTGTTAACTACTGAATGAAAGTGACTGGAGGATATGTTAACAGGGACAGAGCTGTAAGCCTCACAGAGCTTTAAAACAGACTGCATCAGAGCAACTTAACATTATTTTGGGAGGTTATGGGATAAGTCAGAATCTGATCTCCGTTACAGCTAGATTCCAGAGATATGATCTATTTCAATGAGGGCTCAGAGTAGCCATATTATTGGAAGCGGGTGAAAATCCACCTGGATTTGGAGCTTCAGACATGCCTAATTAGAATTCTTTAAAAGATGTAATGATTTTTAGAGAACTACAGATAGATGCTAACAATGTAATGATTCTGTAACATGTCTGGTTCTGGAAACTGCAGAATTCTCAGAAGATTACCGTATCATTTACATGTTCCATATGCCTCTCGATTTCAGAAAGAAAATCAAGGAAATCCAGGGGAAAACAGGAAAGACCGCATTAAATTGCTGAATTTCTACTTTGGAAAATGATAAGCAAGATCTTACAGATATGCATAGTGGAGGATCATCATTAGCAAAAGTCTGTCTTGCCAGACTGGAATTTGGAATACAGTTCAAATTCTATTTCTGCCCTCGACCTCCTATGCGATGATTGACTTTCTTAAGCAAGTCATCAGGACCCAGATCCATCCAACCTAACTTTATCATCTCAAAGGGGAATTTCTGCTCTAAGCTGGTTGCTTAGGCTTTGTCGTTCATCATGCTGCATCTGGAAGACATTTCATTCCCCTTTCCAGATTCAGCGTGGACTAAATCTCTAGTTGTATGTCTCTGATAGTCTATTCTGCGTAGGTGCTAATTTTTTCCCAGGCTCCTTCCAAGACAAACCCTGAGCATGAATGGAGAGCTTTGCCTCAGGGTCGACTCCATGTAAGAAGTATCAGCCACACCAGCAACCTCTGGCATTTTTGTAGAGACATGACTACAGAAGAGCCTAAACCTCTATCTTAGACTAAATGCCTAACATTGAGATAGCTGATATTAGATGTGATGAATTCTAACACTGGGTCTCCACATGCTTCTCACACAGTAAGATAGGAGTAACAATAGACTTTTGGCGGTTTCAAATCATTAGCATTCAACTCTGACCTTGAAGTGTTCCTGTATTACAAATGTGTAGTGCTGTGCAACCACATTAATACCAATTAAATAAATTTTTACATATCTTTCATCTGAATCACACAATCACAGAATGGTTGAGGTTGGAAGGCACCTCTGGAGGTCATCTGGTCCAACTCTCCTGCTCAAGCAAGGCCACCTACAGCTGGCTGCCCAGCACTGTGTCCAGATCAGTTTTGAATATCTGAGATCCACTGCTATTGATTTTCCTATTACTGGTTAAACACAGTTGTTCACTTAATATTTCATTTAAATTACTAATACTTCAAATAAAAAGGTATAAAAACTTTAAATGAGAACCTTTTCTGGAGAGAGGAGAAAAAATTATTTTATTTGCTAAACATAGCAAGCAGATAGTAGATCGGATGTAGATAGCATCCTTGAAGTCCACGATGACATGGCTTTGAGAGCTCCTTCATTAGTCCTTAAAAGCTCCATTTATGTGTAACAATTTCCTCCATATTAGCAGCCTTTTGTTGTTGTTTTGTTGTTGCAGTGCAACGGCTCACCCTTTCTCTGACAGTTTTTTGAGGGTGGCTTCAAAATGGCTCAGAGGGGCAAAAACATCTGGGAGGTTTGAGCCACGTTATAGACTCTGTAGTTTGTTGGTACCCTTGTGAGTGCGCTCACAGTGCGCTGGTTGCTGGCGTGATTAAATGCAGTACGAACCATTCTTCACAGCTTATTGCAGCACTGGGGCGGGTGTCCAAGTTGCTATGTTAATTAAATGCCACTGATATCTGTGGAAAGTTTTGTGCCTCTGGTTACTGAAATGACAAACACGGGAAAACTTGTAGAAGTCATCACGCATTTTATGAGATAGCAGAAACCTCATTAGCAAAACACTGGTTTCCCATGTTTTCCCATGAGAGTTGCTGGGTGAGAGATGCATTGAACAACTGGCAGTTTTATTTTGTGAAGAAGAAGATTGTTGTTTCCTCTGTATGGTTCAGCATCTAACAGACAGTCACAAATTTTTATTCCCCTGAAATCTACCAAATCTGGGAATCTGGAGTTACTCATGTGGCTCTTTCCAAGCAGCTCATGCCTGCAAACACATGAATGTAACATTTCTTGCATGGTTGGAAAAAAAAAACACAGTCAAGAAAAAGTGGGAGAATAAAAAAGGAAAGCGTCATACCCACACCACCGCTGCTTCGCTGCGCTCCTAAGATTCAGATTCCAGTTTGGCCGGAGATGAAATTGATATCTCTGCGGGAGGAATGTGGGAATAATGGGCTACGGACACTGTGAATGAATTATGCACTGCAGGCACCGACCTCCTCAGTGCATCGCTGTCCGAAATTTTATTTTTATGTGGCACATATTTAGAAAATTGAGGAGCGCCCTGGAAAGTTGGGACAGCTGGTGAGCGCGTGCGGGGCGCCAGGGGAATGCCGGGGCTCCACCAGCAGCCTCTGGCCAAGCAGGACTTCAACACGCCTGCCAGCCCACCACCCCAGCAGCAGCCCCTGCCGCCGCCGCCACCGCCGGGGCCGGACAGATGCTATGAAAGAGCTGGCGTTAAGTGCCTTTTGCAGGATATTAAACCATCATCCTAACTGGTTAAAAAAAAATGAATTGTCACTGACATTACGTCGGCCCGCTTGGAGCCCTCTCTGCTACTTTCTGCAGTCTGGTAACTATTACGCACAAGAGATCAATATTCTCCTCAGTGCTGGAATTTAAGTAATGATTTCCAATAAAACCTATTTCAGACTGTTCTGGCTAGAGGACAGAGACAAGCCGCAAAACATAATGCACTTAAAGCCTTTCTTTTCTCCTCTTTTCTTGCTTTTTTTCCTCTTCCTTCCTTCCTTCTTTTTTTTTTTTTTTAAAGACTTGAATAATGGAAGCGAGATCTAGCGATAAGACACATGCACGAACACAAAAAGGAGGCATTTTGGTCCAGGCCAATCTGCTTAGCTAATGGCTGTAAGCTGACACCCGTAATGAAATAAAAATGTCTCGGTGCAAGTGCATGGCTGCGCAATTGCTACCGACACCCACCCCGGCAGCTCCGGTGATGGGTGCTGGAGAACTTGCCTTTCTGCATCACTTTATTCACTTGTCCTTGCTTTGCAGCAAATAAGAGATATGCTTCCAAAACGGAATTCAGTAAATACTTCATGATTTTGTGCCGCAGGAGTCTGATGTCTTTAGAGGTGGTGAACAGCTCCAGCTCCCAGTAACTGTAACTGACACTCCAGGTGCTCAGCACTTCTGAAAATCAGGTTTCTAGTACTGTTCCAATTCTTTTTTTTTCCTACTTGAGGGCTTTTTTTTTTTCTTTCTTTCTTCTAGTCTTTGCTAAGAAGGGTGTAAGAAGATGACTGGTACTTGAGGAATGAAATTTCTGATCTATTATCTGTTAGTGAAGGAAATAACTTACAGAGGTGAGATAGATAGAGACGTACACATATATCTTCCAAGTTGTCATAGTTTCATATTTTGCCTTTGACCTCACTGTACTGCCTAGTTTCTTTGTGTCCTGCAGTGCAGACTTCAGACAGAGGAAAGACCCTGTCCAAGTGTGCTAAGGCTGGACTACTGTGGTTAAAATGGTTTCCCCTGGATGTCCCTCACAGCTTGCAGTTGTCTGATTTCAATCAGTGGCAGTTCTCTCCACATGTCTAGCCATCAATCTTCTCCTGCTGCTGGATGAGTGTGTCACAGCATGGTGCATGTTCCCGTTAAAAAATAGACTGCACCACAACTCTCCCTCCTCAGTCACTGATAAGTATTCCTTTGATATTTTTATTAAAAAATAAAGAAAACACATTATGATATATATTTCTGGAAAAAAAAAAAGAAGAAGAAGAAAGGTTGAAGACCACTGAAGCCCTGGAGGCTGTAGGAACAGCAGGAAGCAGGGAGGGAGTTTGTGGTTCTGTGGTTGTGATGAAGCTATTGCTTGTTAAGTTACAGTTTGTGTAAGAGTTGATGATTTCAGTCTTTATTGCTTTCCACCCTGCACTCCTCCAGCAATAAAAGTTCTCTGGACATTTTGTGAGTCTCCAGTGTTCATCTACTTCACAGCCCTTCCTTCCCCCACGATGGATAATAATTGTTATTTGAAAACAGAGCTTCTTAGAGATAGTGGGGGTTTTGTATGAAAATAAGCCATAGTCCTAAGGTCCTTGGACCTTATGGAAAGGAAAATAAATGGCTGTTTATCTGTATTAATTCTTCTTTTAGATTACAGACCAGCCTTCCAGTCTCTTTCCTCTACACGGCTGAGGTACATGCACAGGAGCATCCAGAAGTTGCCCGACCAACGGAGAGGACGGAGTGGCCTGCCTCCACATAGGTGTTCTTACCCAAAGTAAACCCGCCTTCTGAACAGAGTGAAGCTACAGAGGGTCTGCATAATAACTCTGCTTCTGACAAAGCACTTTTCCATGAAAAAGCTCAAAGCACTTTATGAAAGAGGGTAAGATTATTATTCTTGTTTTATAAATTGAAAACTCAGACACAAGGAGGAAAAGCAAATTGTGCAAGCAGGCAAGTGACTTGGGAGACTATAAAACTCCTGCCTCTCAAGTGTCAGGGTTGTATTTAGGAGGCGCTTCACTTAATATCTCACCCAGTAATGAGCTTTTACTGTTCATATATCGAAGCCGACGAGATTCAGCAGTTACAGAAAGATTGCATAAAGGGGCTTGAGTCAGTCAGGCTTGAGCCTGTTTTTCACATATGATGTAAAAGTCCATTTAATTTCTCATGCTGATAATTCTAACATAGAAAGAAAGCGAAAAGGGAAAGCAGCCAGATGGGAAATAATCACATTTAAGAAATGCAATTAAAAACTAACTACGTGTGACATCATAGTTATTTCTTAAGCTAATATTAATCTCTCGCTGTTACATTGTCACATTGTCTCTCTTCAATCAGCAATCTGCAGTGAAATCAATTGATTCTCAGATCTCCACATATTTTTAAGAGCACTTCTCCATCATATTAACTAAAGTCCCTGAATCTGGAAACCTCACCCACAATCACACAATTCACTTCCTAAACACATCACATGGAAAACCATGTGATGAAAGTCATAGGAAATAGTGACTGTTAAAGCAGTTCATATAAATAACTTCAGGATGAAAAATTTGCCACCAACTCTATTAATTAATAAAAGGAGATTTTATGGTCTGTTTTCCTTTTCATTGTGTAATTTGTTGGCTCATTCTTTTACACTGGGGACTAGTCAATTTTATTTCTATGCAAACTAGCATAGCATATGTTATTCTGTCTTCCTCCCCTCTGGTAGGCAATGCATCTCAAAAAGTGAATATGCATCATAAATAATTATTAAATAGGTATATTTCTAGCATAGACTTTTTTCTCAGTAGGAGTCAGTTCTTTAAAAGGGTATAGAAGATGATACAAAATCATTGCAAATGACACCAAAATTGGTAGTTGTGAGTAATGGTGAAGACATACCAGTACTGCACAGAAATCTGGTCTGATTAGTAAGCTGGCCTCACCTGTATCACTGCTAAATGCCCCATGAGATGGTTAATCAAGACCTTTCATTAAGCATGAAAAATATGGATTCATTTTACAGAATGGTCAACAGTCTTCAGGCACAAAATGACTTGGTAAAGGATTTAGTGGTTTTGCTGTGCAAACAGACAAGCAAGAGCTCCCAGGGCAACACAGAGGCTGAGCCAGCAAATGCCGTCCTGGATGTATGCACGGTAGAAGACTAGCATACGGAAACAAAGGAGTTTTACTATTACGGATTACGGACAACTAGTAAGATCATTACTTGAATGTCGGTCCACTTCTGATGTTCACATTTAAACAGAATGTTGACAATTTGGAAAACAGCCAGAAAAGAGCTACAAACACAACTTCAGTAACAGAAGTGAGAGCAAAAAGCATCTTAACTTAGTCACTAAAAAGTGCAGATTAAGAAGTGATATAGTTATGGCCTGAGGTTACTTCTATAGAAAGAAAACTGGAGAATCTGAATATTGAACTTAACAGAAAAGGTCATTATGGATGGAAGCTGAATCTCAGCAAATTCAGATTAGCATCGGAGCACACAGTTCTTTTTAATGAAGAATCTTAACTGCTGCAAAAAAATCTCATCTAGGAATACAATGGATTCTCTCTCCTGTGAAGTCTCTAAATCAAAGCTGTCTTCCTGAAAGCGCGGTTACAGTTCAGACAGCAGCAGTGGATTTCTTATTGGGAACACTTGGCAAAATTCTTTGGTCCTGTGTTATGAAGGAGGTCAGGCTACATGATTATTATCACTCTTCCTGGCCTTAAACGCTATCAATCTATGAAACACGGACTTAACTTTAAGTCTTGCTCTAAATCATTTTACGTTCATTTGACTTCAGTGAAGCCATTTAACATGATTAAAGTTAAGCACGCACTCAAGTGCTTTGCTGAGTGGAGGGCGACTTGCCCGCTCATAACTGATCACATGCCAAAGTGTTTTGTTGAAATGATGCCACAAGTCTTTGTAAGTCATCAAGGGTGCCAATGAGAAAATCCCTCACGTTTGGTTTTTTTCATAGTTTTGAGTTCAGAAGCTACTCTTTGCTTACAGCTTTTTTTTCCCCCCATATGAATCATTGTGTACTGTGCGACACAGCCAAATGGCACTGCCTCTTCCTGGCCTGTTTTCCTGCTCTAGGATTTAAGGAGAAGTATGAATCTACATGAATCAGCAGAAGTCAGCCCAGGTACATTAGAAAGTGATATGGACAGGTCACTTCTGTGAAGGTGGAAAGAGACTCACCTTCTGGAAGGCAAGACACTGCTTTAGGAGGCGTGATTGATTAACTCTGCCTACCTACTTGAACAAAGTATTAACAAAGCTACACCTTTCATTAGTGTAAAATGTAAGAGACTGAATCAAATCAAATTGGTGGATGTATGTGCTGTGATTGTAGAGGACTTCTCCATCAGAAATAGTAGTTAGCATTTCAAACACTAAAGTCATAGTGTCATAATATCCTCATTCATACAGGTTGTTTCTTCGCTGTTTCAGTTCAAAAGGAATTCAGAGGATGCAAAATGATGTTTAATGTAAGAACTTCCTGTTCTGAAGAAAAGTAATCAGGCCTCCCTTTTCAGTATGTGTTATGGTTTTTCCACTTCAGTAGCCATATTTTTATGCAGGTTTTATTTAATTTCAGTCTAGTAAAGAAATACTCGCTCCATGTCTTCACTGCTAAAAGGCAACAAAACTCACAATTTCTATGATAAATCTTGCTGTGCTTCTTTAAAGGATAACTCACTTTTTAAAAAAATGTGGTGAGGTGTATTAGTCAAGTCCTGAATTTCATGTTAAAAACTAATAAATCACCAGTGAAAAGCAATCAAGTGTTTGGTACTGAAAAGACTTACTATAGCACAAAAATGAAATACAGATTGTGAAATACTGCGGGAAGTGCTTATAAAGTTCATTATCACTTTTCATATTTTCAGCAATTTCAAAAGCCAGAGAGAATGAATATACTTGTATTTTATCTCAATCTTTCACTTTGCTTTACAGTTTCTGCCAAGCAACTTGATCTGTAAGGGCATTCTGTAGGGGCAACTTGAGGGGCATTCCTGTTAATTTAGATATTAATCTCAGCTATGGTATGCTGCGTTGATTCCTTGTTAGGCTGAATGGTTAAAGCGAGTATTTGCAACTTTGATTTACATCTTGCAAATTGTGTTATTTATAGCAGTTGTGCCCTAAAATGGCTAGTTGGAAGAGTTCAGCAAAAGTTAAAATTATTTAAGCCTAATGTTAGATCACGCATGCTATACAGTGCTGACTTTCACTTCTGGAGTGCTTGATTCCATCTTTACAACACAGACCACAAAGAAGTGCAAGCCAGAATTTAGCCCTGGTTAAAGTAACCCACAAACATCTTATTAAATCATTCGACACACAATATCAAAAGCTGAAAATATGTCTACAGGCTTGCATCTTCCAGCTCCCTGCAAAATTTTAACTCTGAAATGGTTTTCCA
Source organism: Steatornis caripensis (assembly GCA_013398225.1). Classification (NCBI taxonomy): domain Eukaryota; kingdom Metazoa; phylum Chordata; class Aves; order Caprimulgiformes; family Steatornithidae; genus Steatornis; species Steatornis caripensis. The sequence continues at coordinate 401,656 of VZSC01011943.1, forward strand.
CCACAGGAAGTGATGGCACACTGTGTCTTTCATATCCAGGTTAAACAGATCCCCAAAAAGTGTAAGAAAGAGCAGGGCATGACTAGAGTCAAGTACTGCTCAGTAAACATTAAAATGAAGGCCTTCTTTTTAACTAATATCACCTCACTAGTCCAACTTTAAAGCGCAGCCCCACAAACAGCTGAAAGAGAACAGGGAATGTTGGAAACTGGAAAACTGTAAAAATTCCTGAAGGAATAAACTCTTATGCCAGCTTCACCGTTAAAGGGAATGTAGTCAACTCTAATCATATTAGAATTTTCATTCAGCTCCGGGATGACATCTAATTCCTGTGACGGTCTTGCACTGAACTTCACCACAGAGATGCTGAATGAGTGACAGTCTCCTCAGTGCTTTCCCATTCTGAAAGGAAGCAAATGAAGAAAGGAAAGAATGCCTTATAGACAAATCATCTGCCTGGAGACACAAAGTAAGACTTTTGCTGTCTTGGATAATTGCATATAATTATGTTTTTTCACCTCGAAGTTTCGTTTCAGATTTGGCCATAGAAGAAAATTCCATATTGCATTGCTGCTTTTCTTCAATTAACAATAATAAAACAAGATTTGGAAATATGTCCTCATTCCGGATTTGCAAAGTCATTGTGGAACCAGGCTAAATTACCTGAGTCAAAGAAAGGACTGTCCTTAAAATTATACATGCAAAGAAAGGAAGAATGGATCATTGCACAGAGCGCTTGCCAGTGACTTCTTAGACCTAAATTACTTTTCTAACCTGAGCAGGTCTAGTGAGAACAATTACATAGTGACAGACATAGGGCTGTCTCTTCCAGAATATTCTATAGGTGACGTGGAAAGGACATGGCCTTCCACGGGGGATTCCTATGGGAGGGTGGCAAAATGCATTTACATGAGCTTTCGTCCTGCCACTAGATGTCTAACAGTGGATTACATTTTTGCATCTTAGCCTTTTTAAGTGTATAATGTAATTCAGGCTTTTTTTCTTAGCAGATCATTTCCCTATTTCGCTCAGCCTTTTTACTGTGGCCTGCAGATCTATCTCGGCACAAGAAGGCCGCAAAAACTGTGTTTTGGGGTATCATCAGATGCTTCTTCCATGGCATTTTTAGTCCTTGGGCTATGCATAGCGCAAGAACATAGGAGTGCATAATGCCCTTTTTCTGCAGGGGATAATACGTCTTTGGCATATTTTGCACGCTACCAAGCTACTGGGCATACATTCCAAGTAAGTTTGAATGTCAGAGCTACTACATCTAAAGGGCCACATTAAAGAGATCCAAAATCAGCCCAGTCTTTTTATATAAAGAGCAGTAAAAGCTCTCCAACTTAACCTAATAAATTACTGTTATAAAAACAGTTTTATGTAATGTGCAGAAGTCTAAGAAAAACTGTTTTAACAGTTACATAAAAGAGAGATTTGCAAATCGGTGAATATAAGTTAACGTTATGCATTTTTCATGTAAAGGGAAAAAAAAAGAGGGGCTGTGAAAATTGCCAAGGTAAAATGCAGAATAATGGATTCTCAGTTTCACTTTCATCCAATTAACTACTTTGAAAATGCAAACGCTGTTCTACAGAGTTCCTTTTAAAACTTGGATTGATTTTACTTTGGAAGTCAAGTGCTAGGAATCAAGTGCTGTGCCTGCACTTTCCATGACCAGCTGAAGGAGACAATAACAGACAATGACTGAGCAGAACTCTCATGGGTAACTCACTGTACACACAAAATTTTTCCTCTCTTGCAGTCAATAGGGTTTTGGCTGTTGACTTTAATGACGTCAGGATTTCAGTCATGTTTATCTTAAAAAACTACAAGTCAAAATTGTGAGAAAAGGGATATAATTAATTGTCAGAAAAATGAACTTTTGGAGGGCTGAGTTTATTTGCAAATCAAGGTTTAATTCTGTGAATAGTTTTGGGTTCAGTAAAAAATTGTAAAGCATTGAATTTTCTTCAAAATATGATTTTTTTCTGCTCAGAATGAATGAAGGTTAAACAGAAATCAAATAGCAGGCTTATCCTTTTGAAGATAGGATGTTTCACCTTGGTTTGTGAAATCTTTGCTTTTGCAGAAATGATCGTTTATTTCATTTCCCTGTTTATAATTTTCCCCCAAAATTTCTGTTTCCATTTGACACAAACTGGCAACCTCCTTTTCTTTTTGATGTGAAGACTGAGAAGCCCGTTTGTCACTGAGCTTCATGTAACTCATATATGACAATGCTATATACCTGGAAATACATTTTTTCAACTTACTGCTGAAAGTCGCAAAAACTGACTCCTGAAGTCAGACATTTGATTAAGACAGAAAACCAGCAATAGAACCATGAAATAACAATAAGAAGGAGATTCAAAATTAGGAGGTGTGTAAGTGGCTTAAGCCTGAGTATGCACGGTAAGTCACAGTGAAGAGAAGGTGACATTTTATGACTAGACACTATAGCAAGTGCTCTTGTAAATGCAGCATCATACCTAAAAACCCAGAGCTGGCTTACTTACCCCTTCTGAAAAGGGACACCTTTTCAAAATATCCTCAACCCAGCCTCCACCTTGTGCTCCAAACATTTGTGTAAGCACCTTTTTTCTGTATTGTCATTTTTACGCCTAATTTTCAGTCACTTTTTAACAAAATATAGTATACAGCCTATAACAGACACATCCTGTAATTCTGCATGCAGGGCTCAGCACAGCGGCATTCCTGTAACTGACTGGCACCTCGGCCAGGGTGCAATGCGAATATTAAACTATATTAGGTGACTGGGTTAGCCATTGCTGTGATTATCCTGTGATCTAGACACCTTCTCACCGTCCAAACATTTTAAAAAGCTTCCATTCTTCCCGGTGCTAAGTATATTTTAAACACCTGCTGTGCTTATTACCCTCTATCAGAAATTATATTTGTAGGTGTCAACCAAGTCCATGCAGGCCACCAGTTATAAAAATAGTGCACATTGCTATCTTGTTTTTCCTTCTCCGGTGGAAAACAGCTTTAGCCTCTCAAACATTTCCCAAGCATTGTCCCATCTCCAGAGCAATGGTATACTTTCTGTGAGGAGACCCAAAATGTCCAGTTTTGCAGAGGAAATGGAGCTAGCACCTCATACAGTCTCCGACCACTGGAACTAATTTGGATTTCTCTCCTCATTCATACACTCAGTCTTCTCCCCCCACTCTGCTCCACCTGTTTTCCTTTTCTACTGAAGTCATACAATGAACTGATGACTGAAGATTTTCCTATCCACAATCCTTGCAATTTCTTTCCAAGTCAGGGCACAGCATGATAGCTGCACTTAACTGTATTTTTATTTTTGGGCCAAATTCAGCACGGTACCACCCTGTACAATCCACTGAAGTCAGTGAAACTACACAAAGAGGAATTCAGTCCACTATTACGAAGGCTTTAACTTGTTTTTCCAGCTCACTGTGAGCACTAATTTCCTACAAAACTTTCATGGCATTTGTAGTAGCTGAGGACTTTAACTTTCTTTTTACTTATTTTGTCTGTTTGGTGTTTCCTCCCGCTGTACAGTGCCACTTTGCTTCCTGAATCATCTTCAGCGTCATTCAATACCTGCAACCTGTTGGACACTCACAGCTTCATTCATTCCCTTTCCTTCCCTTACGTCCCTTGCCACGTTTCAGCTCACCCATTCACTTCCCCATACATAATCGAGTTACCTCCAGGCAGTGTCTCCCTGCGGGGCATCTCACAGCATTGGCACAGCTAGGAATCCTCCTCCTCTTTGCATTCCCTACGCCCAGCTAAAAACTACCAGGGTATTCTTGAAGTACCTCCCCAAGTCACTGGCCACTCTGAGAACTCAAGGTGTTTCCTGTATCCTAGCCAAGGATTTCTCAAACACGATGTTCTCCTCCCATCGGCTCTAATCACCAAAGCCATTTCTGGTTTGTGCATCGCATTGTGGGCACTTAAACGTCTTAGTGGGAGAATCCCAGCAGGGCCAGGAAGCCCCAGTGTGCCTGGAGTTTCACACAGAGAGAAAATCTGCTCAGGAACTTAGAAAGAGAGAGTGCTTTACCCCAAAGGACGTACAGTACAGTCTCTAGAGGGGAAAGAAAAAACAAACAAACCCAACGACAACAAAAACAAGACAATGGCTGAAAAGGGAGATCAAAGTACAGGGAGATAACATATCCCAGAGGGCAATGACAGAGGCAACTTCTGGAGCCAAGGTCCTCATTTCTCCACCCGAACTGCAGGTATCGATGAACAAGATTCACTTGCATGTGGCCAGAGAAATTCGTGTAACAATCAAGCCGAAACACTCACAAGCCAAGTGCTTTACAGCTGAGTTTGCGTTGGGATGACAGCGAGCTGGGGCAGTGCCCCACACATTGCTCAGGAGTAAGGTAAGTGCTGAGGACGGGCTGAACGCCGCATACGCCACATCTGTTATTTGCCAAGGGGAGCCTGCTGCATCTGTGGTTTTGCCACCGGCTCCTCAGAGCAAACACACTCACTACAATATCCCCCTGAGCAGCAGCTGCAAGAGGATCACTTAAAATTGCATAAAGCATTAATCTGAACTCTGAGACAAGTTTGGTACCGCACAGTTGGACATAAGCCAAAGTGTCCCATGTAGTGAAGGGGAAGGGGTGGAGCAGGGGGGGAAGAAGAGAAAGAAAGGAAAATAGAAAAGACAGTCCTGTCAGTGGTTTTAAGCTGCCACTTTTTTTTTTTTTTAAACGGAAAAATTGTTACAAATGGGTTCTTCGACATATGTTATTAATTTCATTGTACTGGCTTCTTGCCAGTTAAGCATCAGTCCTGGTTTCTTTGCTTTCAGTTCTAACTTGCAAAACTCATGAAGTCATTAACAAAAATGGACACGAACATTTTTTTTTTTTTCTTGCACGCAACTGTTATGGAGCAACTGACTCTTCTGAAGGCTTTTATTTAATAAAACTTCAGCTTCATTTTTTTTTAATATGGAGATGTGCTCCTCAGCAAAGTCTGGTGTTTCTACTATAAACAAAGCAACATGTGAAGGACTTCAAACACATTTACTGGTACTGGCAAGAGCAACAAAATCAGAAACTTTAAAAACCACTCATAAATGTTAAGTAACATTTCATAAAGCTACACTGTTATTTACTTTGCTCAATACATATACGTGTTAGAGACCAAAGCAGTACTGAAAAATAACAATGAAAGAGAATGTGGTTTGATAAAAATATCTACATATGGAAATGTTGATTGAATGTTATTAATGTTTGATTTGGCTTGAAGAGAACTGCGAAATCCACTTGAAGAAAGAATGCCGTTTCATGGATTTGTGCGCAGAGCCGCGTCTCCCACATTGCCAGAGCCACACTGAGCCCTTAATCCAGCGCGCACGCTTGCTGTAGTTGCGGGCAGGGAACACAGGCTCATTTGAAGAAAAAGCTGGTTTGTTTTGCAAGTGTCACTCTCCCCAGGGAGTGGAAACAGAGATCTGGAACGGCCATGAAAGCAGTGTTCTTACTGGTCGCTGAGGGTGCTAGTGCTGCTGTGCTGTTGCACCCCAAATGCCTGCAGTCTCCTCTCCACACCCACTTCCTGGCCAGCCCGTGATGGCCAAGCCTGTTGCAAAGCCTCCTGCTACCGCTGCTCCCAATACCCATTTCCAGGACTAAGCTGAAGGCTGTGCTTTCTAACCTAGCAAAGGAGAGGAGAAAAAGGCTCTCCTACAGGCTTGGCCTCGCTCTGCCTCCTGCTTCCCGTCTGCCGTGTACACGTGGCAGATGTTAGATGGTGGGCACTGGACAGGACCTGGCCAAGGAAGTCAGCAGTGATGTCCGGCAAACCTTACATATCGCACCTGTCTTCTTCGATATACCTGTAAAGAAACTGTCCTTTAGGAAAGGAGAATTAGTTATTAGTTTATTAGTACACATGACAAAAGAAGTGCTAAATAGATTGTTTAATAACTGCATCTTCACATTCAGCAGAGCTACCAATATGCACAAATAACAAAGCTGGAGAAATGTATGCTCTTATTATTTTTATCCTTGTCCCTAATTCCCCCCTTCTCTCCCGTTGTTTAGTACATGCTCCTATTACATCATGTCTAAAATCAGATTGCAGGATCAGGCTTTCTTGTGAAATACCTAGCACTACTTTCTTTAGGTGACACCAGGAATTCCACAGGAAAGGCCTCTTTTCACTACCTTTTAAGTCTTAGCTTGATCCTGCTGCTGCAAAATGAAAAAAATTCTTTTTCTTGGCTTCAGAGAATCTTGAGCTGGGCCATGTGGCCCGAGACCACAGCATGGCATACTTGTTAGATAAAGGAAAATGTATGGGTGCATGCACAAATAGCTGATCTGCCTGCTAGAGAAGATGAAATCATGCTCAGAGATTTCTTTTCTAATCAAAAAATTATTATTCAAATGGAATAAAAGTCCTTCTCCTACGACTGAGCAGCCCTGGAAATTATACTAGAAGGAGAGACAAGAATACATCTTCCTGTTTTAAAGATGCAGAGACCATAGCAGACAGATAATGATATGCATATGTAATCTAATATCCAGGGCTCTGTTACACACAGCTATGCATGCATACACACAAACGTGTGCACAGTTTCCAAGAAAGTCTCTAGTAGTATAGGCTTAGAAAATACAGTTTGGCTAGGTAAAGGCTACAGATCCCTACCTTAACTGTCTGTCTCTTCCAACAAACTGTTTTCACAGCTTCACTGTAATTACATTAAGATGTTTGTTTCATTTGCTGGAGAAGGATGGATCAGAAATTAAAACTGCTGCTTAAGGGTTTATGCAACTTCAGCTCAAATCAATTTTTTGCTCAAAGAGTCCTCTGTGCCTTAAATTAAGTGCCTGTGTTCTGTACATTTTTAGAAAATGTAAATTTTCCCCTCTTCTCAGATGGTTTGTGAGAACAGGTACTTTAAAGTATAATGGCACATTTTTAACAGATCCCTATCTGTTCAATTCCTGGTTGCTTTTCTTGCACCCTCAGGAATATTGCTGGTCCTGAAGGTCCCCCCCAAAAGTGTCTGGCTTCTAGATCCCCTCAGTTCATTGTGGCAACAACAGGCCACAGTGACTGGTGAAACTAAACCTAGAAAAAGGTGGTACTCTTTCACTTTATTTTGATTGTCTCAGAATGCATCCATGAGAAGACAGGTGTTTAGTTAAGGTTCAAACTTATAGTCGTTGATCAGGATTTACCTTACATAACTTTAGATGTGTGAAAGTTGGTTCACTAAGGCTGTGCCTACATCAGCATTTTGGTTGTGGGCAGCAGCATGTTTTTGAATTCTCTGATCATCGCCCCTTACTGCACATTGATTTAGTTTGCAGAGCAGTTTGAGTGAGTTGAAGCTGGATTCCTTTAAGGGGAAACGAGACCAGAAGCTCTGCTTCCAAGACCAACTGCTTTCCAGTTCCTAGTGGGGACATCGGGGCGCTGACCCCAGATTGGTCCTTTGGTCAGCTCTGAACCACAAGCATGAGCTCAAGCAACCCCCCTGGACTGCATGCAGTGCTGATGTTGGGGCCTGAGAACCACAGCTTCTTTGGTCTCCTGGTCTGTTCCTGTTGCACGGAGTTATTTGCTAATGCTGGCACAGCGCAGCTCTCAGCTGGCCACCCCAAACTTGCTTTATTGGCAGTCGAAGTAAACACGTGGAGGCAAATCATCTTCCTTATTTGAGGCAGCAATCCCAGGACAAGATAAAAGGAAAGGGCAACTATCTTAGATGTACACGGTGAAATCTGGTGTCCTGTCAATCCCTGTCCCACATGCACATTTCCAGATATCCTCAGCAATAGGTGAGGAACCAGCTGCAGGCTGCTTGCATGTCATGCACAGAAGGAACGATCCTGCAGCCCTACATGGCAGAAGGAGACGAGACCCTCAGAGGAACCGATGCTCAGGATCTCATCCTGGGACGCCCCACACAACTGTGATGTAAGCTTAGGGCAAGGTTTATAGAACTGAATGCATTCGAGAACAAGAAAGGACTTCCCAGTTTCTAACATTGTAAGGGATCTGCTCGTTCCTGTTGCCTCCTGAAAACTCCACTCTTGTAAGCCTCAGAGGGAGTACTGCACTTGTCTCTCCAAGTTCCTTACAGCTCTCTACATTTTACTCAAAAAAGAAAAAAATCCCTCAAATTAAAAAACTTATCTAATTAAGGATACGCAGAACCTAACCGCATCAACAGTACCTATTTCATAGAAGCTATATAGAACTTACTTTATATGAATACCATCATAACATATGCAATAAAATTTCTCTTTTCCTTTTCCTTTAAAGCTAACTGCTATGATTCAAGTTGAAGCAAGTAGTTTTATAGTTTAATTTGTCCTATGACTAGTTGTGTTCTGTTTGAGAACTTTTATGTTATCCATTTTCTGGAGCTCCAAGAACTCACCGTAGCAGTTGACAAATATGTAAATGTTGCAGCAATTAAACTTTCATTGCCCGTGAAAAATGGCCTTGTAAGGTTTTCAATGGATGCAGTTCTTTGATGCTGAAAGTGTTTTTCAAAATCCAGGAAAAGATTATGTGTTATCCCTTACTGTAGTAGGGGTTAATACACACTCTAAACGTTAAAGTTGAATAGAAAAAGTTATTATATGTTTGATTGATTATTTTATCAAAACATTCCTTTTCTGATCTCAGAGGAAGACTGAAGCCAACCAGAAACACACCAATGATTTTGCCATCTATCAAAGATTTATTAGATAACGTACTTCACAAAGAAAATCTCTTTGTCACGTATGCTTGACTAATCTATTAAACAGGCACAACTTCAAAGGATACATAAGTACAATAACCCGTTCATACAGAACAAGTGACAGGACTGGGACGTAACACTCGCAAATTTAAAGAAAGTGGCATAAACACATGCCACAGAAAAGAGAAACATCTACATAGATGGCAAAAGGCAAAGTCAACTGAGTTTGTATTCCGGCTATGCATAGGGACATACTGGTTCAGGTTACAAATTTTTTAATAGATATGCTGCTCTGTCAAGATCAAAAGTTTCTGAGGAATGTGCTGATTTTAGAAACATTTTGTTTCTAAACTGAATGACAAGATACACGTGCTTTTGAGTTTTACCACAAAAATATATTTTGGATTTTACACTTTATATATTGGAATATAAAGATTAGTATCTGAAATAAAAGCAATTGAAACTTACCATTTCCTCGACTTAAAGATGTTTTTAACATCTCGGTTTACAGAACATACTTTTGTTCTCATTCTGACTGGAATCAAAATTAATTTCTTTATATTTAAATTTCAGAGACGCCAGCTGACGTGTGGTCAGCAAGCAAGATAAGAAAGCATTGGCCTAGGTCATAGTATTTTGTTTCTGACTGCAATACACAGCATACATGAAAATTATACTTTCTTCTCTATTATGGGAGGGTATGTCCTATGACATGCACTTTTATATTGTATGTGGTACTATTGTTCTAACTCACAAACATAGTATCGGATATGATAAAGTGGTCTAATCATTAAATCATGCATTGTACCGGGGGCAGTATTTGCGTTCTTGAAAACTAAATTCTTCCTGTTCACATTGTCACGTGGTGTCTTGCAGTTTTGATACTTTGCCGCTTAAATGCTTTCTATCGTACTTTGAACTCCACCTCATTTCATCTAGGATGGTGAGCACTGAGAAGTGCATGATCCTTTCACCTTTGGCCACTCGAGGTATAAAACAGAAAAGCGAATTACTCTTGCCCTAGCAAGAAGCGTGTTGGTGTGGCCAACACAATGTGTCATTTGCCCATCCAGAAGGAGGATAGTGGTGAGGACAGTGAGATACAGTAGCTTAACCTCTTCCGCTAATGGCATAGCTCTCATGAACCTTGACATTACCCCTTCTGGACTACTAAAGAACAGTTTAAAAATAAATGAAATTAATTAAAACACTCAAGCTCCAAAATACATATAGATTTCCTGTTCAGTAACACAGTCTGAATGAGTGATCAGTATTTTCATTTGTTCTTTAGTAAAAATGTTTCTTTTTAGATGCTGGGATCTATTAATATATTTACAGTATTTGCCAAGATGTTTACAATAAATGTCTCCCTGATATTGACCGCATAGATAAACAAATATTGTTATTGTGAGAAAAAAAAGGGAAGATCCTGACAAACTATATGCATATAGGATGTTTTATGCCAGGATTTCAGTTCATTTGCATTTCCACTGAGCAAAGCTGTTGGTGATCAAAAACATCTGAAGCCAAGGAAGCACCAGCACCTGAGAGAGGGAGCTTGGTCAGACTATGAAGAAGTCTTACAGGACGTGGCACCAGCAGCAAGGAGGTTGCACTGGCAGAGGACTGGATTTGGAGTGTGGGCATGTCCTCACTGTGCTCCTGTGACAAGAACCACCTTGCAGGTTGCCACCTGGATATAATCAGGTTTTCACTGGAAACTACTGAAATACATGGTCAGATCTGGCCTAAGTGGTTTGGGAGCCAGACACCACTGACTTCAGCATCCTGGATCTCTTTTTTCTTTTGGAAATGCAAACTTGCCTCTTCAGCTCCTAGCATGGATTCCAGCTTCTGCAAAGCTCAACACACAAGGCTGGAAAACAAGTGGAATCCAGAAAACATATGTGAAATCAGAAAAAGAAACCGTGGCCTTCATCAGAGAGGGACTGCCCTGCAATCCTTAGATTGTTATGTTTTGCTTTTCATGCTCTTCTAAACATCCATGCCTTCCCAATGTTCAAAAGAGAGACGTATTTAAATTAATCCAAGGAAATGCCGAATAATGCCTTTTAATTTCCATCCATGGCAATGAATGGGCGAAGAGAGAGCTAACTGATTTCAAACTTTCCTGTTGCTCAGCCTAGCTAGAAGTCTACATGTGCCTCCTGCTCCTGCAGACACCCCTGGCTTTTAGGTGTCTTGGAAAACTTTCGTGGCAAGGGATGCTATAAATGGCAGGCTCATTTCAACGCTTCAGGCCTGATGCCTGTCCCTGGGGAAAACACCCTGACTCATCTTGGGCAGGGTTTGAACACACAGCTTTTGGACAGCAGCTTGAGCAGGTTAAAGCATTAATTTACCTAACTGCCCCAGCTACTGTGTTTGAAACCTTAGGGCATCAGCTTAGTTTACTAGGCACAGCATCTCTATGTACTTTTATTTCACTGCTGTTTTATGGAAGGCTATTGTCTCGTAGAGTTCTCCTTATCTACATTTCTAATAGGTGTTTATAGTTTGTGGCAAGCAAACAAATAAAACACCCTTTTAGAGTTAGAAAATTGAAATGTAATACATATAAACCAATCAAGGCAATCCTACAATGTGACAATGATTAACTACAGCAGCAGCAAAGCGGAGCTGTTTGTATGTATTGGAATTTTAAAAAACCCCAAACCATTCCAACAATCTTTTTCATAGGTTAGTAACCAAAACTACTAAACAGGCCATGTGTTAGATTGCGCTGATCACCAACAACCAAACAGATTTCATTTAGATGACCTTTGAAGTGATTTTACGTTGACTGCGCAGCGTGCGCACGCACTCCTGAGGCCCTTCAGCAGGGATATGCCACCAGCTCGCCTGGGTGCACTGCCCGCACACTCGCTCGGCTTTGCCTGGAATGCTGTGGTTTTTGCAGTCCAGATGTATACGTTGGTGGTGGTTTGGGGATTTTTTTTTTTTTATGAATGGGGCTTGTGGAAAGCAAAATAAATATCGTGAGTTTGCGTGTTAAAACATGGCTGGGAGATTCTGAAGTAGGGTAAGATCATTAAAATAACGTTTCTACCTCCAGTTCTCTTAATTGACTGACTGAATATTTTCTATCTGAAAATGATATATCAAGAATTATATCCTTCACAAAAATGTGCCAATTACCGTGAAAACTTGCTGAGAAAACAACTGGGTCAGTTCTGCTAATTTCCATGTTAAAATGACTCATCGACAGGATTGTTCAAAAGTTACTATAGTCCAGCATAAAACAGAACCAAAATCAGGATGGAACACATTATCCAGAATTTTATTTTAAAGTATACATCACATTCAGTAGAATAGAAGCAGCTGAATAATAAATGGACACCCAGGTCAATGTGCTGAACTCTTCACTTCAGAACATTTCAACCTTCGAAACCGTTCCTCTTGTGCCTGGCTTTAGGCAGATCAATAATTCTGACTTAGCTACATCCTTGGCTATGTGCAAATCCTTAGATGTGTTATGGAAGGTTGTAAAAGTATTTTCTGCTCCTACGGCTGTTAACACTGCTCTGCGTTCTGGTTGTGGTGGGCCCTGCCTTTGTAGATCAGAGATTTCCAAAGAATATTAGTCACAACATTTCCGGGCCTCGCCAGAAAGTTCTGGAAAACTCAAAATCTGTTATTAAGCACTTTCCAGCTCTGCTTAACATGTCAGGAGTGTAGATAGCCACTACACTTTGCACTGAGCTTCAGAATATCCTCAGGTTTGTCTGGCATGGCTATGGGCAGCACAGACATCAGTGAGAGGGAGAGCAGCAGCCCGTGGGAACAGTGCAGTGACTCTGCACCAGTTCACGGTGAGGAAAGAAGATGTGCTCTGTGCCGTACAGAGCACTCCCCATTAGCAACTTGAAAATCTTATTATTTCTTCTCACTATCTGCACTGATTTTCAAAGTCCTTTCAAACCAAATGTGTATGTCTGTCTTTCATAAAATAAAAAAAACAGCACTCCTGTGTTCTGAGGTACATTCCCCAAAGCGTATGTTCTCCTGCCCTTGTGCCTCTTGAGTCCCCACTAACACCACGGGCTGCCTCTCATATGTGCTCTTTCCCTATACACTGTTTTTTTCTTGCCATTATCTGTCTCTGCTCTCTTTACTCACTTTCCCCCACAGGTAAAACTAATGGCAGCAGAGGATCAGGCTGGCTTGGGGAATCACAAAGCTGGGACCCACCAGCAGGTGGATTCCAATGGGGTCCCTCAGCTCCAAGTCCGTGAGTGGTCCAGAGGGAGCGTACCCCAGGGCACAGAAGGAAACAGCGGTGGAACAAGTGTTCTTGTCAACGATGCGCAATCACTCTTTCCTGCAGAAAAAGGAGCTGGAAAAATGAAAAAAAAAAAGTATCTTTGCTTATAATACATTGTGCGATTTTCCATGTATTTGGTGGTGGGTGTGCCGCCTTTGCTAGGTATAATGTACTTGAGATAAAGCAGCTTACCCTTGCAAGGCAGCACAAATTTACTTGGGTGACCTAATCAGACTTTCTTCAGGATTTTGATTTCAATACATTTAACTTCTGAGCCATTTAAATTGCAAAATGAGTGAGACTGTCCAGGCTGCTAGCTGTGTGTGTCGTTAAGTACCACATGCCAGTGTTCAAAGGACCTTTGAGTGGAAAATTATGTTCGTGATATTTCTGTGGGGGACAACAAATAAGGTAAATTACTCACTTTTTTTTTGAGTTTAAATGACTAGAGTATTTACTGAATGTGGGTATGTTCAAAACAAAAGTAACAAATGAAGAGTCTTTAACAGGAACCTTGATCTTGGAGAACATCTGTTGGTTTGATAAAGTTTGGATATACAACAAAGGAATAAATAAACCCGCATATATACATATATATATGTGTATATATATATATATATATGGATATGTATCGATGTATAAATTCCTAAATAGAGAATATATAGAATTGTAATTCAGCCAGAAGAGAGCAAGGAAAGTATGGTGGCAAATGTTTTTGATGGCAAGTGGTTTTTGTGTCTTCCCAATCTTGCCACAATTTGCTGCTCTTAAGGCGGAGGAATTACTCAGTTTTCATTTAATGCTTATATCACTAGGCTCCCATTCAGGAGAATGTCTACATTGAGTATCTTTACTAATGAATGACAAGGATGTTAACTCATTAGTTTTGTTGCAATGTGAACATGCTGAGGATCAGATACAGTCACGAAGTTTAGTAGCAGATTTTTAAAAATGCAATTCCCATCAATCTAGCATTAAGTTATTCCCCCAAATGGGCAGCCTCTCGACTTCCTGACAGTACTATTTGGTGCTCACAAAGAGCTTTTACAGTTGGTTTCTGGAGGCTGGAGCAGTGACTACAAACAAGCCTTTCCTCCTTTTGGGGGTTCATTGCTCTCACACAGCTGTTGTTTTAGCCTCTTGTTGAAACAGATTTAAGAAATAAGCACTTGCTTACATATAACTGTTCATGGCATCTGGAATGACAGGGTGGGCACTTTACAGTAAATGGTCTTTAGAAAAAAATGTTGTGAAAACAAAGCAAGCCACATAGGAAAACACTGACAAAACCATATAAATATGTGGCTTATCTATTTTGACTATTTGCTTTCTTTATGTTTTGGAGGTTTTCACAGAACGCACGTGGCCCTCCATTCCAGTATGCAGTTTCCAAACGGAGAGAGCAATCTGAAAAACTGTGAATATAATTAGATATGGAATACTTTTAACAGCTGGAGGGATTTCACACTTACAGCCCAATTTACAAAACTTTGGGCTTGGCACTGTTTCAACACTAGCACTGGAAGTAATAATTTCCCTGGCATTTTTTTGGCTCTTGAAATTATTTATGTCTATACATACATCATTTTAAAATTACACACACACAAAAAGAATACTTCTACCTGGTTAGTGATAAATGAGCAACTTCAGAAGCAGTGTCAGAAAGAAGTCAGAAAAAAGTGATCCTACACAAGGCCCATGCTTAAAAATTACAGCTAATTTCTCTCCCTTTTATAAAAGGTCTTGTGGAAGTTTCCTGTGTCAGTGAAAGTGTTTCAGACATTTTTCTGATAGTACAATGGAGTTAATTTGTATGAGATTTTCAAGGAAAAAATATTAGCAAGTAGCCAGCACATCAAATATGGTAGCTAGGAAAGAAGATTTATCAAGTAGGTGAATCAGATACCATTTCTGACATGAGATCTAAAAGAAATGAGAACAATAACAACACAAGGAACAGATGATTATGCTTACAATTTTCATGTCTTTTCTTGGACGTGTTTTAATAGCAGAATAAGAAGTCTAAGCAGACTCTGAATTATGTTGTAAATGGCACTATCTCAGCCATTCTTGTTCTTAGAGCTCCTGTGCATTATTTCCTTTCACTTTTGAGGCTGCAGAAGCTAAAAAGGTCGCCTTATCAGGGTATGTTAAATAGCAGAGTGTTCCTTTCAAAGGGTGAGGGTTATAGGTCTCACTGAAACAATGTCTTACTGAATCGGTGTAATGACTGTGTAGCATTGCAAGACTGTTAAGCTTGTATTAGAAGAAAAATACATGTTTAGTTCTTTGATAGTCCGTAGATCACTAATAAAGAAGAATTAGAGTAAGGCAATGAGTCTGTGATGATTCCCAAAACAGCGCTTTTCAAAACGTGCAATTCCTGGAAAAATATACCATGTAAGGTCCTAACAGTGGTGTGTGGTTGTGTTTTGCATTACATAGATAAACAGTTCCAAAAGAGTTTTTACACAGAGATACAAACGTGTGCTGTATTTGCAGCCAGTGAAGCGGGAAGATATTCACATCCTTCTCCTAAAGTTTGCAGAACAGGTTCATGGATGCAGACTTTTAGAATACACAGCTAGTGTCCTCTTGAAGGCTGTGGAATAGGCGCTTAAAAAGAGGGACATCTTGTGTTGTACAGCCTCCTGCAGGTATATGGTTGTGCACTTAGGATCATTCTCATGGAAGTAAGTCACACAATGAATGGATTAATGCATTTACAGTGATTTTTTTTTTTTACTTCATTTCCCATCTGCCTTACTCCACTGGTAACTCACACACTGCCTGCTGTTTGGAGGAAGAGAGGCTCATTTGCTCCACCCATTAAGGTTTAGCCTGGACCCCGTGGGATTCAGGCGTTTAGCAAACATGCCAATAACAGGCATGGATTTGGTGACTCAGACAGCTACCGCAAGGAGTCAGCATTGCTGAAGGTCATTTAATGCCACATACCAGGTAACCATCCCACAGCGAAACCTCTGGCTTCATCAAGCCTAGGTGACCTTAGCATTGGCAATTTGGTGCTGAGTGCCTGAAATGCCTTCAGCAGTGCCCCAGGACACACACTGCCTGGGCTTGGTTTATCTCTTAAGAGAATGCTGACCTCTCCTCAAACTTTCAGCCATGATGGAGTTCCATTAAGCTATTGCATTATGAATAAAATTAGGTTTTCCCCTAAAGGCACAAGCATACTTCTGCTCCTCCCCCAATTCCATCCCTCTGGAAATGACTTAAATTTTGCAAAACTGAATGCCATAATGAAAAAAACCCTAATATTCCAACACTTTCCTTTGTACTGCCAAAACATCTACGTCTGCCATTAATCACCATGAGGGCTTACCCCAAATTCCAGTTAATTGCAGCAACAAACAAGGGCTGCAAGCATTCATCAATACTTCAAGTAGACAGTAAAGAAGGCATAAGGAAAAATTCCTCGTTGATCCATGTGTTTAGTATATAGCACGCATGTTAAGAATTACATCTTAACACTGTGGCATGTTTCAAAAATAAAAACCAATTCGGCTAGTCTGAAAAGAGTTGTGTTTGAATACATTTAGCAGGATAGTTTTATTGCTAGAGAAAATGACTACAAAAAAAAAATCTGTAAAGGGTTATTTGGGTAAAATAGATACAGGAGTGAGAATTTAATTTGCTTGTACCCAGTTCTGCAAAAATGAAAAAATTAATGGAAGCATATATTTATAACTCCACGCCTGTCACATTTGGATTATTGAAGCATTCATGTGTCTGATCCAAAGTTCTCTAAAATCAATCTCTCCCCAGCCTCTGGATCATGTGTGTAAAATCAAACACACAGATAAACCTTTACCAGACTGGGTTGTAAATAACTGCCCTTCCTGCTCCACCCCATATCTAATAGCTTTAATCTCTTCCTATGGGCCTTTGCAATCATCAGCTTAAAAAGACACTTCCATCAATTCCAACAAGTGGTTGAAAAAGAGCCTCCAAGGGCTGTAATCCCGCTCTGGAAGCTTGAAGTCAGGGGTCCCCTCACCTGCATCCCCACTAGTGTCTGTCAGCTCCAGGAACCCACCTCAACCGTGCCCCTCTGTGCTTGGCATGGAAAACGAGGGCTGCCTCACCGAGTTTTCCCACCGCCTAGTACGCACACCCTTGTAAACTCTACTTCTCCCTTTCTGTTTTTATTTTAGCACCTGTGAGGGGGGAGGCGAAATACAAGATATTCATGTGCCAAACAAAGGATGGATCGGGTGTCAGCCGACAATTGTCCCCGCTAAGGAGGCAACATCAGGAGTCGGTGAGATCAAACGCTGGGAGGAAATATGGTTGTAATATTAATAAACACCTGTCTGGTATTACTGTACCTGCTGGACTTCTCCCAGCAAAATAATTAATCACCTAAACCTGGCAAAGCAATCTCCTAAGCCCCACCACCATATGCGTTACAAGGTCAGTCTGAACCTGCTCCAAAACCCGTGCTGGAGATCCCGCAAACTGGAGACATAGGCTTTTGAGTTCAGGAGAACTGGCAGCTCCCGTCCCTCCCTGAGAGCGAGATCAAGAAGGAAGCACACCAGAGGGCATGACTTTTTTGGGGCACAGCTGCTGCCCTGCCCTCCGCAGCATCGGAGAGGCAGGGGTGCGGGGCCGGGGAGCTGCTTGGTGCCTGGCACTGGAAGGGCTTGTACCCTCGCTTGCATGCGTCATGATCCAAGCTGGCTGAAGTGCTAAAACTCACTGGAAGTATCATAGGCACCCCCCAGTTCCTCGGGGAAACTGTGGGATTACTTTCAACACATTATTTTGCAGGATCAGGGCCCGACTTGGCCATCCAGTGCCTTTGGTGTCAGAGGCCACTCTCTTGACATGGCTGCAGCCCCGACGCTAACCTAGCGCTGACAAAAACATGCTGCCCTCCCACTTTTATCTCGCTGTGCGGACAAACCCCAACTTGGTTACATAAATAATACTAGCCCCCTGGAAGCCATCCAGCCATTAAACCTCTTGATTCAGAGTTTAAGCCTGAGATCAGGATGAGGCCTAATGCGTGTAGAGTGGAGATTATCCCACATCTGCCAACCGTGGTACGCCGGCATCTGCCGAGCACCTGGCGGGGGTTATGATCAGATCCACCCTACAGATCTAGTACAGCAATTCTTATATTCCCTTCTCTTACTTAAGTGGCAGGACGTCATCAAATATGTATTTCCAAGACAGATTGGCCCCTAACTGGATAGCACGTGCGGCAGCCCCAGCTGAAGACAGTGTGTTAGCAAAAGTAACTGTGCCCAGCTCCTGTAACCCACATGCAGGACGGCTGTTGCCAGAGGCGCAAAGCCTTGGTCCAAGCTGTGCCGCTCAACTACACNTGGGGCACAGCTGCTGCCCTGCCCTCCGCAGCATCGGAGAGGCAGGGGTGCGGGGCCGGGGAGCTGCTTGGTGCCTGGCACTGGAAGGGCTTGTACCCTCGCTTGCATGCGTCATGATCCAAGCTGGCTGAAGTGCTAAAACTCACTGGAAGTATCATAGGCACCCCCCAGTTCCTCGGGGAAACTGTGGGATTACTTTCAACACATTATTTTGCAGGATCAGGGCCCGACTTGGCCATCCAGTGCCTTTGGTGTCAGAGGCCACTCTCTTGACATGGCTGCAGCCCCGACGCTAACCTAGCGCTGACAAAAACATGCTGCCCTCCCACTTTTATCTCGCTGTGCGGACAAACCCCAACTTGGTTACATAAATAATACTAGCCCCCTGGAAGCCATCCAGCCATTAAACCTCTTGATTCAGAGTTTAAGCCTGAGATCAGGATGAGGCCTAATGCGTGTAGAGTGGAGATTATCCCACATCTGCCAACCGTGGTACGCCGGCATCTGCCGAGCACCTGGCGGGGGTCACGATCAGATCCACCCTACAGATCTAGTACAGCAATTCTTATATTCCCTTCTCTTACTTAAGTGGCAGGACGTCATCAAATATGTATTTCCAAGACAGATTGGCCCCTAACTGGATAGCACGTGCGGCAGCCCCAGCTGAAGACAGTGTGTTAGCAAAAGTAACTGTGCCCAGCTCCTGTAACCCACATGCAGGACGGCTGTTGCCAGAGGCGCAAAGCCTTGGTCCAAGCTGTGCCGCTCAACTACACATGCCCGGGCAAGGATGCCTGCATGGAGCATAAACACCCTTTTGCAGTTGCCTGATGTGCAGTCATTTTATCTTGAGAAATGTCATGAAAAGGCATCTGCAGGGGTTGAAACTAGCAAAGGACATAGATTAGGGTCCAAGGGGAAAACTCATTGTTTCACCAGATCCCAGACTATATCCATTATCTCTATAGTGCCTGTCCCACTCAAAAGAACGCTCTGTTAGCCCTTCCTCCTTCAGCTGCATGTAGGAGTAGCACAGTAGCCCCACGGCAGAATATTCATTAACACAGAACCGGTATCCTTTGTCCCCCTGTGCACACTGAGCATTTTTTGTTTCACTTGTACGTGCAGTCTTCCAGGGTTCTTTCTGCAGGTTCAAGCCTACAATAACTAACTCCCCTTCATCTGCAGTATAGTAGGCTGCAGCAATTGTAATAAAATATCTGTGATCTTCAGCAACTGCAATAGAACATTGTCTTGAGATCAATTTCCTTTTACAATAAAGTCTTGGCTTTGCTTCAGCATTTATGAAGTGGTGGGAGGCCGTTATCCATTGAAATTATCTCTTTCATATACTATACCATAAAAATATGGCCCTCTACATGTAGTGTTATAAAGGTATTTGGCTGACTGACTGACTTTAACCACCCAAGAAGAGTAATAAGTTCAGTAATCCTCTGGAAATGCATAGCCTGGAGTGTGTTATTGCAGCTAGTACGCAGTGCACTCTACAAACGCAAATCACAAAAACAATTGCAATCCTCAATTGATACAGCCTTGACATAAATCACAGAGTCAGAAAAATACACTGCTGGATTAGCAAACGATATTATAATAGTGTGGTTTGCAATGTCGTTTTGCTGAGATATTTATGATACTAACAAAATCAAAGACAGTCTTAAGCAAGTTGCTGTTGTTACAGGGCGCTGTGAATAGACTCTGCATCTAAATTTTTAGTGCCTGCAGAACAAATACAACCACGATATAACTTGGAAAGATATCTCGGGACAGATTCTTGGACCAGTGTCTGAGGACGACCAGCCCAGTGAGCTCTAAAAGTGCACTTGAAGAAAAAACTTTTATCAATGAGACATAGCTATATTCTGGTGCCAGTAATGGACAGATGAGTTATTATTTTTGAAAATAGTACCTATGAGGGCCTAACTTGTTTGTTGTGGAGTAACTGTGTTCTGTTCACTGGTCTTCCTCATCCAGTGTCTGGAGGGAGAGGGAAAAAGATCTTCTTCAAGTGTGTAGCTTCACAGAAACAGTGTAAAATGCAGAGCCTGGTGAAAGTCTTAGCAGGCTTTATAGCATTTAATCAGACTGCTTTGAAGTTTGACCGTGGTCCTCACCACTACGTGGTCAACTTAGCAATGGGGACATTATCAATCAGGGGCGCACTTCTGTGCAGCGTTACTGTCAGTTATCCTTCACACTGCAGCTCCCGTTGCCCACTGCACAGTATCTTTAATGTACCCCAGCATCTCCACAGAAGTGAGCAGGGGTGTAGACTGAAGGCCACTAAACATAGTGATGGCAAAATGGAGGAGGTAAATTCTCCTTGAGGCCATCATACCTAGAGAGCAAGCATTAATAAAGATAGTGATGGAGGGAGTAGATATCTTCCGAAATAATAGTACTACTTTCATTATAGTTTATGTCAACTCAAGCAGCAGTGTTTCATAGAAGCAATCTTAAGGCTGTGAGAAGAGAACAAGAAAGGAGGGAAGCAGCACATCATGTGCTGATTTCAGAGTTTTGTAATTACATGGGAACATTTTAAGACACAAGATGATCAAAGAAATCAGAGAGCTTATCCTGACCAACTCATCAATTATCCAGTAGTCAGAAGGCTACTGTATCAGGGGGCTGCTACTTTCAATGTCAAGTGTGTACATCAAAATTTTATCGAGGGAGACAAAACCATTGCTGAAAGAAATGATCACAAGAGAAAGCACAAGTAGATATTTGGGACTTGGTAAGTTACCTGGACGAATAAACAGCTCAAGATGCCAGTCCATCTGAGGCCACATCATCTAATTTATTTATAGCATTTAAAATTGTCCAGATCATTTAGAGTTCCTGCTAAGCATCTACTGTGTTAAAGATCAGTCACAGCTTTTGACTCCTGGTTTTGAGAGCAAATAAATGGCTGTCTGTGTTGGGGGTGAGTTAGACAGGGACTATGTGAGATAAGAGATTGGCTCTGTTTCTGCAGTCGTGGATTTCAGCCGGAGAAGGAAGGATTATCACTACTAATACAGCATGGGACTTTGAGATGGTCTATCAGACCACGGAGCAGAAGAAAATATAATCCAAACTCAAAACGCTAAAGGCAGCTTACTAGCATGGCCTGACTTCGACAGTGTCTGAGCAGGGGTTCTGCTGGATATAACCTTTTCAAGCATATGCTAAACTGTTCTTTCTCCACAATTTATGATTCAGCAGCAGGAAATGAATATTTGAAATTTGGCCTGCAGTTTGAGGTAAACAATGCACTTTCCTGCCTTTCTTTTGCATCTGCCAGAGTACAGAACCCTAAGGAAGGGGAAGGATTTTACCGGTGATATTTATTACTGAGTCAAACCTCTTTGTATTCGTACATTTTGAGGTCAGCCCCACAGCCAGCATAACCCAACAGTTCTGTCAGTGTTGCATTGCTTTGCTGTGCTGAAGATCCAGTCCAACAAGAATAGGAGAAGAATAAAAATAGAGACCCCTAATTGCCAGGAATAGAAGAAAGTTAGAGTAAAAAAGGCCAGGCAAATAGAAAGTGTTGCTTATGAAGTTTGTGTATTTTCTTAGTACTTACTTGTTATAGTAGAAGCCCTGCAGGTCAGGATTGAGTAGTTGAGAAGCTGCAGCATGGGATCAATTAATCTAATATGGTATTTCAAGGAGTAGTTTATCAATGGATTTCTACACGAAACAGCCTGACAACTATTTTATATTCCACTCATTCCACTGAATCTGCATAGAACAAAAATTCTGCAGCTGTCTCTGTTTCTTTCAGTCCCCTGGCTTCACTACCCTATTTAGGAAGCTGATGACTGTCAGTGTAATCCAAAGTGAGCACTTGGTTCTTGCTGAAGAAGATATCCTTAATATGATTTGATAGTGTCAACATTTTTGTTTCTAGACAATTATGTGGAAACGATCTGCCTTGTAATAGGTGTGGTCAGCTGAACTGCGTGTGGAGAAGGTGCTCTGCATGGTGCCCAAACACCAGCACACAGCTGGGTGGAGATGATCTCTCTCCATCCTCCACACACAGATGTGCCTGAGGCTGTTTAAAGACAGCAGTTTGGATAAGGATGGAATACAGCCATTTCTCATAATGTAACACAGTCAGAAACATCCCCCAAAACAGTTTTTATCTCCCTTTTTTATAGAGACCTGGCTCGGCTGCTTTAGCCAGGTTCTATTTGTGGAGCTTTTATATCTTATTGACAGTGCCCAGAGTAACTTCAGCTGTCTGAGCAGTATTGCCTCAGGAATTGTGAAATGAGCTTCCAAATTTTGTGGGGACTTAGGCCACACATCCTCAGAAACAGGGCTCTGGAAGTTTTCCAAAGAGCTATAAACATAACACATCTCTAGCTGCACAATCAGTGATTTTCAGGGCTCAGATAGATGGTGTACAGAGGACTGGATCTCATGATCAGTAACATGGCAGCCCCTGAGCTGCCCTGGTGTGAGGCAGCAGCGGCTTGGCTGGGGTGTTTAGCTCTCCATGGACCCAAGGATGGTGGGAGCCTTCTCCATCCTAAAGAAGGGGTGTAAAGCTGTGCAGCGATGTTCACGCAGGTTGTAATTGCTGTGATATTCTTCAGAGCTGTTGCCCAAGAACTGTGTTAGAAACAAACCTTGAGTGCACACACTGCTGCAAAGTCCTACTTTGTCCTCTGCTACTATACTGAAATATCTTCTCTTGACCTTTGATGAGAGATATTTCCCATTTTTCTTATCATCTTCGAGACAACTTGAGAGCTGTGGTCAGATATGCCTTAGACCAGGCCGGTAAATTTACTTGGTTCTTTCAGAACCTGAAATGACATTATTGCTGCACACCAATGACATGCATCTACAAATACTTCACTATGTCTATAAATGAATGAGTTCCCATTTGCCTGTTCATGTAAAGGAAAAAGCTCAGATAACATATTGCAATCAGGTTTCAGGATTTGGCTACCAAGTGCTGATACTTGCTAAAAAATTAAGAAAATAAATTAAGCAATTGATTCTGAGGACATAAACTTTCATTGAGGGGCACTGCAGTGGCCAGATGTAGGCACTTCACTGCTAGAGGAAGAATAAATTTTAGATAGACTTTTATTACACGAGGCAAATGGCTTTACATTCTGTGTTTAATGCAAATACGCAAAGCTTGCCTTTATACCACAACGCTACCACTCTCTTGGCAGCAATATTAAAGAGGTCCCTTTGTTTTGTTGGATATTAATACCAGGCTGCACTCTGAAATGTGATTTTAAAAATAGAAAGAAAGTTAATTGTTGCTGGGAAATTTTAATTGAGGCTGATTAAAGGAAGCAACAAAATATATTGACTACTAAACCTCACTTCTTGTTTTAAGTGTGACCTGTAATGGACTCCCCCAAATCATTACATGGACCCTCTAAGCATTCCCGGCTTTTCATTTGAAATTCATTAATGTTTGTGTGTCTGATTTTGGGGGGGGGTTCTGAAAAGTTTTATAGTCACAGCTGCACTAGTTATGGATAGGTTTATAGTGCCTTGCCCATCAACTGGCCCACATGTCCAGTCCAGTTTGTTTGATACCCTACCTTTCACAAATGTTCAGCAGTTCTGGAGGTGTTCTTATAAAGCTGCCAGTAAACGTACCAGCTGGACTCGTTTATGTACGTGAGCAGCCTCATTCCGGCTGACTTACAAAAAGCCAGTGGCTGTAAATCTGTGGTCAGTCCGTATATGTACTTTAAAGGATTTTTTTACACTTCTGAAAAGAAAATAATAAAATATTGCTAAGCTTTTTAGTAAGTTATATGTGGTCTTCAGAAGAACTTGAATACTCTGTGGCAAACAAACAACCTTCTGAGAGTCCCTTTTTCTTTGCAGTAAATTCTTTATGCTGTGCAATTAAAGCTGTTAGAAAAGTCTGCTCTCTTAGAAGCACACTGATGGACTGCATTTTTGTAGAAAATCATGTGAACAAATTGCTCATTATTTTCTTTTGTGACTGTTGCAGGTGCAACATGAATAAAGGACTTCTTGAAGGCTGCAAACACCTTCACATTGCTCAGGGAAGTTCGGTGGTAAACAAGGCAGGTTTAAAATGTTCAGATGAGTGGCAGAATGAGAAGGTGCAGACCAGCCACAAGGAACGATACGTGCGATGCTAACCTCAATAAAAATTGGCATAAGTGAAAGGACTTCCAAAGGAAGGAAGGGGGGAAGAAAAGAAATTTTTTTTTTCAGCATCTCCAGATTTACTCTGAGAGAGAGCCTCAGTGTAATGAGAGAGGATGACAAGAAAGGGAACTGCTTCTTCCTGACCGCACCGGCCCACCTGCCAGCATCACGCTGCTCGGAAGAGACTCTTTTCACATCCTTTTTCTGGATCTACTCACAACCCTCATGTGCTACGTGTGAATGTCTCAGTGCTGGCATCAGTTAGTGCAAGGTTTTATTAATGTTTGCCAATAGAGATTCTAGTCAATCCCATCGGAGAGGCTTCCTGCTATGAGGGAATTTACCTCAGCACTTCTAATAAGAGGAAGGTCCCTGTGATTTCTATTTCTTTAGAATAATGGGAGCTTTCAGCTGATCATGTGTGTTATTACTATAACTCACTGGTGTTTTTCACCAGAGCTAATTTTCAAATTAATTATTTGACAGCATGTCTACTGAACACAAGCTATAGCTTCATGGCAACAGAGGACTTTCCTGCTTTGTTTTTTACCGCGGGAATACTTACAGCACGTGTCACTGCCTCCTCTGCTACCCTACAGGTCAGTCTCTGTAGCTTGTCCTGTGAGATAGATA
The DNA here is from genome assembly GCA_013398225.1 of Steatornis caripensis. Classification (NCBI taxonomy): domain Eukaryota; kingdom Metazoa; phylum Chordata; class Aves; order Caprimulgiformes; family Steatornithidae; genus Steatornis; species Steatornis caripensis. The sequence goes on from VZSC01011943.1 coordinate 426,827, forward strand.
AGTAAGTAGTGGGTTCAAGCTTCAGCAAGGAATATAGCTAGGATCTTACCAGGATAGCTATCGTGGCTATCCTTTTCCAGCCGTAGTTCCGTCACAATAAAAAGATACTAATACACATTATTGGTATTTGTGCTCTATTGCAGTCCTAGGACAATTTTTCTCTCTGACAGTGCACCTTGCCTTCTTCCTCCCTAGCCCAGAACTTGCTTTTATGGTTACCGCCGACTAAAAATATAATGGTTACAACCTTCATATGGTACACTGCAAAATATAAGCAACATTAAGAAATAAAACTCAGAATTTCCTGAAGCAGCCTAATACTCACTTTGGTTCGGGGATGTATTTTTGACTTTGTTAAAATGTATTTGCTGCAAGCAGCTGTCCCGTGTTCTGGGAGCCCTTTCCAACGCTTCAAATTTCATAGCAATTAACAGTTGCAGGGAACAGACAAAATACAGTGCTGTCAACCGGTACGACCGTAAGTCTTTCCTAAACCCACAGCTTGTAAGTCATGGAAATTCATGCTCTAGGAAGCTTGGAGCCAAGCTGACCTGAGGGCATGGAGGCGACCAGCTGTGCTGCTAGCAAAGTGACCTGAGTCAGGGGCTATGGCCGAGCCTACAGACCTTCAAGCGCCTGCACTGATGTTCATGCTTCACGGTTAATCCAGTACTTGGTTGCCCGCTGCTCATCACTTGTATGCCCAGGGACAGAGTCTTTTCCCCAGCTCTCCAAAGGAACAAAAGAAATACTTCTCTCTGGCAAACTGAACAATTCTTATTTCTTAAATAGCACTGGTAAATCTGTATCAGTTCAAATTATTGTTATCTGGTCCCTTCACTAAAAGTGTAGGAGAGGTGGCAGAGGGTTATTTTTCTGTGTCAACTTTTCATTTCCCCCCAGCATGAGAAATGTCTTGGCAACTAGTTTCATCAGGTGGAGAACTCACAGCCTGCACATTGCACTTAGAATATGCCCTAACAGTTCAAAAACACTTCCAACATTACTCCTCTTCTATGGTTATTTACTACAGAGAAAATCAATTACTTTCTTAAAAAAACCCCAACAAACTCTTACTTTCTCAAACCAAGCTAGTTGGTTTTAACATCAACCTCTTTTTATTTATCTTTCTGTTAAATTGAAAAGATTTGACCTGAGGTGTGGAGCTAGACGTTTCATATCTTCTTACTAGTGCAACGTTGTTTAGGGACCAGTTATATTCTTGTAGAGAAATGCAATACAATCTTTATGTGTATGGTATTAAGGCGGCAGTGTCTAGACAGAGATTGGGTGCCTCTAGACTTGTGTCTACTACAGGGATTGATAGAAAAATGAAATCTCTTAGTAAAGCTTTCCTAGAAAACCACATAAGCATTAATGGCTTTATTTATGGCGCTAATATTTTAAGCATAACATAATTGTGACTTCAGCCATTGAGAATAGCAAATGAGTCAGGGCCTGATGCATAACTCCTATAAGCAAATGCAATAGATTGTCTTAGTGTTTGGGGTTTTTTTCCCCTCTCTTTAAAAGAGTGCCTCTTAATCTGCTTATGTCGTTAACAGAAAGGTCATCAACTAAGGCTAGTATTGATATTTTATTCCTAGTTTAACTGCAATTTTTTAAACGCTTATGTGGTGTGCAAACTAGCTGCTGAAGAGCAGCCAGAAGTGGCAGGTGAATGTGGCAGGGGATGTCAGAAGTGATTGACTTTTGAAAATGGGATGGCTTTCTTAAAATAGATCAGCAACAGGAATCATAAAGAGATTTCAGGGAAACTCTAACTCCTACTGCTAGACAGTGAGGTAGAAACCTCTGTAGGGTCCCAAGGCCAAATCCAGAAGATGGCAAGGTTGTGAGTACTGGAAAAAGTCGGTGGAGTAGACTATCAGTGGCTCTGCCCTTTTTGCATTACTCTGCTTTATGTATGAATGCATATGAAAATACTTTGTGTAGATACAGTAAATCATGTTTTATCGATTTACATGCCTCATGTTTGGGAGGACAAATTCTGAAAAGCCAAAGAAACAATGCCATATTTTAATAGTTTTGTTCTGTGTGGAAGTGTGGACACTGAAAAAAATTGTAAATTTGAAACTGATAAATGCCCTTAAACACATGTTTACCTTTCAGAAATATTACATGAACATAGGAGGAAGCTGCCAGCCCAGAGGCCAGGTCATAAAGAATAAAACAAAAAAAGGTTTTCAAAAGCCTAATATGAATAAGATGACTCCCCTGAAAGCTTGATATGAATAAGATGCAAGCGGCAACTTGCTCTGAGGTCAGCATGACTTTAACTTAAATGTCAGTGTAGTAAAATCTGTGGCAAATTTTTTCAGAAGGAGCCAGTGGTTTGGGGTATTTTCATAGCATTACCGTGGTACCCAAAGTTCAGCATCGCAGTATGTGGCATCCCAAACCAGCAGCTGCATTTGAATCTCATTCTTATTATTCTTTCAGAAAATTCATTGCCATGTAGGGGCTCTTAGATTATAGTTATGTTAGATCATAATGTTCATCAGTATTAGTGACTTGTTAACATTTCTCCCATGCAACTTCTGCTGTAGTGGATCTAAGGTTTATTATTATGACACAACCTGGAAAACATTTTAGTTTTTTTCCTTCTCTTGGCAAGAAAACGCTCCCATTCTGGGATGAAAAGATAACACAAATGAAAACAGACAAGGATCATTACATTTGCTAATCTGAAGTGAGAGATTAATGTTGTATTCTGGACTAGTTCTAAGAAAATGCAGGGTATTACGCCGTTTTCAGAACAACACCTGCGTCTGCTGAGGTGTGGAGAGAGGGAAAGGATCAACACTGATTTTCCAATCTCTTTTATGGAATAAGAGTAGTGCTGTCATGTTTTACAGCTTAACAACTTAAGGATTTGCACGTTACTACATCTTGCCTGCTGTCACTTTATTAAAATCAGAGTGCAAGAAAGCAAGAGAGGGCTCATTAATTACCTTAGCTTCTTGGTGGTAAGACATGCCTTCGACTTTAACTTTTTATTTTAAAATATAAAGCAAAGTTACTAAATTTAGTACACTGTAAGGACAAAGGGCTTCTTCTCACTCTGGTGAGCAAGGGAGCAGTGAAATATATTAAGCCAGCGCTCTCTTTGTTACATTACTTATTACTGTGGGGGCTAACTGGTTACTGAGCTGAGTGGCTGGTAAACCGAGATGAGTTCAAGGCCAGCTCGTGGGTACTTGCTTGTATGCTACTCTTCAGCTTTTGTTGTTGTCCGGAATATACGCTGGGCCTTTCCGATGCAGAGGGTTACAATGCGAAGGCGCTCTTGGGACCCAGCACGCTCCCCGCTGCTCTACTGTTTGTGAAAGATGTGCTGCCTGGTGCTCAGCATTGCAGATGGCACTTCCAGCTAGAGTCTTGCATTATTAGTGCATAAATTAAGCTGTGTGTGGGAACATTGTCACACGATCGTACAGCACTGGCTCTAGTTCTTGGGTGTCCCTAAACCTGCAAGGATGGACAAGAAAGGGAATGCAACGCTTGTGACTTGCCAGCCTCACCCCAAAGCAGCTCTCACAGCGCGAGCACTAAGGTGATTGAAATATATTGCAAGCCCAAAAAAAAAAACCCAAACGCCAGAACAGTTCTTTTGCTTTGAAACAAAGGTAAGAGGAAGCAATACGTATTGCTACCAAAACTTCAGATCAGATCCAGTGGGCACTTCCTGAAAATGCAGTTTCTCGACTGCCTTAAACTGATCAAAGTGCGTTTTGTTGCTGGAAAGGGTGCTAATGCAATTTTGCCTGCCTCTGCTCACATACTTCCACAGTCTCCATGTGAGGCTGTCTTCAGGTTACCATGTTTTCTTTGAGGTTGCATTGAGATNAAGGTAAGAGAGAGCAATACGTATTGCTACCAAAACTTCAGATCAGATCCAGTGGGCACTTCCTGAAAATGCAGTTTCTCGACTGCCTTAAACTGATCAAAGTGCGTTTTGTTGCTGGAAAGGGTGCTAATGCAATTTTGCCCGCCTCTGCTCACATACTTCCACAGTCTCCATGTGAGGCTGTCTTCAGGTTACCATGTTTTCTTTGAGGTTGCATTGAGATTTGACATCTCTAACCCCCGTTCCTGTCTATGAAGCTTCATAAATTAGATATTTAATCAAGATNCAATTTTGCCTGCCTCTGCTCACATACTTCCACAGTCTCCATGTGAGGCTGTCTTCAGGTTACCATGTTTTCTTTGAGGTTGCATTGAGATTTGACATCTCTAACCCCCGTTCCTGTCTATGAAGCTTCATAAATTAGATATTTAATCAAGATGACTCATTTTAATGTGTCTTCCCATGAATTACCTAGTGTCTTCCACCTAACCTTCAGAAGGCTAATATATTGAAAGTATAACTCGTATGAGATTGACTAGTAAGACTAAACAAAACATACCAGCTATGGTCCAATATTCAACTCAGCTCAAGGTAAATCTTTTATTCACTGTGAAGAAAATGCTCTCTGGTGTTTGGGTTCTAGCTTCAGTGTGTTAATTGCTATACACTGAAAATCATATATTCACATTGGAAGGGACCTCTGCTCATCTGGTCTAACCTTCTAAAAGCAGGGTTTTCCTCAAAGTTGGATTGCTCAGGACTGTGTCCAGCTCTGTTCTGAATTATTTCCAAGAACAGACACTGCACAGCCTCTCTGGGCACCAGTCCCAGTGCCTGGCCACTGTCATGATGTTATTTATCCTTCCTTTCCTCTAAGTGGAATATCCCTTGCTGCAGCTTGTGCCGTTGCATCTTCACCTTGCAGAGGTGCTCTTCTGAGAAGACTCTGGATCCGTCTTACGTATGGTGCCCTTCAGGTACCTGCAGGCAGCATTTAGAGACTTGAGGTTTCTCCAGGCTAGACAGACTCAAATCCTCACCCTTTTCTCACACATTGTGTGCCACAGCTCCTTAACCACACATGTAAGTGATCAGCTGGACTTTTTGCGCAAACATGTGAAAAACATCAGGCAGTTCATTACTAGCTCTTGAAGGAGACTTGACACAGAAGTAGGCAAAGAGCCTTGTACTCAGGGTGAACATTGCCAGACAGAGGGACATGTGATAATGCAAAGGGAGACAGTGTTCCAAAATATGTTACCCAAGCTCTCTTGTCTTGTGCCAACACAATACCTGGGCCCTCTGCATTTTCACCCCTTCCTACAGCACCTCACAACCACAGGAACAGATTTTCGCACTTGCTGGAAGAAGCCTCTTTTGAGAAATATATGTGGTACAGTATGGCAGTCATCAAGGTGAATTTGGGCAGGATGAGACAGAATAGGCACAGACTGCTGGCAGTCTAAAGTTTTGCTGTGAACAAGGAGAGATCTCCTGTCTATAACCTCATTTAACCTCACTGGAACATTAATTATTAGAGAACTGGAAAATTCTGAACATCCCCGTGAATGTTTTGCCTTTAACCTGTTGGCAGGTCTGATTTTATTCACTTTTAAATAAGACCAGGTTTGCCTTATATGAGGAGCTAATACGATAACTCAGCCCATTTTAAGCACAAGGGTGAAAATATCTTTTTCATTGTTCCTTCCAAGGCTTCCAGAAGAACCACACTGTGCAAGAGGCATTCAATGTCAGCCTTTCAGGGGTTCACCGTTAACGATCATGGCTGTGGATAAAAGACTGGTTGGCAAGCAATACCCTGTCACCCACTGTTGTGTCGTATCCAATATCTTACATTAAGGAGGCTTTAGGGGAAATAATAATAATTTTGAGGGGAAAAAAATTAATAGAAGTAGAGGTTTGGCAAAAATAAATGTTTTATCAGGAACAGCTCTTGCCAAGCATAACATTTTCTCAGGAGCCAATCTTGGCAAAACGAATGTTTCATCAGGAGCAGAAGTTTGGAAAAAGTAACATTTTATCAGAAGTGGAGCCTTAACAGAAAATACCTTTTTATCAGGAGTGAGGACCATGGCAATTTAAGCAGAAAGGCTTGCTGAAAGTTGAGTTTTATCAGGAGTTTTGCTTGAGGAAAATAGTGTTTCATGAAGGGCAGAAACTTTCCAAAAATAATGTTTTATTAGGGGGAGGAGAGGGATGAAACTAACACTGTATCAAAAAGAAGGAGAGAGGGATGGATTTAGTGAAAGTAGTGTGCTAACAGCTTCCACCTTCCAATATGGGAAGCTTTGCTCCTGGAAAAACATTATTTGCACACTGAGTGCTTGCCTTAGCTAAAATGCTGGTTTTGACTAGCTGTGCTGCTTATAAAATGTTATTTTTGGCAAGCCCATCTCTCAAAGCGATGTTTTTAGAAAGCCCTCTTCAGAGAGAAGATGTGCGAATTGACTATAATACCTGCAGCAGAGCCAGGTAACTCTGTGAGCCAGATTTTCATCTATTAGCTCTCCATGGCTTCCTTTCTGCCTTTTGCATCACGGTCATGATGTTGATGCACAGCACTTTGGATCCTGAAATACCGTCTGCTTCCAAATGTAGGCCTCCTTCATCATTTTGTTTCCCTCAGCTGCTCACTGACTCAGACTGGTTGGCTCGTCTCCAAGTGTGTGTTACGCATCCTTTCCCACTGGGGCTCTGCTGCTCTTTCCCCACACCTGGAAGATTACTTACACCTTGTTTTTATCTCCTCCGGTCAGAGTTTAACACCACGGGCTTGAGATGTCCCTGAATGCAGTGAAGGACTCAGTGGCGAAAGCAGCATGGAAAGGCCTTCATTGCATCTTTTTCTGGTGGTTAGAGGCCAATCACAAAAGGCTGGAACCTCTTGCAAAGTACACTCTCACAAAGAGGGGTAGGAGCAAGGAATGACAGTTTGAATCACTTACTACATCTCCATATCTCATCACTTCTCAAAGTCATGCCGTACAATACATTCATGTGCTCCCCGATAGAGTTCTGGGCAAATACCCATGTCAGGAGTCTCCTATACGTGTTATCTGTAGGTATCACCACTACGAAGGAACTAGGACCATGCGTGAATGTAGGACTAGAACCTCTTAACAATTTGTTGCTTGAATATAGAAGTTGAGATGGCACGCAATAAACTGGAACAGGAGAACATCAGTCACTGCAACCGGATGGATGGGATTCTCCATGGACATTGTAGGAATTCGCAGGGAGCAATCAGAATCACTCACTGTTTATTTACAATGTCACCGAGCACCAGTGGGAAACAATGAGAAAAGCGGACTCAATAGCTATTTTTAAGAAAGGTGACAGGTGTGATCTTGTTATCATAGGCTACTCTGTTGTCTTCCCTTCCAGGTACTGTAAGACACTTGCACCAGGAATGAAATCGATGACTATTTTGAGAAGGGGGACTCTGAAGCTGATTTCAACTTGAGTCCTTCTTGTAAGGCTGTAAGAGAAAACATCCTATAACAAATTGGTGAATGAAAATGGTCAAGCGTACGTGGTTCAGTATGTTACCTACTTCAGCTGAACACAGGGTATGGGAGATGCAAAGCACACGAAAAATCCCACAGACCTGACCAAGAGGACCTTAATTTTCTTGCTGTCACAAGGAAGAAAGCATGTCCTCCTGTGTTTCAAAATTTTCCCAGTGCACATTGACCTTTTATCCAGGTCCCACTGAAGCATTTCCACATATGAAAATTGTAAGTTAATGTCATTGCATTAGTGATTGCCCTTCATTGTAGCTGAAATCACTGTGCTATGAGTGATTGACTTACTACCTGTACCATGAGCATCTGCATATAGTTGAGTAAGCGATGATTTCTCACTGTATTCTTTAATAAAGTATTTTGCTGTTTTATACTTTGACTCTGCATGTGACAGAGGAGGGACTGCCTTTTAAGACTAAGGCAAGAGACTCAGGTAAGATTCATTTTTTCCATGGGTGGATCTAGATGAATGGATCTAGGTAGTGAAGTCTTTTAGAAGAAACCCTAGATGTTTGAATCCATCTTCTGCAACTACTAACTGCAACTGGCAGAGAAGTTGCACACAGAGCAGAGTAAGGTGCGTAATGTCTTCTCATGGTACTAAGTAGCAGAACAAGCTGAGGGCTTGAGGGGACATGGGCTGGCTAGGGAGTGTTCAGGAAAATTACACCTGGGTCTCTGACTATTGCATTTCACTTCAGGTTCAAATGAATCTCATACTCCAAAGAAAGTCTTATCTAAAACCACTGACTATTTTCTTTTTTTTTTTAAATTTGAAACTCTAGGAAACTGCTTTCATGGAAATCTGTTCGTACACAGTTTCCACCAGAAGCAGTAAATTCTTTCCAGTTCACTGGAGATTTTGCCCAGGTGATGTTCACACAAATTTACAGCGGTGACTTTTCTACACGTTTGCCCCTGCTGGAAAACTTGGCTTAGCTCTTCTGGGCACCCGGTTCATGCCCTGCAACTCCCGCTGAAGCATGGTGTTCCCCCAAGGGTTTTGTCTGCAGAGCTGGGCCGTTCCCTGCTAGCACTGTAAGGATGTAAGTTGTCCACAAAGTAAAGCTCCCTGCCTCTGAGTTGGAGTATCCCTAGAGAGCACGCTGCTCCCCCTCTGTGGCTCTGCTCGCAGCAACGCTTACTCTGTGCTTCCCTTAAACAGGCAAGAGAACAACAGGTGCAGTAGCAAGAGGGCATCTGTCTCAATTTTTTCTGCTGNGTGCCCTGCGACTCCCGCTGAAGCATGGTGTTCCCCCAAAGGTTTTGTCTGCAGAGCTGGGCCGTTCCCTGCTAGCACTGTAAGGATGTAAGTTGTCCACAAAGTAAAGCTCCCTGCCTCTGAGTTGGAGTATCCCTAGAGAGCACGCTGCTCCCCCTCTGTGGCTCTGCTCGCAGCAACGCTTACTCTGTGCTTCCCTTAAACAGGCAAGAGAACAACAGGTGCAGTAGCAAGAGGGCATCTGTCTCAATTTTTTCTGCTGAGTTTTTCGGTTATTATAAAGTACTTATTAATAACATAGGACTGTTGTTGATNCACTGTAAGGATGTAAGTTGTCCACAAAGTAAAGCTCCCTGCCTCTGAGTTGGAGTATCCCTAGAGAGCACGCTGCTCCCCCTCTGTGGCTCTGCTCGCAGCAACGCTTACTCTGTGCTTCCCTTAAACAGGCAAGAGAACAACAGGTGCAGTAGCAAGAGGGCATCTGTCTCAATTTTTTCTGCTGAGTTTTTCGGTTATTATAAAGTACTTATTAATAACATAGGACTGTTGTTGATTTTTACACTTGATTTCTAAAAGATGATTTGTAATATGGTGAGGGTGATCTAGTCCTGTGCACTTATTGAGAGGGGTTGGAATTATTTGTTTCAGGTTACAGGAATACTTTGCTTGACCAGAACCAAAGCAAAGTTTTTGGCTGATCTGCTGAACCAAAAAAAAAAACCCAAACCAAAAACAAAACACCAAAATGCCTGTTCTACACATAAGCCAAACACCAATGCCAAGTGGTTTCTGTTGGAAATTGTTTTCAGGGCTCCTTCCTCGCACAGGATCTTTCTGTGCATCCCCAACTGCAGTCCTATCATAGTCTTCCAGGAAACACCGTGACAGGAGGACCCGCAAGACCTTAGACCTCCCCACCAGAAATGACGCTCAGTCTGATGCTGTGTGTTTATTATAGTAAGCTATGTCATTGACCTCAGGGGGACAAGGGCTTGGCTCTTGGCTATTGAAATTACCACTGATGTCTGTCTAAATAGCTGCAGCATTTACAGCTAGGCAGAAGATTTTAACAGCCACGGAACAACTGAAGGGAGAATTCATAGTAACATTTAAAGAAAAAACGTCATTTCTTTTTTTGAGAACAGTAGCGGATTAGAACTCAGCCTTTGCTCACTTTTATCATAATTGTATCTGAGTGGTTTTCAGACTTTTCCAAGTTTCGAATAAAAGTACTTCCTCCCCCTCAAACCTTGTGTTCCTCGAACCCTTAGTATTGTAATACCTCGCAATGCAAACATTATATTCAGTTCTCTTACCCCTCCCTTATGCAGGCCTTTTTGTCTTCCCAAAGAAAAACACAACACAAGTAACAGTCATTCCTTGTTTTCTCTACCTATATTTCTGTCTCTGAAGGAAATGGTAATGATGCATTTAAACGGCTGATAGAGATCTTAAAGCTGGACCTGTAGCCTAGGAAAGCTTTCATCTCCCCGTTTTGTAAATGCTACTTTCTGGTTTGTTTNCACAAGTAACATTCATTCCTTGTTTTCTCTACCTATATTTCTGTCTCTGAAGGAAATGGTAATGATGCATTTAAACGGCTGATAGAGATCTTAAAGCTGGACCTGTAGCCTAGGAAAGCTTTCATCTCCCCGTTTTGTAAATGCTACTTTCTGGTTTGTTTTTTTTTTTTAAAGGAACTTTAACCATCAGGAAACTCCTTCAAGAGGGGGCATACCATTTTCTAAGGAAGTTCAAGCAGTTTTCTGCGTTAGGATCTACTGGACATGAATGTTGCACAGAAGTTTTGTAATCACCATAGCCTGCTGTTTAGGCAGAACTGAGCAGTACATACGTATATTTCGTGCCGTGGAAAGCTCGGCCCATGGGCTGGATAGTGTTTTCCCTTGAGCCCACTGCAGCGGCAGGGCTCGATGCTGCCATTCTGCAGTCCCATGTCTTCATCCCAGGCAGCAGCCTTGCTACGTGCTGCAGCGGTTACAGAAAGGATGGCATTTTTCCCCTCTTCCTTTGAACTTGCCTGGCTTCAGGGCTTGAAGTGAGACCATTAGTGTTATTGAACTTAGCATTTGGCGGTTTATATATGATAAAGGGGTTATTACACAGTGATCCCTGTATGTGTAGGTCAGCTGTGGCAATCAATCAGTGGACACTTTGCCTTTGACAGCACATGCTTCCATAAAAAAAATTCTCTGGCATAGCCCTGTTAGCTAGTAATGACAGAGTAACCTCTGTCAAGTAATATACTTGACAAATTTTGCATGTGCTGTTGACTGACAGAAGCTCCGGCTTCCTGTCTGACCAGCATACACGGCCTTCACAGGGCACAGAAACCCCTTTCTTCTCCCTGAAAGGGGTTCCTGAAGTCCATGCAGGTAGAGTCAGACCTGCCTCTGAGGGGGGAATAAAACAATGCCGCACAAGGGAGAGACGCTTTTCTGCCTTTACAAGCTAAACTTGCTCTTTCTCCTTTCCTTGACTTCCCTTGTCACTAACAATTACCCAAGACTTACCGGCTTTGTGCACCGGGCTGTGCAAAACACCCGCCTGGGCGAGCAGTCAGGGCTGAAGGGATAAGCATCCCTCCTGGTCCCGCTGGCCAGGGCTGCCTATCTCTGGGATTGACAGGGCTGCAGCGGTCGCCCTGTGTTTAGTCTGGGCGGAGGCGGTAATTGTCTGCAGCTGCGGCTGCTGCTTCCTCGCTCGCCTTGGGTAGCTCGCAAGGTGCAGCCCCAGCGCAGAGGGTCTGCAGGGGCATCCCAAGTTTCTCTAGCACCCTGATGCTCACCCTTGTTTCAGTATGGTCTGGCAGTGGGCAACAAGCCTGGGCAGCTGGGGCCACCCTTGGCAAGCCCAGCTTTTTGACTCTGGCACCACAGGTAGCTTAGGTGGGCATTGGCCATGGCAAAGGCACCTTCACCATACAGACCCCCATCGACATTGTGATATTGTCGGGTAACAAGTCTGCTAGGGCCTTTCCTTGAAATGCCCTGGCCACAGGCAGAGAGGCACAAGAGGGTTTCCAGCCAGCTGTGTTCCTGGTGTCTTCTCACCATCACGCCCAGGCCAGCAAGCACAGCAGGCATTAACCCTTCCTCTGTCGTCTGTTCCTTCAATGCCAGTTTGCATTTCACCATAGATACTGATGGCTGTCTTTAGCAGGTTATGAAAAATTAAATTTCCATGCAGCCAAGCAGAGCTCTCATGAAGGAGGCTTAAACCCCCTTGCTCGCTTATTAACCACATGTTTCTGTTTGTTCTGGAGAGAAGAGGATTTCATCATTTGCTTCCACAGGGGCACAATCTGATTATGTAGGATTAAGCCCGAAAACCACTCTAATCCTGAGTGCAGCCATACATAAAGACTGTGAAGTGAGCGTGTGATCTCAGCTCCCACACTTGGCTGTATGGGGCAGACCGGGAGGGAGGAGCTCGCAGTGGCATCCCACTGTCAATTACCGTATGGACTAATTGGAGTGTAATTTAAAGGGATTTCAAAGCCCACTTGTCAACAGCTGTTCTTTAGGCTATACTGATCAAAACAATTCTTGTTTTGGAAAATGTTATTTAAAACCAACGTGTAGGCTGCAATAATAAAATGACACTGTTTCTCAGCAATTGCAACAGCACTTGATGAAAGCTGGCTATAATGTGAAAATATAAACCTGGACCCCAATCACATCTATACTCATGTGTTCAAACCATTGCATTTAGAAAAGACAGCATTTTTTTCCTCTATTTAGTTTTCATATAGGTATCTGCTAATAGCAGCAGGAGTTCCTCTGGGACCACCAAAGCCAAATGTGTACTGAAATAGAGTCTACAAAATGATCTAATGATGAAATTTCTACGTCTGTATTTTTTATTTGTTATGAGCATACTTTAGGCTTTCAAACAGAATGCAAAATGATGACACAGGCAGTCAAATAATACTCATCATTCGACTGCCATTTATTTGGTAAAAGACCACTACAGAACTTATGATATATTAATATATATTTCTTTCTCTCCAACTTCAATTTGAAAATCATACCAGACAAGTAGCATGTGGAGATTTTAATTATGAACTGAAAAGAATATCTCCACAATGAGTAACCATAATGAAAAGCGCTAAACTTTGGAGATGTAAACAATATAGCCATTCAAACCAGCTTTAAAATTTCTGAGATGCAGAAGACCTAAAGATTAGTATTTCTTCTGGTGGGATATAAAAATCTTGATGAGATCATTTTTTATGGTAAGGTTTGTGGTTACACAGAAATAGTGCTTCATTTATTCACAATAGGAAACATCATTTTCATTCAGGAAATTTAAAAATGATCATTTCAAAAATATGTGTTTGAGGAATACATTCATAGTCAGGTCAGAAGTAATTCCTGATGGAGACAGATCTTCTGAAAAGGCCAATTTCTGTCATTTTCTCTGCTATACAGTATGTTGAGTGTGTACATATGATGATTAATTAGGCACATTCCATCTAGGTATTGATTTTGTGGAGTCTGAAACAGTGAGGAAGGATTGTTGTAGGTGAACTTAAACTTTCCCATAAAATAAAGGCTTGGGGATAAAACCCTAGTTTTCTGGAAAAAAGGCATCAGTAGCATGAATATTTCACCCTCTGTAAATAAAATTTTACTGTTGAGTGTGTGCCTATTCTCTCTTCTGCTGCATTGCACATCTTACAGAAGAAATTCAATGCACTACCAAGGTATTGTCTGCTTTAAACAGTCTTAAGCAACATTTTGAGAGAATTATAAACCTTCTCCCCCATCTTCAGTCTACAAATGTGGTCGGAATACAGTTTTAAGCAGGATGAAGGATTAAACAAACAAAAAATAATGAAAAGTCAAAATGTGCACACTGTGCAAAAGCATGGTTGAATACATTTTGCCTTGTGTAAACTTCACCCAGTCTATGTGGGTTTTAACATATTTCCATGACTTTAAATAAGAAAACATCTTAACGCAGAGCCCATGGGAAACCCAAGCTTGATTAGTTTTACCTTTTACTACAGTCTGCAGAGTGTAAAACACAGCACATCAGAATTGAGTTTGTCATCTCCAGACCTCACAGGAATTTTAGGAACTAAATAGTTAGGAAGCATCCTGGTACTTCTCTCTGCTTTAATCATAGTAGAAGTTTCAATTTAAACACTCAGGAAATCTCCCTTATTTAAAGCAATCAACTCATTGCTGACAGGGTCTGGCTTTACTGTGTTTAATTTTTTGGCATCATGCAAAACTTGATTGGTTACAGCCAGTGAGTGAACAGGTCCTCTCCCTCCCCCTCCTCCCCAGAAAACGTAAAAAATTCCCCTGATCTTTGCTGTATCATTCTCAGCCCTACACAACCTAGTATGCGTGCAAACCAATGAGATATTAGTGCAAAACACCAACTGGAAAATGTACATAGTAACTACTACAGCCAAGGAAATCCTTACTGCCAAATAGCTTTCCTACATCTTTCAGCTGCAAAAGCTTAGAGTTCAATTTTTGGTCCAGTCATTTAACATTTTTGACCATTATTTTGAGTGTGCCTCTTCTCATCTGGTTAGCTGTGGATTCACAACACATTTCTAAGGTTGCAGTCTACTCTGGATAAAGGAAGAAAGCACTCACCTCTCTTGCATCTTTGAGCTGTGGTGTTGGTATTCACATAAATTAGGTTGCACTCTCAGAGAAGGAATCTCTGGTGAGATTTGAGGTTGGCTGTCACGTCTGACATTTTAGGATAAGCACTGATAGTTGACCACAAAGTAAGATGCAATTCCTGATTAAAGACTGTTGGTAGGTTGCACCCTGAGTAGATTATAGTATGCTGCTTCCATGCTCACTTCAGGTGATAAATTATCTACAGTCAGATCTCACATTGAAACCATATTATTTTAGAAATCTAGAGAGATGATGCCTTGGACCAGTCTCCTTCAACTCTGAATTGCGCTTACAAGACTCAAGTCTGTGAATGTGAGTCCACCACAGCTCGGGTGAGCACAGGCTGGAAGAGTTCACACTTGGGATCAGGGAAGGATGCCCTAAACCAGATAGGGTTGAAGAACACCAAGAAGTAAAACAAGTCTGAGCTATCTTCCTGGCATATTTTCCCACAGGACGGGGCAAAAGGTAATGCTACAACACACAGCTATTCCTAAAGATGCAAAGGTAAGTGCAGTCTGCATAAAATCTGTGCTCACGGATCAAACAAATTTCAGCAGCTCCTTTCGCATGCTCTGCTTCTCTGCCTGCTTTCCCCTGCTGTCCATCTACAGCCTACTGACCCACACATTCACAGAAGACAGTCAAAGAGGGATTTGTCCTGCTCTTCCTCCGCCCCGTGCCCGCGCCTGCATGTGCATTCACATGGCAGCGGGTGGTCAAAGGTTGCCCACAAACCTTTACATGCAGCTCTTTGGAGGGGCAAGTTCATTGCCTCAGTCAGGAAACCACTGAGCTGCGGGCCACCAAACTATGGCAATTCCATTTTTCCTCTTTCCTTCATGATGCTTTTACTTTTAACAAGAGTAAAGGCTTTTTTTATTTTCTGTAAACATCCACCCTGTGTCTTTTTTCCAGCACAACAAGGTGTTGGACCCTACAAAGTGCCGAAGAGTGATAAGCACACAGCGCTCCTGCTTGCAGCAACCATCCGATGCTTCTACACCACTTCTTCCTTGCTGAGTTTTACTTAGGTAGCAACAAAGTCCAGGTGGGATGGCAACTCTTTCTTTTTAGAGGTCGAGAGGGATAATTAAACAGTTTTATTTTGTGTCAAAATGTGTGTTTGGTTTTTTTCACTCATTTTATTGTTTTTATGTGGCTTTCCTGAAGCTGTCTAGATAGTTACGAAGGTACTCCCGGAAGGGAGGGAAGGTGCTGGGTAAGAGGCTAGGGTAGAAGCATGCTGGTTTTCTGAAGGATACTGCTTCAATTTTATCTAGCTAACACTAAGCAGAAGTGGTCATATTAAATACTCAGTATTTACAGATATGTATTTCACTGGATGATGCTGTGCCAATAAAAAAGGTACATATTTTCAGACTCACATACAGTTTCTAGTATTTGCAGAGTCTATAAAAAACTCTGTCTCTGACTTGCCTCCTCCTCATCTGTGAGTATACCTACCTCAGAAAGCTTAATGAGTAATAATACTGGAGTCTGCATCAGAAAGAAATGTCTCCATCTTCCAAAACATCTATGGACAGTTTTGAGACCAAATTTACTCCAGCAAGCCGTTGCAGTTCCCGTAAGTACTTCTGCAATATAGATTTTTTTTAAAAAATATATATTTTCTTGCACTTTTCCTCAGCTTCATCCAGAGATCTAGACCCAAATGCAAAACCTAGGACCAGGAACATGGAAGGTGTTTGTCTAACTCTTTGAAATACTTAAACTTATAGCTGTATCTCTGAAAGCTGTGGAAACTTTCTTCTTCTACAGCCAGGATATTTGTCACCTTTTAGTTGTCCTGAGACAGTTGCAAGGGCTACAACTTATAAACAAAGAAATATAATTACAGATATTAAGGTCAACATGATAAAATATCCATAAAATGCACAAATGTTGGTAACTCATACGAATGATAAGACTGTAGACCCTAAATTAGGAAAAGTTTTCACATACTGACTACAGAGGCTTATTTCTTTGGTACCACTTTCCCAGTTTGAAGTCAGACTGTCCTTGACACTGCCTTGAATGGGGGACCTGTGCTTGTCAGACCACAACTAAGATGGTAATGTGAACTAATCAGAAGAGCCATTAGGCTGGTACTGAGGACTTGACATTTCCTAACGTGAAACTGCGCTGCATTTCTCACCTTGCAGTAGTTCTATAAGTCTTGCTTACAGCTGCAATGGATTATTTCTCGAGGCCAAAGTCCACGTAGCTCACAGGCTAATATTTCAGGTCCACTGGATCCATTTGCAGAATTTAACTGATGCAAATAATCATCTCTCCTCTTCGTTTTTTCTTCTACTTTTTTGCTATGGTTTCTGTGCAAGCTCTTCAGCTTCTCTTTATACCACCCCAAATGTGAGTTGGCATAGTTCTCTGTTCCCTGTGTTGCCCCTGTCTTTCCATTTGGTGAAAGTTTATTAAACAGAGCATTACAAATAACACCAGGTCATCCTAGTCTTCCCCTACCTACTGGACTCAGCGTGGCTCAACACAAGTAGAATATAAGTCTTAGACGCTGCTTCCTCTTCTGCTACTTGGGACCAGGCTGTGAACTCATACATGACTTGTGCAAGTACTTCTACTGTCTTGTGTGCCTCCTTTTCCCATAGGAGCTAGCTGAATTCAGCATTGTTTTGTTTAACTACTTTTTCCAGCTGTTGGTAAAAAAGAAACCAGAGTTCCTCCTTCAAGGGCAAGGCTCATGCTGCAGGCTGGCATGATCACCGCAAAAGCCAAGGGTAAGCAGCAGTTCTCAGCATGTACCTTGGCAAAGTGGGGCAGAGTAAAGGGGAAGACGAGCTTTCAGGGGAAGTGTGAAGACTTCTTGGTATTGCCGGTACTACTCCAGTAAGTATTTGACATAGATCAGTGTAAAAGAATTCCCTTCCATGTGGGATGGCAAGGAGCCTCGCGATGCATCAGAGGGTCATGCAGCTTGTGCGGGGTGTGAAAACTACGCTCCCTGTTCTCTGCAGCCATGCCCTGGCTTGAAGGGCCCAGGCAGCACCTTTTTGCTTTATGAAGGGTCATGCATCATAGCAGTACCTCACAAAGCAAAATCTACCTGCAGACTATATTTCAGAAAAGACAAAAGAAAAACAACATTTATGCAACTTCTAAGACAGATCAGTCATGTTCCTCACGTGGTTTAAGTCAATAGAGCAAATAACACAGTTAATGATGTCAGGCTGATTTACCGTGAATGAAGTTTAAATCTGACCAATTTCATCTTGGCTGTGGTGTACCCAGATAAGACATTGAACATGTTATGCCTGTCAGTTTCCCTCAGAGGCTTAGCACACACCACTAAAGCTGAAAGAATGGAAATACTAAGCGAGTATCGCTGCATTACTGCCTAGATGCAATTTTTTCTTTTAATACTCGTGAACAGAGAATGAGAAGCAGGGACCCATAGTAGATAGCTATATTTGATGAGCAAACATGGCTGGAGCTACTCAGTGTTTCTAGTTCAAGCTTGTCTACCTTCCTAAACATCATTTAATTTTCCTATTAAGGCTTGATCCAAAGCTGATTGGAGTCAATAGTAATATTTTTCAATTAACTTCAGAACATACTAATGAAGCCATTATGATGTATGTCTTGTTAAGCACAGCGAAAGAGCCCATCCACATCAGATAGTCATCACAGAGCTCTTGATGGAGAAAGCTGGTGCAATGACAGGCTAATGTTTGTCTCTGGAGATAAACTACATACTAAATGTCTTAGCAGAACACATACAGAAATTTTGGCCAAAGATAGATTTACGTCTATCAAAATGGAATTAGTATTATGTATCCCCAGTCCTCTCACACTTTTGGAGTGGAGATGAACCTCCTACTTTAGGACTCTGCTGACCAGTGTTTTATAAAAAGTCCAAAATCAAGCACAAGGTTAATTTAGGTTCCTTTTTCCAAGAGGCTTAGCCTCCATTTCTGCGTTGAACAACTTGGTAGCTTGCTATTCTTTATAGCAGTCTTTGGCTCTCTATCCTATATAGGTAGTTGTGTCAAATTGAAAGGTGTCAATCTGGTAGAATAAAACAAATCTAAGCTGAAGTTATAGACAGAATATGCATAGTACTAGGAATTAAGACTCTGTGGAATGCAGATTTACAGTGTGGTATTTATATGCAGAATTATATCCATATTAAATAACTAGAGCTTTAGAAAGAAAATAGGAGTCTTAATAAAAGCTAAAAAACCCCTCACACTGTAAAGATGGAAATCTCTCAATGCCAAGGCTTATGAGGTCAAATTCCCATGGTCTCAGTAATTGTTATGTAAATCTGGATTAAATTCTCTGAAATCAATGGATTTGCTTTATTGGTACAACTGGGGAAAAAAATTGGCCCACTGGATAACTGATGTTAATACACATCTATCCCGGCAATTTCAAGATAAAAGAAAGGTCTGAGACATTAGATACAATCTCTTACAATGATTAATAGGCAAGAAGTTTGGTAAGTCCAAACTTTCAGCTCAGATATTGCATTTGGATTCCAGACCAATATTGAGAAATTATTGTGAATACTCCATATTTAAGAGAATATTGCCCTTAAAGATACATAGAGACTAGTAAATTGTTTTTTTTAATTATTTTGTCATATTCTTTGCTGTACAGAAAAAGATGTTTCACACATGAAACAGGCAGCATCAAGACACCATACAGAACAACTGCAATCTACAATAATCCAGAAGGTAATGACAAAGTACAGAGAAATCTGAAAAACATGTAACAGAGGAAAGAGGTATATTAAAAAGATCACAACATAACTGAATGATGTTATATTATTGGAAGGCCTACTGTAATACTTTTAGATAATTTTTGCCTTTTTAGGTTTCTTCAAAAGAAAAATATATATGAATAAAAGGATTTTTGTGAGTTACATTCTAAATATAATTAAAATAAAAATTCAAACATCCATTTTAAAATAGGCCAAAATAGGCTAAAATACTTAAAGCAATCATTTTTGTAGTTTTCATTTAAGCCTTAAGGACATCAGTAGTTTTTCTTTCTGTACATGGCTGAACACGCATTTGTTTGCTGAGAGCAGAGAGAAATTAGAAATTCTTGAATAATAGATTACTACGTATGGAATTTATTTTTTAAAGTATTGAATCCCTGTTAGAATTAATTTCAGAAACAAAATATACTTTTTTCAGATGTGTATTTCTGTATTTTCAGCTTGTTGTGGGACTGCTAAAGTCAATTTTCATAGGCCTTGTTCAAATGAATTGACCTTGTTGAACTTCCCACTGACTTCAGGTTGTAGCACTCAACAACCAAAATGCAGGCTCTAAGAATCTTGCCTGAAATAAGTCATCTTCAACAATCAGACATGCCAATTCCCTTTTTAAAACCAGAAACTTTTAAATGGATGAAGTTAATGAGAAGGATCATCATCAGTGACCAAGTTTCTCAATTCCCTTCAGCTCCAGCAGCAGTAAAAGAGGTCTTGAAACCCCAAGATACCACAAAGTGAAGGATTTATGTAAGGAGTTGTAAAGCCGCTTGCTGAGAAGCTCATCAGAAACAAAGAAAATGCCAGGTGGACAGAGAGGTTTGCAGGAGCAAGGCTGAGATGAGGAGCACTTTGGTCCAGAAGACAAACCCAAAAAGGGCTGTGACCTGCACCTCTGGGGAAGCCAATTCCCCAAAGATTAAACTTGCTCAGGGGCGTCTTTCCCAACACCGCTTTGGCCACTAGACCTGAGCTGTATGGTTTAGCCTCCATGGTGAATTCAGAAAACAAAGAACCCAAAGGGTGGGGGCACCTGAAAAATTAAGGTCATATTCCTGTAAGCACCAACCTTTGCCCAAGAGATCCATATATTAATAATTCACTTTGTAGTAAGACAATCTTTATTAAGGTCAAAACAACACTGGGAAAAAATATATAAATCATTTTTAAACTCAGGAATAATGTCAAGTGGGGGAATAAATATAAACTGACACATAAATTACAACCACAATATCTGTATAAAATCAGCAATACAATGTGATTTATGAGAGTATAGCCTATGATCCCATGATTTAAGAAGCTAGTAGGTCCAACAAGCATATATAATTATAATAAAGCCAGCTTTTCCAGAGTGACCTATTTGGAAAACATATTGTTATTATTAGGTTGCTAGTGCATTCACTGGATGTAAATCAATCTCTTCACTGTAGCTGTTGACAGTGGCAGTTCTGGATATGACAAAACTTTATGATATCAGAGCATCAGCAGTCCCACCTGCAGGTTTTATTCATTATTTATATGTTTGGATTTTCTGACCAAAACAACTCCCGATGGTAACTTTTTGCTGTCTTAGTGCGGCCTTGCCCTTGTTATACAGTCTTTTCCTTTAGCCTTTACTCAGTATTAATTACCTGCTTCTTTACATGTCATTAGCTTGGCTTCTTCTATGAGGCAAAATTGCAGTCAGGTTCAAAAGACATTTAGTCCTTTTTTTTATTGCTGGCTGGAGAGGTTACAAAGTTGTTAGCTGACTTCAAGGCAATGAAACATGTAGCCCTGCTATTTTATTACAGTGAGACCTTATGTTACATTTGAGAATGGTTTCGGGGAGACCTGTGCCAACAGTCAACTAGGGCAATGATGCAATTTATTGCTAGAAGGCTTCCTTCCACCAGGGCACGAACACTCAGCAAGGACTGCAGTTTAGCCCATTCTGACAACCTGACTCACTGGGATGAGCGTCCTTGGGTTGCCAGCGTTATGAAGCTTAGGCAGAGGGTTGTGCAAAGGTGGGGACTATGTGGACATCTCTTTATGGCTCGTTTTTATGGGTGAGGTTTGCAAGCGAGATGATCAACCCGAACACACACCAGTTGGACAGATGAGATTGATATGTAATTTAGCCATCATCAGCCTGAATCTCATATATGCTAGAAGATTTTTGAATTGCTCTGAATGCTTTCCCAGTGCCGGCAAGCAAAACTTCTCTGTGTACACGGCCCAGGGCATCAGTCATGTCACCAGTGTCACACCAGTGTCACACAGAGGGCAAAGGAGACAAGAGAGTCTGCTGCGGTCATCCAGGCAGGATGTCTTAAGTATCCCCCCTCTAACCTGAGAAGGTGACAGTAGATACTTCCCCCCGCCTTGGCTTTCCAGATCCTGTCAGGTAAAGCAGAGATAATTTGGCATGGCTGGAAGAAAGATGCACACTGTGAAGCTGGCTTTCCCTCCCCTACTTGTATGCCCCAAAATGCACCCACATGCTCGTGGTGTCTCTTTGCTCTCTCGAACAGAAGGGAGCTCTTGGGCTTGTGCTAGTGATTCCCAATGAGTTCAATTATTCAAACCAGGAAAGAAAAAAATTAGAAGGGTTAGATGGTATTACCGCTTTCCTTATCCTCCCGAGTCTCTGGAGTTCTGTTATCATCTTCTTGTGCTTTGATGAATGGAGCCAGTAAATAACTTATGCCATGCCCTAATGAGTACTTCCAAAGGAGGCCAATTTAATTAAATTACAAGACAAAGGCATGAAGGGGACACCATCCTACTGTAATTCAGAACACTTATGAATTTTGTTAGTAAATTCTGGAATGGTTTGTAATTCTGTGCTTTCATTTTGAAGTTCTGGACAACGTCCAAATTAAAAAATCAAAGCCATTCTCTTATCCAAATGCACGCTCATCTCAGCTTCCAATTGCACATCAAAAGATTCCATACTTTTGTCTTCAGAAAACAGAGGTCTTAGGTGCAAAAAACATGCCTCCCCCTCCCTGTATCCCCATAATCCTCACACTGCCTGCTCTATGGCTGGTTTCACTGCCATCCCAGCTAAGCAGGGCAGGGCAAAATGCAGCAGCTTGACTTTAGGGGGTTCGATAAGTAACTTGTAGGCTTCACCTGCATTGTTTTGTGTCCTTTTAATTTTGATAGAGGTTGGAATGGAAAAGAAGAGAGAAGAGAAGAAAATAAAAGAAACCTGGGCTTTCAGCGATGCCTTCCCTAAACACTTTACACAGGATCAGTCTGTTAAATACTTCCAAACTATTGTAAAGGCCAGATGAGGCTTCAGATTATGATGAGAATACACTGTTTTAACTCAACAGCATACAGTACTTGGTCCAGGCTCTAATGTAGTCAATTGTCTTTCATTTAGTGCAACTTTCCTTTGGCTTCAGGCAAGACCTTTGTTCCTGATGTAATAACCTATTTCCTTCTGTAGTGGTTCTCTTTCTTATAGCTATTATTTTTGGGAAAATGCGTTGCATTTTTGTTTTTCCTGCAAAGTTTCATCAGTGAAATGCATTAAAACAGAGTGAATGAAGATGTAGATAGAGCAAACTAATAAAGGAAACCCTTATGTGGCCTCAAAGAAACTTCATTTGCTCCCTCACTCCCTCTCTTTCTCTTGTTTCATCAAATAAGAGAAGTTATTTCTTTCTTCCGTGCTCCTACTTTAGTTTAGAGGGCTTTTAATTTTGTTTTTAAAGGACAGCTGTTTGCCGTGCTCTGAAGGTTAAAGCTGGACTTAAGCAGCTTACCCAGTAGAATGAAATCTAAAGTGAGGATCTTTTCAGCACATAGACAAGTATTTTATATACTGTGATTTTGTGGAGGGTAATTTTTTTTAAACAGTTCATAAAGTGACTGTGTTGTGACCGGAAATTATTTCTAGAAGTCAACTACTAGCTACTTTCTCCCTCCTGCTCTCATTTATACTTTATAAGTCTAGTGAAATAAATACTGCTGAAAAAACAACTTTTTGGCTTCACTAATATGAACATAAGAACAAATTAACTGAAGGTTAGTAAAGTTTCACTGTGTTACCTGTGGCCTTGTCAATCTTTCTAGTCTTTGGGGGGGGGCAGGGGGGGGTGGTAATTTTATTGTGGATATGGTAATTTTCTTTCCATTATCTTTTAAAATTTTCTTCCAGCAACAAAAGCTGAAGGCAAAGGTATAAATCTTTGAATTCCCTGTGAAAAAAGTCATCTTGTTTCCATCTTTCTTTTCCTTCCTAATAATGATGATCTCATTCCTCTTCTGTAGTTCAAAACCACATTTGTGGCTACCAATCAGCCACGGGCTTTCAGCCAAGTGTCATTCATGTCTTCAGCCTTCTATGCCACTAGTAATCTCTGAAATCTCTTTGGGGTTACAATATTTACACCTTCACAACTAGATAGCTGAGCAAAAATAAAATGGGCAGAGCCCGCTGAATTATTTTGGCATTTAAACTACTTTCCCGCACTGAGAGTGCAGGCATGTAAGTTCCACTTAGAAGTTAGTCAGTAATGGAATCATCAGGGACTTGTGTTAGTGCAATGTCCTGAGTTGTTAGAAGTTGTCTGGTGGCTCTTGCTCCTCTCTGCTTTCCTTTCTCACTGTTCTTTTCTGTCTTCCAATTTCCCTTCCTCTCCAACAGTCAGGGCAACTCAAGGCAAAGGCTGTTTCACAGACTCCAGCCACACTACTGGGATGTTTAACATCTTCTGTCATCCCAGGCATTGAAGTGGATTAGTAAAAACATGATCATACAGCAGAGAGAGGCAAAAGAAAATCTCACTTGCAAAAGTCCACAATTCTCATTTCTTCAAAACCTGTTCTGGAGCATGCATAGTCTCCTACGATATTTCTTAATGCAAAAAGGCACATCTGAAACAGAATCTCAGAATCACAGAATGGTAGGGGTTGGAAGGGCCCTCTGGAGATCATCTGGTCCAACCCCCCTGCTAAAGCAGGTTAGCCTAGAGCAGGTTGCACAGGAATGTGTCCAGGTGGGTTTTGAATATCTCCAGAGAAGGAGACTCCACAACCTCTCTGGGCAGCCTGTGCCAGGGCTCTGTCACCCTCACAGTGAAGTTGTTCTTCCTGTGAACTGCCTGTGCTCCAGTTTGTGCCCATTGCCCCTTGTCCTGTCGCT
>VZSC01011943.1:451586-473269 GCA_013398225.1 Steatornis caripensis
AAATAAATAAATAAATAAATAAATAAATAAATAAATAAAAGAGGAGGAGGAGGACCATCCAAAGGAACTTCTGGTCACTCTGAGGTCATTTAACAGCAGTAAAAACAATTCTGTTCAGTAATTTTTAGACTTGCAGAGTTACTGTGTTTTGGGAGATGAGAAACAAAAGAAATTACAAAATCCTGTACTTTAAATGATGTAAAAATAAATGAGCAGGTGTTGAAACAAGAAAGACTCACTTTCTACCCACCACGTCCATTGTGACTCCCTAGATATTCTCTTCTGAGAAGGAATCAAAATCCACACGGTGGTTTACCTCATTAAAAAAAATTACAATTTGACACAGATAGATAGTTTGCTGTTTCCATTATATCATTAAACCAATTTAGAGCTGCTGCAACCCACTTTGCCCAGGGAAGGATGTGTTTCTCTGCAAGTCTTGTTTCCTAGCTTTATTAAACTGTGAATACAAGAATCATGCATGACCTGCAAAGGGTATAAGGTCAGCTGGGTTACATCACTATTGGTATGTGGACCAGCTGCCAAAAATGCAATAACAATACACTCTGGGAGATTATGGAGCTGGAGGATGCTAACATATGCAAAGCACAGAGAGTGATTTTTCAAAGAGGTGTGCGCTGTCATCAACATTGGAGAGCGGAGCAACTAAATTCCTTCAGCGGATTTTCAAAATGTACCTTGTAGCACTAAGACACATGCAACCTTCTTAATTCAGCCTCTTTATTTAAAAAACACAATTTTTGTAGAAAGTAATTGACCATTTCAGCTTTGTAAGTAACCAAGTCCTGGTACACAAATTCTCAGTGCTTTTCATGTCCCATTAAGCACTACCTCCAGGCTGTTCAGAAGTCTGTACTACGTCTGCAACTCTAATACTGCAAAACAAATAGCCAACATCTCACTGCTAGTTCACCTGAAATGTGTGACAATTCGTGATGTATTTGCAGACTGTTTTGATCAATTGTACAAAGACCGTGTAACTAAACTAAGAAAATTTTCCATACTACAAAATAATTCATTGTAGTAATAATAACACAGTGGAGAGTTCAGTGAAAATTAGAAGCAAAAATAGATAGTAGATATATGAAGTCAGAACTCGAAAGCCTTTTGTGACCTTGTGTTTAACATTGTCACTGGCCCACCATACAATGCCAGTCACTAGCTGTCATGCAGGGAAGCACTCGAAGTGGATGCTGAAATTTCAAGATGACTTTTCAGAGCTCTGTGCAAGCCTCCACAATGTGATTTGGCTACATGTTAAGCATTGCTTCAGAATGGGTCATGTTACTTATGCCCTTAATTACCCTCTTGAAACGGGGCTTTAATTTCTTAACTGTTCACTCTCTCCTAACTCAACCTTCTTAGAGAAGGTTGCAATTTCCCCTTCGTTTGCAATAATCTGCTCCATCAAGCTGTTGTCTTCTGTGTTTCTCTTCGTAAACACAGTAACAGTAAAGACACCGTACAGTATACCTTAAAGTGTTATCCAACTTCTATCGAAATCCTGATCCTGGTGTATTTCCTGTACACACACGTATCTCACTAGCAGCTGTTCCCAAATATATTGAAGTCTCTTATTTTCAGGTTTTTCCCACTGCTTTCCCATGCCTTTCTTTTTTTCTACTGACAACCATGTCACATAAAAATGTTGTCAGATTAGCTTCTAATGGCTTTGAAATGTATCATAAGAGTGGAAAAAAGCATTTCAAGAGACTGTCTTGTTGCTTATTGGCAAATAAGTTACAAAAAAAATACCATGGATTTTTGAATTTTTGTCGTATGAGTGACACAAATACAAACCTCTGCAAGAAGTGCATACATTTTTAAAAAAAAATATTTCTGCTACAAAGTGGAGGTAGAACACTGTGTGTGCATGAAGAACTAAAATTCCTAATAGGAAAAACGTGCATCTTTATCAGAGTATTCAGTTCAGAAATAAAGCAGAAAGCAATAAATGAACATTGTTGCCACATTAATGAGTTTCAGTTACAAAAGCTACAGTAGGAAAACAAATGCCAACTACTTTACCTACATTAACTTGCTAGAAATTTCAGGTCCTCCATTTGCGCAGCAATGAATGAATGACAATAAAATGCAAGGCATTAGTCATACCAAATAGGTGGTAAATACCATGTAGAATCAATTGCTGGAAACCCTTTGGTAAATATTATAAACAAGAAATGTATTTGTAGAAATTGGGCTGACTTACCAGCAGAAAGATGGGTCACATTTGTAGTTATTCTTTGCAAAGAATCATTCAACCAGCTGTATCTTGTACATATCCAATATTACTGTATATCGCTAACGTTTACATATAGCAATGAGGTGCACTCTGGGGAAAAATTAAGTTTTATAACACATTTGTCATTCGGTTCTCTTTGTCAAATTACTAAATGTGATTCATCCATTTTAAGCTCCAGCTCTTCCAGTAGAAATGTGTAGGTTTATGCAGCCTGCTTCCCCACAGCAGTGATTTTCGGACCAGGATTTGGGACACTGTAAAAGGCATCTAAGAAAAGTAAATCTAATGGCAGAAGAATTCATTTCACCATGCAGAAATTCTGTGTTAGAAGGTTTTGAAAAAAGATTTGAGTACGAGAAAAGAGTAAGATTACTATTTCTGTACCAGTAAGACAGAAAATTTATCCAGATCATAGCGCTTTTTATCATCAAAATACAAGATTAATTTTAGAAACTCAAGATGGAGAGTTTCACCACAGAACTCCGGATACTTTACTTCCAAGTAATATACCTCAAAGATATTTTCCTTACAAACTAAATTACACTTTTCTTATTTTCATCTTATTCTTCCTCATTGTTCCCTCTTGCATCATCATGGTACCCCCACTTTCTTTAGTGTTATCACTTTTCCAGCATTTGCAATGTGTTATCATGTCCCCTTGTTAATGATCACCTAGACGTGCTACACATTGCTAGCTCTTTTAGGAGAGTCCAAAGTTTCTCACTGTAGAAGTGCTCTCAGCTTCTTTCACCAAGAAAAACACTTCAGGTGTTAACTCTGGACTTGGCTTCCGAAAACATTTGCCTTGTCCCAACTTTCAGTAGTGCAAATACCTACCATAAATGCCATTATCATTATTCATAATGATAAAAAATTGAAGTCTTTAAGTGGAGATTTTTAGACTGGTCTCCATCCTACATGACTCAGAGAATATTTCTCAGCAGACAATTAATTCCGTGAAATATGTCAGATTTTTCGTATGGTGAGGAGAACATTAGAATCAAGTTATGAGACTGCTTTCGGCCAAAATATTGGGAAAAATAGAATATGTAAATGTACTGAAAAGTTNCCTACCATAAATGCCGCTATCATTATTCATAATGATAAAAAATTGAAGTCTTTAAGTGGAGATTTTTAGACTGGTCTCCATCCTACATGACTCAGAGAATATTTCTCAGCAGACAATTAATTCCGTGAAATATGTCAGATTTTTCGTATGGTGAGGAGAACATTAGTATCAAGTTATGAGACTGCTTTTGGCCAAAATATTGGGAAAAATAGAATATGTAAATGTACTGAAAAGTTTTCTTCTGCACAGTATTTTTATTTTCAGAATTCTCCCAGTATTTAAAAGGAACTGCGAGGAAGAAATAAATTAGATTATCCTGAAAATGATACAGCACGAGGCTGAAGAAAACTTCTAAGGTTTCTGATTTGAGTCATGTGAGATAAACAGCTGAAATACACTTCCCAGGTTCCTGATGGAGGCCTGATCTAGCTAATATTCATATATTTCTTACACCTGAGTACCTCAGCAGCAGAAATGTGTCAATCCTCAAATGTCCTGTGGGAAAGAGGAGTATTACTGCCCCATTTTACGAATGGGATGATAGGGCAGAGGGGGACAGTGGCTCCTGGTTCGCAGATGCTGCCACTGATGGAAAAGCACTCGTCCCTCCTTCCTCTCATTCCACTCCTGTGTTGCCCTTCACTGTGTACCGGCAGAAGCATTTGTACCAGCACCAATCAAATCCTAAAACAGACACCTTCCTGTGTTAAAAATGAAATGTTTTCTTCTTTGTGGAGGGGGATACAGCTGGGGCAGTTCCAGCACATGTGTGCCCAGGCTCGGGTCCCTGGGCAGCACCTCTGCTGACTGCACTGCTCTTGTTGGTGGCAGCTCTGGACCTCCTTAGCACAGAAAAACCTGTGCTAAAGCCTGTGTGAGACTTTAGCCCATGTGCTTTGTGCAAAGATGTCTCTGCTAAAGGAAGGAAACTGCAGCTGCATCTCACAAACTTGAGGCAGTAACTAACGGCTGGATCAGCCTTCCCCTCCTTGCTGAGCTGGGAACCTCCCTAGCTTAAAGTGTAAGTTCCTACAGCTACAGAGCACTCAGCAGTAGCCAACAAAAATTTATTAAGTGCATAGGTAGTATGAGTAATCTTATTAACATCCTTCCAGGACTAACTCTAGTGTTACTAAATTCACTGTATGCCAGTAATATTTAAACAAAGATCCTCATCTGATCTGTCTTCTATTTTGCTAGTAGAAGTCAAAAAACAATGAGCAAAGGGAAAAATGGAGCCCATTATAGGAACCGTAACTGGAACTGTTTAAAAATTATTAAATGTGTAGCTGTGGGTATAGCTTACAATGTAAAGTAGCAGCAGTTATAACATTTCTTCTCTGTAGGGCAGAAAGAAGGGTGGGCCGGAAAGAAGGCAGTATATACCTGCCAGCATTTTGTTGGCACGTACACACGCAGAAGCATCTCTTCTATTTTACGTTGAAATCTTGGGCATCTGGGGACAGTGTCCTGACCATATAACAGCCCCTGTAATAGTACATCTTCAGAGTGGAGGTTTTTTTGACTCTTATTTCAGTTCTGCATTTTACTCCATTCATCACGCCCATGCACAAACCCTGATGCTGTCAGTCTCTGCGGGATGATGAGGTTGAAAATAGAGGTTAGAGGCAGCTTTTCACCTTCATTCAACTTTCTCATTTTCCCAGGTTACTGGTGAAGACCTAGCTCACAGGCACAGAGGCTTTTCAGAAACAGTTAGAGCTCACGATGGCATCACTTTTGTTCCTTGGCTGTTGGTTAATGACCTTAAGCTAGAGGATCCCTCTGCAAGGCCATGCCACGGACATCACTACCCACTGTTTGTTGCTACCAATGCAGATTACTTCATTTAAAGTGATTACAGTTAGGCTACATGATTCAGCTATTCAAAGGTGCTCAGGGTCATCGCACCACCCCCTGCCTCCTGCTTCCCTCCTTGTGCCCAAAAGACACCGTTCCCCCAAAGAGGGGAAAGGACTCCCAAAGGTTTGGAACAACTCCGCTTACTGAAACGAGAAAGGATTAGCGTAGATGCCCTGCGAAGGCCAACTGAAATGTGTAGGGGAGCACCGAGCTAATGAGGATTCATTAACATGGCGTAGCTTGGCAGCCTGGCTCCTTGCACCTCATCTCAGCTAAAGCTGGTACTCAAAGCCAAGGGCCAATATACTGCCTGACTCTGCAGTGAAGACATGCTTAATGGGGCTATTACATTTTCCACATAAGGGAAATCCACCACTATTTATATCCAGCTTAGTGCTTCAGATTCAGGCAGAATACTTCTGAAACTACATCCATCCAATATTAATAGCATCTGTCTCACAGATTAACTATCACATTGTGTTTTTATTTAAACATCATCACTGAGCAATCACTCACTAAATTATTTAAAGGAAACAACAAAAAATTGTTTTAAGGTCACAAGAAGGATGTCAGCAGGCCAGTATTACTAACCATTTTAAAACCTGGAAGATTTCATTTTAAGGAACTGTAATAATGCCTTTCTTTGGCATATGTAATTCTATATTTTATATTTATGAAGATGGACATTTCTGAAGTGTTTAATGAGCAGCAATATAGTTGCTCAGTTAAAATGCAGAGCCTTATACTATTTTTAATATTATCAGTAAGTAACTTAGTGCCATATGCTTCTGTAGTTTGACTGCCAAAGAGTACAGCAAGTTGGTTTGGAGGCTGCCTCTCAACTCCACACCCCAGCCAAAACCACGTCTGTGGTACAGAGCTATTGATGTCCTACCAGTATGGAACATAAAAATGGCCCCACAGAAAAGTTACACAAAGGCTCTGCTACCTCTATTGAACGGGATGTAGCTTGGAGCAATGTGTGGAATCAGGGCAAAACTTAAATACTAGACATGCTACATTGGAAAAAAACAGTACGATCTTGCAAACAGCAAGGTGCTTTCTCTTCTTGGTTGTCAGATGACCTCTGCTCCTCAAAGCATAAGCCACGTATTAAACTTTGCTGCACCGTCTTAGGGTACATCAAATGTTTTGGACTGGGAAACAGCAAGAGAGCCATTCCGCTTTTAACTTGTCACCTACCTCTCATCTCCTGTGCAAACTGCATGAGGTTCAATGAGGCCAGGTGCAAGTTTCTGCCACACAGGTCAGGGCAATCCCATACACAGATACAGGCTGGACAGAGAATGGATTGAGAGCAGCCCTGAGGGGAAGGACTTGGGGGTGTTGGTTGATGAGAAGCTCAACATGAGCCAGCAGTGTGTGCTCACTGCCCACAAGGCCAACCGTATCCTGGGGTGCATCAAAAGAAGCATGACCAGCAGATCAAGGGAGGTGATTCTCCCCCTCTACTCCTCTCTCGTGAGACCCCACCTGTAGTACTACATTCATCTCTGGAGCCCCCAACATAAGGAGGACATGGACCTGTTGGAGTGAGTCCAGAGGAGGGCCATGAAGATGATCAGGGGGCTGGAGCACCCCTCCTATAAAGACATACTGAGAGAGTTGGGGTTATTCAGCCTGGAGAAGGTTCGGGGGAGACCTTTCAGCAGCTGTTCAATACCTGAAGGGGCCTACAAGAGAGCTGGAGAGGGACTTTTTACAAGGGCATCTAGTGGTAGGATGAGGGGTAATGGTTTTAAACTGAAAGAGGGTAGATGTAGATTAGATATTAGGAAGAAATTCTTCATGATGAGGGTGGTGAGACACTGGAAGAGGTTGCCCACAGAAGTTCTGGATGCCCCTTCCCTGGAAGTGTTCAAGGCCAGATTGGATAGGGCTTTGAGCAACCTGGTCTAGTGGAAGATGTGGGTCCTTGGCAAGGGGGCTCGTAGTAGATGGTCTCTTATGTCTCTTATGTTATATCATCAGCAATAAAGTGTGAACATAAACACTTGCTTTGCACTATATAGGTTATTTTGTGCAATGTTTATCTGTTAAGTACAGTATCTAAATCTTTAATTGTTTATTGTACCAGGTCAAGATTAAGCTCGTTTTGCACTGACCGAATTGCTTCCATAAACTGTAACAACTCAGAACTTCTATTCCCATTTTATTTTTTTAACACCATGTAAAATAGTTCTGTTGTTCGGTAACCATGAGGAGCCAAAAAAATTTCCAACGTTTTCATTCAGCATCTGGGTACACATTGATCAACCCTGCACTAATGGGAGCCTTGATATAATCTAAAAACCAGACCCAAAGACGCGTACCAGAACGTCCTTTAGGTGCAGTTCCCACGGCACTGGCATCCTGCGAGGACTGCAGTAATCAAGCAACCCATTACAATAAGAAATTGCTTCATTTCTAAATCAGATCATTTTGCTGTCATAGTGCTGATTTGATGGTAGAAGTGTGATGTGATGAGGGCTCTGAGCTGAAAACCTTGTTGTGTTTTTCTGGCTGCTGGTCTATAAAAGATGCAACCTCTCTACAGGCTTTGCTTTTTTAAATGAAGACAGGTAAAAGTCTTCTCTCTCCTGTCAACAAAGCAGCTGAACCTCTTGTGCTTAATATGATAGAAAACAACAATTAAAATAAAATTTACCTCACACATATACCAGTCTTAGCCTATCTGGATATTTTCTATACGATTTAATATTTATGGCTTAAAAGCAATAACGGTTGAGAAGGGACATAAATGGAAACCAAGGAGCAACAAATCTGAAACAGATGTTAGGAAGCACTCCCAGCACAGGAGAGCTGATGTGCTGAAAAGCTACCTGGGGCAGGGCATTAAAAGATGCTTCTCAAGAAAGCCTGTGAGGAAGAGCAGAACAATGGAGGAAGGCTTGATCCAGAGAGATACCTCCTTGTCCTCCACACCACTCACTTCACCACCTCAAGGGATTCTGCTTTTCTTACACAACACGATCCTGTGGTGCACTCAAGCCCACTTTGGAACAGAAGTAAAAATGTGAGGGAGAAATTTTGAGTGAATTTCAGATGAAAATAGTAAGAAAGAATAAAAGCACTCTTGTGTTCTTTCCCCTCTAACAGAAATAGGCAATTTTGGCCCAAGATGGGACTCTGAGGGGTTTAAAACCCACCATCCAGTATCCATGCACGAAATCAGTACTTTGTTCTTTAAGCAGGTAATTTTCACAGTCTGGAAGATGCGTATAAAATTAATCTTTAACCAATACTGATGATCATGTCAATAGCTACACAATTTATAGTGCAATTTTTAGGATTGTCTCTAAAATACCAAAATTATTACCTGTTGAATTGAGCACCCACTATGATTAGCCCCATGCAGCCCGTTCAGTTATCCTTAATGATTAACACTTAATGCATCCTGTAAAGTACTTTGCAGTTATTGACGTAATCCTTCAAACCCAGGGGAGAGACAGGCCTAGCAAGGGGGAAAATGAGTCAGAAGGTGACATGGATCACTTTGTCAGGGACCTCAGGACTCAGTCGTCGATTCCACACTCCCCCGCCCCCCCCCTCCCCAAGTCTGTTATGGTTATCTTTTCAAAGAGGGCATTTGTGTGTTTCTGTCTCTTTTAAAACGTGGACGGAAACACAGAGGGGAATTCATTCCTTCAGGAAACCAGAGGGTCTGTACTGAGTGGTTCAGGGGAGGATTCTCAATTCTCCACACACCTAAATCCTGCAGACTCTCCTCAGACCTCCCACCAGGAGGTAAACTCTGCATTGCTGAGCCCAGAGGTGGTCTAAATAATGAAGCCTGAATTACACTATAGCACTTGTGACATACAAATAACTAAACAACAGAGCTTTAGCAGCAATGATGTTCTTGATCAGCTCCAGAAAGCAAAATTCAGCAGCTCCAACTTATTGTCATTTCTAGAGCAACCGGTTCTAGTCCACCCTCGCAGGCAGTAGCAGGAAAGCGTGGTGCTTTTCTGGGTGGAGTTTTAACCTGTTCCTGGCCAGAGTCTGTTCAGGATCTTTTCATGCCTTCATGGGGCCAGGGCAAAAAGCAGAACCCCTCGCTACCTTCTCTTTCGTGAAGACTTATTAAATATGCCACCTGCCATTGAGAATGGGCTAAGTCAACAAAGAGGTGATTTGGCAGGCAGAAGTGGGTGTCATGTTTGCAGTGACTTCTCTTTCTGTTTGGCAGATGGGTGCACGTGGCTTTAGACCAGACAAAGATGGTTAGCGTGCGCTACTTTTTGTCCATGCATCACACTCTCCAGCTTTCTGATGCAACACGGCAATCTGCCGCAAGGGAAGGCACCAATGCCAAATGAGGACTGACTGCTTTAGCTTTTCCTCCCTTCTGCCAATAGCACGGGCTGGTACTGTGGGTGCTTTGATAACACGTGATGGATCACGGCCACACAGTCTCTTTTCCTTGATACTAGGGCTGCATCCTCTCTTGATTACTCTAACCATTATTTTGTTGTTTATGGTCTAACTTGTTTCTCATTTCATGTTTGCAGTTGCTCTGGATTTATTATTTCTCACTAAGAAACCAGGCAGTAAAAAATGATACAGGAATAAAATAGGAGAGTTTCTAAAAAGTAGCTAATTACTGACCGAAACTCTCCAGAGTGTAGCAGTTTCTTATGCACAAAACTTCAGGTTTGCAGAGGGTCTGAGTACTAGATTTGACAGTATGTTGAGACTTTGCTGTTGGTATCGTAGTACTGTGTCTTTACAGTGATCATGAGTATAGATATATCTGCATTTTTCTAAAGTTATATCTACTTTTATCTAGGTAGAAATATTAATTCATACTCTCTAGGTATAATTTCCATTACAAACACCTAAAGTCTGTTTTCTTCCTGACCCAGAAATACTCTTGTCTAAATGACAAAATTCTGTGCCACAGAAGAGATGCAGCATCAGAATTTAAAGCCAAAAAATCCCTTGTTCAGTAGGAAACCCAGATATTTTCTTGTAGAGCTCAGCCCACTAAGCAAAACATTTGCATTACTCACAAATCATCAAGCAACCAACATGCTTAGAAATGAATATAGTTGTGTTAAACCCTGCTGCACATCCTTGCTTTGTGACTGTCACTGCAATGAAAATCCTTTGCAGCTGTCATGTGGGTGGATGACATAAATGGTGCCTGGAGGGGATATACTTTAATTAGAAAATGTTAACTTTTTGTGATAAATAACGCACATGTAGCTAGTCAAGTAACAAGGTTGCGTCAAAGCAGGTTTTGCATAGACATTATATGATCCCTTTTGAGTAACTAAATTCTGGAGAACATAATAAGAAAACTCCTAGTTTCTAAAAATAAACTTTTTGTTAGGAGAATTATTTGCAGGCATAGTGTGTGCGTGCTGCTGGCACTTTGGTGGTGCATGTTCTGACTGCCCTCTTCCTATGTCCTTCAGACTCTGCCTTCTGGTAGTTCATGCTGCTGCTTTGAAATCTCATGCAAGATCCTACATCTTCAGTGTTACCACTTTTCACTGTTGTTTTGTCTTCTGAGCCAGCATCTGCTGACTTGTGGGGCAGTAACAGGTTATTAATCTCAGGATCGTCACACATTCTGCTCTTCAGGTCATTCTCTCCTGTCCTTTGCACTATTTACTTTGGTTGGGATTTGCTTCATGTTTGCTGCTGCATTCATCTGTCGGATGCTTTCCTGTTGAGCCTCTTTGTTGTTGACATGTTTTGCACTCTCTTACTCCACCATGTTGGGCAGCCGCCAGTTAAAGCCCTTGTTATGTCCTGAAGCTTCTGGCCTTGCCATGTTCCCCCAAGAAGCTCTTGCTATGCTGCCACTGCCTTGGACTTACATCCTCCCTCTCTGTCCTTAGTCTGAGTTACATGTAGAACTTGAATGTGGCTAAATTTCAGCACGTTTGGCATGGCTACCTAATGGCTGAGCTAGTTCATCTTCCTGTCAGTCTCTTAGGCTGGGCACTGTCTTACCATGAGCTTCAGGGAAAGATGACTTGTGATCAAACTGCCCTTAGTGCTGATTTTTTTTAAGCATTCAGTAATGTAGCATAACCCATTATGAGAAGCCTTTGGTTTCCTAACCCCAAGTCTTACTTACGTATTTTCCAGATAGTTTTACTTGCAGTCACTGAAGTAGTAAGTGGCTCTAAACACGCAGTCCTTCCTCCTGAAAGTGAGCCACGAGGGTCTATTCAGGGCATGGCAATTGCTCTGGGCAACGGACATGGAGGGAAGGATTTACCCCAAGATGAAATTATGTGCTTTATGCCAATATGCACATCAGGGCTATCACTCTAGCACAGTTTACAAAAAGGTGTTAAATAGACAGATGGAGA
Organism: Steatornis caripensis; assembly: GCA_013398225.1. Taxonomy (NCBI): domain Eukaryota; kingdom Metazoa; phylum Chordata; class Aves; order Caprimulgiformes; family Steatornithidae; genus Steatornis; species Steatornis caripensis. The sequence continues at coordinate 463,135 of VZSC01011943.1, forward strand.
GATGAATTTCACTGGCATATAATGTATGCGCACAGGTTAGGTTGTAGGCTAGATCTTTACAGAAAAAAACTGTGGAAAACACAATTTATTCACAATGCCTGGGACGCAATAAGGGACCCCAGAGCTCCCTTCCTTGCCTGCACAAGCTACCTGAACCACTGTATGAATCACTACCAACACTGGCATGCTGGTCTGCCTTCCTCTAAGGGAGACGGAGGCAGAGATTCACAACAACAGAGTGGGAAGTGATCTGCTGCTCACACTTACGGGTGTCCAGCCTCCACTGTAGCTTCAGAAAGCCCTGGAGCCACTTGGTCCCTTGTTTTTTTCTGTATGTAGATAAGTTGTGTGCTGCCCTTTCCCCCCATAGAATCAAGGCTGCAGCCTAACCATGAATTAATCAGTATTCTCAATATGTCCCAAACCGTCAAGTTCCCAAAAACATAGCGAAGGTGTGAAGGATGAGGGAGGGAATGGAACAAGCTCCAAATAAAGAAGCAAATAAGCAAGACAAGAAGCCCACCAAAGAAAAAACAAGTTAATATGCAGTGCCCTAAATCTGCTCTCCAGACCAGGTTGATCAGTGGTCTCCAGTTTTTCATGTTTGGTGCCACATTGTGTATGCGAGCCACGACAAGACTCTGAGGAATCAGGGAAGCTGGAGTCTGGCTGGCATATGAAATCATTCCTGAAGTGCCACTGCCTGTGACACGAGGGATCATTCCAACATCTTTGCTTGCCTTCAGGACGTTTTTTGAACAGGTGCAGCAGATGAACTTCTCTTACAGCCTTCCTTGCGAGTATGAGACCAAACCGCCACCGGTCTGGGATGCCAGACGACGGAGGAAGGTTGCTTTGCTCATACTAGCAGGACTTGCAGAATTTTTGTGAATGAGCAGCGGGGACTTCCTCTACTGCTGAAGGAAATAGTGAATGCTCTGATTTACTGTCACTGTGGGACTGGGAGCACGAAAGGCTTGGGCTTCCCAGCAGCTCTGTCCTGGCACACGAACTCCACAGCATTCTCCAGGCTGAGAACCACCCTGAATTGCAACGCAAAACGCTACAGCTGGGACTGGAAATCTGCTGCAGCTCTGGAGTGTTTTATGTGGCCCAAACCCTGCAGTGACCTGACTGATTAAAACAGCGGCGTAGGCTTAGCTCCAGCTCAAGTCACATCTCCCATGGGGGGATGCCAAGGCAGGTCGGTGGGGTTGGTGGGAGTCATGTCACAGGCTCTTGTCTCGGGTCAGTGGCAGGGAGCCAGTACCAGCCTGCAGAACTGTCACTCCTCTCCTCCACCCCAGTTCCCAATCCTCATCCCAGAGTGGGGCAGATGTCCTCCTGGTCTCCGAGAGCAGCCAAGGCCAGTCAGGCTGGTGAGAGCAGGCTTAGATAATGATACACGGAAATGATTCACAGTTCAGCTGTCTAAAAGGTTGAAGTAAAAGGGTCAAGGATGTAACTCTCCAAAGGACAGATAATAGCACTGCCCAACAGGTCCTGTGGTTGGTTTAATAAATGGTTTATCTGATCTTCAGTTTCTGTTCATTGCTAGAGTTATGTGGCTTACTTTTAAAAAAAATACACAAAGTATTGACAACTATTTTGTCACTTGCTTTTTTAACAAAGGCTTGAAAATAAGAATTTTATTTGGAAAGAGGGGATGGTGGTGAAGATTTGTTAGTTTAGGTTTCCCCTTAAAAACCACTTGTGCCAGAAGCAGGAGAGGAAGGAAAACTGTCTACATTTCCTAGCTGGGAATAATATCCATAACTACAGAATAAACTCAGAAACAAGGGTTTGGGCCTCAGCAGATGAAAGACCACTTACCAATCTTTCATCACGACTTCAGCACATCTTAGATGTGAGAAGCAACATTCATTATTTGAGTGTTGTGCAGCATTTTACAGCCTTAGGGGCTGATTTTCTCCTGTCCTTCCTGAGAGCTTTCTGAGTTAAAATAATGGCTTATTATTTGGGCAGAAAAGCATTCCTGAAAAATGTTTTCTTTGCTTTTGCTCATGAATTACTGATGGAAATGAACAGCTGGCAAATGAAGTCACCCCAGTATCCAGGGTGGGGGGGGAGGTGGGGAGGGGGGAAAGATGCCTTCAACTTCGAGCTTAAAATCTGTTTACATTTCTTTAGAAAGAGAGTGCCTTTTCTCTCTACTGTTATATACCAACCAGTTCAGTCTTCATCAACTACATTTGTCCTTTGGGGCTCAACTGCATTGAAAAACAGAACAACAGAAAAGCCAACAATATTGGATGATGTGGTTACAATATATTTTTCTTTTTGTAGTTGTTTAAGCATGGCTCCGTACTGTAACGTAGATGAGAGCTAACCTGATTGTAGCTTTGAGGCTATGGTTGGAGGTCTTTGTTACAGTAAAACACTGAATTTACGCTTATTCATATTGTGATGATAACAACCATATTAACATATACCTGTGTCCTTGTTTAAAGACCAAACAGGTTTTATTTATGTGCCAGAAGCTGTTCAATTTTTTGGTGACACAAGCCTACAGCGTAGATATCCCTTTTAGTTCTGACAGTATGTGATGCTGGTGGTATATTTTTACAGTTGTTGTCAGTAGGAGTGATTTTTTGACAGACCACAAAAGAGGGATAGTGAGACACTGAACTCACAGCCTGGAGGTAAAGCTGAAACCATACTACCTTTTTCAAAACTTCTTTTTCTTTCCCTCAGTACTACTGAAATTCAATAAATGACTCCTCATTAGCAGATATTTAGAACTCTTAGAAAGGGTAGAATAATCTGATAATACTGACAAACATCTTGTTGAGCCATCAAATAGCACTGAAGTAGGTCTCATTTATATCAGAGTGCGGATCTGAGGCAAGCTGTGTTGTGACAAAGGACTGAACTCTTAGACATGTCTCACACCCCCCTTCCCAAAAATAAGCATGCAATTTGAATGATCCCAAATTCACTGCTGTTAGCGACAGATCAGGTTTGGAAAGATAAAGAGAAAGATAAAGAGAAAGATAGAGAGCAAGAAAGAGAGAGAGAAAGAGAGAAAGAGAGAAAGAGAGAAAGAGAGAAAGAGAAAGAAAGAAAGAAAGAAAGAAAGAAAGAAAGAAAGAAAGAAAGAAAGAAAGAAAGAAAGAAAGGAAGGAAGAAAGAAAAGAGAAAAAGAAGGAAGGAAGGTTGATTTCCTGATCTCCTTGTAGTATTCCCAGAGGACATCTCAGCATCAACTGGAAAGTTTCACAAGCTGTCCGTGAACATCAGAGAGTAAAGACTCATTTGGGCTGTGGCTTTGGAGAGTCAATCTGCTCACACTTCATCAGGAGTGTCAGGGGATCCTGATAAAATGATAACGATGCTGTGCGCTGGGTAGAGGAGGACATAAATAAGCTACCTAATTCCATTTCTTTTAGCATTTCTTTATATCCATATGCTTGAATCATGTCACACTAGCCCAGCCTTTGTACTCAGAGAGTTCCTCTGAATTGGATTAGGTAATATATTGAAAGCCGTATTTCTTTTAGTGCCTTCGGGTTTTGTGCATGTGTGTGCATTATCCCCCTATGACTGTGTTTTGGTATTTGCAGAAAACAATTAAAAGCTGCTTCTCCCAGTCATTTTGCTAGACATCAAGATCATCCCCTGGGAGTCATTTGCTATAAAAGCTTGTGATGAATAGATGAATTTATGTCTAAAAATTCAAGAGTATTATGGAAGAGTTAAGCAATCCTTTTATTTTAATGCAATGGACAGCACTGAGTAAGCAGTCGGCAAGCAGGTCACTGCTTTCCCTGCTGAGAGCTCCACGTTAAATCAAAGCTTTGGGATACCTCTCCTTTCCCACTGGAAAAGGTACTGATGACAACTGCCAGCTCCCACGCCCCTCCGAGCAGCTGAGCAGAGGGCAGCACGGGAAGCAGAGTATCTCTGAGCACACAGGAGACCACTGGTGCACCTTGCTTCAGTTTCAGATAAAGGCATCCTATTTTATTTGTCCTTCCCAGATGATGAATATTAAAGGCAAAAACCTAACTAACCTCAAGAACACTACCCCAGGGAAAGAGCGGGTCCTTCAGCACCATGAGCTTTGTTCTTCTTACCATGCACAGGACAGCAAATGTATTGGCCATACTTGTTACACTGAATATGCAAGTTCTTCGTGTAAGGCCTGTTTGTCTGAGATAACTGGTGGTGTTCCAGTACGTGCTGGTGAACCAACAGTAGTCATTTTGAATTCCTTCTCTTTATTGCTGTCCATCAAGATGCTTGCATCCAGACAGGTATGATACTGTGTACCCAGGTAACCAGGTGGCTTATATACTAGACAAGCACCTGCAGACCAATAACCCGGAGTATTGCTGACAGCTCTCATTTACTTACCACAAGTTTTTGCATAACAAGTTTTTCATTAACATATATTCTACAAGCGACTGCTTCACAGTCCGTGCCCTTGCTACGTCCCCGTGAGCAGCTCTCTCCTCCAGTGCAGTGTGTGCCCAAGCAGGGCAGTGAATGAGAGGAAACCAGAGTCAGGCATATTGCCTTTGTTTGCATACTTGGAACTGGCACTAACCTTGAAACAGAGAGAACGGAAAAAAATAGGACGATTTTTTGGTCATCCCCACGAGCTGTTCGATAACTCTAGGGTTGCTAGATCTGATGCAAAGGGGGAGTTCAGAAAATGCAGTTGGGGATCCCAGAGAAAATGGGTCCATACCTTTTGGGTAGCAGCCCACAGTTAGATCAAATTATGCTGATCATGAAACTGTATCTCTAGACAGGAACCCACAGCTGCAATTGCAGAGAGAGTCCTGGAGCATGCGTGGAGCAACTGGAATATTCTGGAAATGCAACCAGGAAAATTCAGGAGTTCACAGCTGAGCATGTGCAGCATGCACCGAGTCAAAGGTCTTCAAGTTGGCATCACTTGGGGAGATATTCATGAGGATGCCAAAAGGCGGCACACTGCCGGGACAATGAACCGTATCTCTACCAACTTTCAAATTCTGACAATATATTGGCCAAAGAGGACACAATGAAAGTACATGTGAGCATTGAAATATGAAAGTACATGTATTCTGCCTGAAGAATAGCTGAAGAAAATCTGAATTGGTTTGGCTGCCACTTCCCAGGAACACTCATCCTGATATCAACTCTTACATGGAAAAATTCATTTGGAATAATGCAGTTTAGGCAACAGAAATTTGTGTGACTGGAGAGAGAGGAGGTGGTCCATCCGCCTGCTTTCAGGTTTCAGATGCCACCCACACCATCTGCTGTGGTTTGTGGTTACTCCTGGCTCTGCGCCCTCCTTCTTGAGCTGCAATTCACCTTCAGCCACCAGACGTGGTCACTTCCACCATGTTCTGGAGGCCAAGAACCTACTACAGGGACAGCGCATTATTCTGGAAAGTCACCCCCTCCTCCTTCAGGCGATGAATCAAGTCTCACAGCGAGTCAGCTTTTGTCAGGCTTTACATTTGTGGCAATTACATTTTTCCTCATCCTTCTTCTCCATTCATCATGCCATGCTTCTCCATTCATCATCCTCTCAAGTACTGGTCTAATGCTATTTGATCCTGATCATGTAGATCAGTAGTGATGGAACCAAGTATTGCCTTTTAACACAGTTAAAATGATCTTAATTAAAGGGAATAAAAGGCCCCATGGAGATATGCACAGCTGGAAATATTCATTCATTTTCACTGAAATAGTAATATGGAACCTATTGCCTTCTCCCTCACTGGATTTTATTAGTTTCCCATTAAGCCTCCATTTCATTAATACGCTGCATTTGACTGAGCAACTACAGCTGTTCATTTTATACTCTAGGTATCCATCCCACAGGCTAATACAGACAACATAATTACAGATGGATCCCCTTGAGGATGACCACACTGAAATGGACTCTCTGCTCAGTGGGAGGAAAGAGGAAAGAAGGACAAAGAGGGGACTTTTTGCTACTTTTCCAGGAGAAGTTCAATAGATGTTGCCCATGGCTGAACAAGGAGGCATGGTAGGACCAGGGCAGGGAGACAGATCCTGCTCCCTAACTCCTCTGTCCCTCCCTACTATTGTCCTTTCTTCAATACACACTTTTAGACTGGTTGACTCAACTATTTTGGTGTCCTAATAGCAAAAAGACAATTGTTCTGCTTTGTGGGGCTTTCCTTTTCCAATCTGAAATGAGCAATGAAAAAGGGAACTCAGGAAAGGAACTCTAGAAACAAGGTGAGCCATCACAAAATGCCTGACTGTCCTGCTCTCACTTAGAGTAGAATCCCTTTACACTATTCTGCATGTAGAGTGAATGTGCTTGTGCAGAGAAAAGAGGTCTTGTGGGAACAGAATTCAGGTGATTGCTACTCATATTTTCACTTAAAGCATTGTTAAATCACATTTTAACCCAGACTCTTATATGGCTACTCAGATAAATACTACGAAATTGATACAAATGACTAGGAGCTTACCCCTTCACCCCTTAACTGGTTCAAGGAAAACAAAAAGTAAATTCTTCTACAAGCCATTTCTCACTGTATCAAAGGGCACTGTGGCTGGGTTGTCACAGAACTCCGGGGCAACAGGCTGCATGACACAAATCTAGATTAAAAAGTACACTGGCAGGGGTACACAGGAATTAAACTCATTGCAGGAACAGTGTGGATGAATGCTGTTTCTACATCAAACATGGCAGGTGTATTTGTCTTAATTAATGATAAAGTAGAAATGGAGAGTGACCCAATATCAGCAGCTGCAAAGTTCCAAACATACAATAAAATTTCTTTTGGAACACAAACCCACTTAAAATTCAGTGTTTATTCTGCAGTCAGAATGATGAAAGACTCTGAAATAGGAGCACACAGGCTTTAGGATGTCTGTAGGTACAGTTGTGGTTTGAACACCCTGGTGCTGAGTATATCAAAATCCTCATGGATGTCCGTAATGGTCCTTCTATATCTGTAGTATCTGTAGGACTGGGCAAATTTAGCACTGGTATATGCTTAGCGTGCAGGCTGAGGTTTCAAATTACTGATGAGGCCTTCTACTTCTTTAAAAGTGGTATTAAGAGTACCTTAGAGTTCTGAGCAATATCACCCTTTTTTAGATCTGTTCATTCATCATAATATTGTGCCAGGGTTTGTTAGATAAACTTGATTGACAGGCACCCATCTTTATCCCCTGCATGGCTGGAGGTCAGCACTGGTGGAAGGTAATGCTTTTTTAATTAGCTGTTAGGGTATTAAATTTCCTTTGTGTGGATTGCATGTTGCATTCCTGTGAGTCGCTATCTGAAGAGACTCTCTTTGCATTCACTATTCAGTGTAACACAGACAAGTGGAGAAGAGTCATAAAAGATTCATATCAGAGATGTTTATGAAAAGTCATGGATCTGGACAACCTCCAGGTTTTTCAGCAGTGACTGTAAGACAAGAAAAACAACAGCTTCAAAATGATGATAGAAACCAATTCAAAGACACGCTTTGCACTCTGCACCAGGAATCAAAAAGCCAGAATACTGGCTATAGATTGTGGACATCGTCTCAAGTCCTCTATAGATACTGATTCCTCAGCTAGAATCAAAAAAATAGAAAAAAAATTGTGTGCAGATAAGGACAACAAATCAGGTGTTCAAGATGACAATAAACTGTAGAATACCATTGAAACTGCATTTTTCTTTAACTAAAATCACCTAATGCATAAATGGATAGTGGAAAGCACACTAAAGATTTCCAACAATCCTCTAACAAGGTAGTGGTATTTGAAGAAAACACAACACATTTCAAAATCTATGCAAGATTGTTTCTGATAATCTTATAGTAGACTAAAGATGAAGCAAAATTGCAGATGAATGGAAGGACAGAGCGTCCATGCAGATTCCACGTAGGTGGGCAACAACTTCTTCGTGCTCTTAAAACTTACGCACAGTCATTTATCGTCGTGCAAAGTAAAAACATCTAAAGCACTGCTACCTGGACTAAGCTAGTCCTGCGATAAAAATACATGTGAGACTCCAAAACTCAAGGACTTCCTTAGCAGTACTCGGCCAACTGTGGCTTAAGGAGCAATATCAGGATCACTAGCGGCGGCTGGCACTGAAGATACTCTTCAAAATGGGGATTACTAGAACAACACAGTGTACTTAATATATGAACGCAACAGCGAATTTTTGGAAAAATGTCCCCTTTCTTTTCTGGTTGGAACTTCCACCTATGAAATGTTATCATAACTAAGTACTTGCTCCTGGAACTAATTCAATAAAGGTATAACTCTGGCAGGGTCTCATTTACACTTAGATAATCCCTGCAATTCAGAAAAAGTTGAACAAAATGAAGCCATACATTCTGTGCAGATAAACAGTGAGATCTGGCCTCAGTCCAGGTGGTATTATATCCCATAGCATATAGAAGTATGTGCACATGTTATGTGTAAACATTCCTAAATATACTTCAGCTTTCCCTTCAATAAGCTGATTCCGTAAGTGTTTTCACTTGAACTGGGGAATTGCTACTTAGAATAACACTTCCTAAGATAATGTCCCAGTGAGAGAGAGAGGCAAAGGCTGATGATAAATCTTGCTTGCATACAAATTAGTCCATCTGTAAAGGAAAGGGCTCTGCAGCCAGGACTGGAAACACTCTGATCTCCAGCTAGCTCCAGGTGGTCTTAGCCAACTTATTAGCTACGGTGCAGAAAACGAAACAAAAATGCGTAATAATGTCCAGGATAATCAAATAATGTTGCAAATAGGTTATTTTGAATCAAGCCTACAGATCATTCAGAGAAGTTTGTAAATGACTCTCTCTGTTTCCCTAAGCATTTTCTGCGTGAATAATGTCATGTGTTATGTCTTATGTGTGAAGAACTTCTGTAAAATATTCCAAAGTTTTGTCTCAAGTTGAAAACGTTGCCTCGCTTACTCTCTCTTTTTACGCATGCACACACAGAATCACAACACTTATTAGTAGAATCTATGTGCAAAATTCTAAGCAAGTTTAACAAGTCACTTTTGTTTGTATGTGCATATGATGACAGGAGAGGAAAATGTAGAGGGGGAAATAATATTTATAGGTGATCATTCAGTTTTTAAAACATATGGAGACCATAGTTTTCAAAACAAGATTTAGTTGCTCATGAAAAAGGAAAAAAATGAACACAGCTGTTACTTAAGTCTCATCTTCTCTATTGTTTCTATAGGACAATTTAGAATTTTTAATTTCTTTGTGGTGGCTTCAGAAGTTCATTTAATTTATTTTTCTACTACTTGCTTTTCCTAACCTATCCGCTTTTGCATGGCATGGTGGCAAGTAATATCTGTCATACCAGTGTGCAATGATTTCTGAGTACTTGGTTATTCTCAGCACATGTTTACAGTGTACAAAACGTGGTGTCTGCATTTCAAATATCTGATACATTTGTTGTTTGAAGATGAACACAGACTCCAAGATTTAAGGCAACACATCAGTGACAGGGCAGGATATTTGCCGGATATTTTTACCTTTTCTTTCTGTAGTGATTCTAATGTGGGAGAGAAGAAAAAGAGAAGTTGTCTCTACTTTTCCATCATATTTAATTGGCCTATGGAAAATGCAGGAGTCTCACTCAAGATTTATAAACAAATACACCATTATGTTTCTCATTAGTTAGAGGAATACCTGTATAAGCAGTAGCTGTCAGATACAATAAGTACCCCCCTCCTTTTTTGCTTATATAATAATCCCAGCATTCAAAAGACTAATCACTACACACTGATCTACAAAGCATCTTATTTCCTCATCAAATTTCTCTGCTGGGCTTAGCCATGCTTGTCGACTTCCCAGATCCCCCTTTCAATAACTGGTTTATTCTTAGCATCTTGCCAAAATGCATTCCTAGGAGTAAACCACGGAAGAATGAAGTTCTAATTTCTTTATCTTGCTCAAGAAGAGGTTTCTATCCATGCTCCTGGGAAAGGTCACAGGTAATTTTGGCTGCAGGTTCCCTTGAAAGGAGCAGGCATGTACAGCACATTGGGGTCCTTTGTCTGTAAATACACATTACCACCAAGGATGATAGAGAAGGAAGAAAAGAGAAAAAAGGAGAGGAGAAAAGAAAAAGAAAAAGAAAAAGAAAAAGAAAAAGAAAAAGAAAAAGAAAAAGA
>VZSC01011943.1:473486-485846 GCA_013398225.1 Steatornis caripensis
AAAAAAGAAAAAGAAAAAGGAAAAGAAAAAAGGAGAAAGAAAAAGAAGAAGAAAATAAAAACAAAGAAAAAGCAAAGGAAAAGGAAAAAAGAAAAGAGAAAAAGAAAAAGAAAAGAAAAAGAAAAAGAAAAAGAAAAAGAAAAAGAAAAAGAAAAAGAAAAAAGGGAAAGGGAAAACAGGAAAAAGGGTAAAAGGAAAATTGTAAAGGGAATAAAAGAAAAGGACAGGAAGAGGAAGGAAAGAAATTGATCAACAGCAACATGATCTTCTATGTTAGCATTGACATCAGGTACACACCCTAGGTAGTGCCAAACTGAAGTTCAAAGACAGAAAGTGCCCTGTCCTCCACCCTTCAGCTGTGCTCTCCTGGTTAAAGCTGAGCCTCCTCTGTCATCCTGGACAGGGAACAAAAGTGAACACTGAGGTGTGCAGCTCACACCCAACACACCCGCCGTGGTGCAGAAGGCCAGGCAGCTACACATAAATGGTCAGGGTTTATCTGTTCTTTGGATAAATGTGGCTTGCAGGTTCTAATGCAGCGATGAAGCACTGTTCCCCAGATCTGTACTCTTCTGCAAGTTTAAACAAATCTATGTTGAGTTGAATGAGTACATCTCTATGGAGCGAGAGCTGAAAATGAGCATTTACTGACTTTGTAAGCATTGACTAAGTGAATCAGGGATGGATTATTAGATAAGCTTAATGAGAGTCTTACTTGTCCTTTCATGTAAAAGCAAAGTTTATTGATTTCACAGTCTTGCCTATTCTTTTCTGATGTTTTATTTATTACTAAAATATTTATTATATTTAGATACATGAAGTGTTATTGAAAACAGAACAACAAACAGAAGGAAAAGCTACAGCTTTTCAATACTGTTTCACCTCCTACTTGATGAATGTCATGGTTTTCACACAGTAAGTTCCGCATCAGTTGAACAACTGAAGCACAGCCCTTAGTAAGTCTCCTTCCCCACAGCTGCCTTCTTTCCCCATAAAGACATCACTGGTGGTTCCAGAGCCCACGCTTCGCAGGCACATTTTAAACACAATGCACGAATTGCCAACTCCTACCTGAAAAATATTATTTTCTCCAGATGACAGTATATGAAAGATAAAATATGCTGTGCTGCTGTGGGGTTTTTTTGTTGTTGTTTTCTAATTTTTACTTTTACCTTATTTGTTTGTCCTAAATTCCTAGGCAGGTCCTGTATACTAGTCTAGCATATCAGAAACTTAATGACAAATTTTCTCCACCTCCAATAAAATAACCATTCTCTGCAGTTCTGCTTTAAACCTACGAAAGGAAAGGGAACTCTTTTCATTAAGCCAAATAATCTTTAGGATCAGAACTTCTCTGCTTCATATAGCATGAGTCAATATTATATTCACTATATAACCAGTGATCTGCTTAGAAAATGAAGATGACAAGTTTTTTATGATCTGGGGTTTGTGGTTTCCTTTACAGAAATTACTATCAAATCTTCACATTTTCTTCTTTGGTAGGATGAGTCTAGCTCTATGGAGAGCAAGGAGGAAAAAAAAACAGGTTAATTCACAGTGTTTAGACTATGTATGTGTGGATAATGCTTCTGGCTGCCAATCCATTTTAAAAGGAGGAGACAAGATACAAAGGCTGCTTCACTGTTGTTGAGGTTGGACAAAAGAGCAGTGCAGAGACAGAACATCTCCTTCACAGCTAAAAAGCATTCTCAATTCTCCCTCTCTCTTGTTCTTATCTCCCTCTCAGGTTACTGCATTTTCTGTTCCCCTCATGCCATTGCAGTAGCGCTGGGGACAAGTGAGATAATGCTTGGCCCAAATCCAGGCAATCATTTTGGAGTAATTAGTTTAGGCATTGCACACCCAACCCATACTTTTTTTTCAGGTAGGTATCAGGTGTCTCACGTTACCTGATTACCTGCCTGTGTTTGGATGGCCAGCCCCAAGGTTCAGTTAAAACTCATCCCCAGGTAGCAAGTGAGGGTTTAATTGAATGTGTCAGTTTGTTCGGGGAAATCTGGCTCTGCTGCAATGAGTTATTTCTCCTCCTGCAGCTGTATGCAATCTCCCTTTTGCTGTTTTACTTCTTTGGCACTTCTAGCCCAAGAACAAAGTCTGTGCTGTGATGACCTTAGAGCTGCTGTTAATTGCTGCTTTTTTTTTTTTTTTTCATTTATTTGGAGAGCTGGAGAAGAGCAACATGTATTGTGAGGGACAAGCAATTCTTCACCCTGAGAAACCACAGGCGCAAGTAGCTAGGTGTGCACTTTTCAGGTGGATGCTGGGATTTGCAAAGGTACGTGCAGTGAGCATCCTCTGCCTTCCCACTGATTTTCACAGAAATTAGGCAGCTGTGCATGAGAAACACATTTCTTTTGCGTTCAATCCTCACATGAAAAATGCTGTATAGGGATGGAAGATGACTGCTGTTGACACACACTGTATGCAGACAGCTTCCTTGCTAGGGTGATGTTTTTGCACTACTTACTCCTCCCTGCCCCATCCAGTGCTTTCTGGACTGATCCTTTACCACCTCTCCCCATGCACCCCTCTAGACTGGGGTCTCTCTGAGCCAACTCCTCTCCTAAGTGCACATTAAACAGCAATGGCATCTTCCCCACACCCCTTCACCTACACACCTCCTCCCTGACTGCAAGGGACTCTTCTAAGGGCAGGAAGGAGCTGCATCTCCACCTCATCCTCACCTCGCCCCTCTGCTGCAAATATGAGCGAGGCTGCAGCTTTACACAGGCTGTGAAGGTAGCCTTGTGCTGTGGATATATATCCACGAGGAACTGGGCCGAGGCTGCTAACAGTTTCACAAAGGCAAGAGAAGAGCTCTGGGATGCTAAAGGCTTCCAGCCAGTACTAGCCTGGATCAGATACAGATTGGCAGCCCCGAGGTGCATGGCTCCAATTTCCCATTACCAATTCCCCTGAGCTGCTCAGTCTCCCACGGTGTAGGACTGTGTTGTTCTTATCCTCTCTGCTTTGTTTCGAATTTTCAGAAGCGGGCCCATGAAGTCTTGCAGCCAGATGCCCGCTGGCTCTCAGGTGAATGTAAGCAGGCATCCTGAGAATAGCTCAGCTCAAGAACTAAAGCTGTGGTTGCTATTTATATTCCTAGAAATCAGAGCAAATAGCAGTGTTTCAGTCCCATTTCACCTAGCAGATTAGCTTTGCAATCAGTGAGTGAAAGAATTCGGTTTCATCAGCTACTCAGAGCTTCGAATAGCATAACCCAAGCAATGGAAATAAAACTGTGGAAAGGCAATTATGTTTCTTTAAACAATTGATTGCAGGGAAAAAAAAATATACTTGTGGTTAGAATTTTATTCCAATTTGGGGTAAGAGATGCAAGCTATTCTTGCAAGAAATGGTAAGTATGTTAATACAATGTTGTTCAAGACGGACCTTGGTGATTTCAGCATTACTTGGTTTCTTTAGAAGAAGGCCAGATTCTGGACTTGCATGAATGGATTATTTCCTTCAGAGCTGGTGGAACTGTGATGATTGCAACAGCTGAAAGTCTTGCTCTGCACTGCATCAGCGCTATTATTATTGCAGCTTTCATCCAGTAAAACTAAGTAGATCAACATAGTCACAACTGGCTCCAAGTTTTTCAGCAGCGTAGGAGAAATTGGATGCCACTCTCCAGCAGACGAGGGTCCAGGGACAGGCTGCTTCTGCCAACGGAAAGACAGTAGGAGGAGAAAGGCATGTTTAAGACTGAGGAATGCAGGGAGCTGGGCTTCCTGCTGCCCCTGCGGCATTCAGGGGAATAAAGGGGAAGGGGCAGGGCTGTTTCGGAAGTGACTGTCCTGTCCTCACAGCTGGTGGGAGCTGCCCCCGCACCCTTGCGCTGTGCCAGCCCTGGACCGGCAGGTTCCTGGGGAGGACTGCATGAGCCCGGGCAGCCCCTCCAGGCCCAGCCTCCTCTGCCTACAGCCCAGCACCAGACGGAATAGCAGACCAGGAAAACGTTAGCATCATGTCTATGGGCGTTTTTATTCCACTGTACAACACGTGTGACGTGAAGCTGCCCGCTGTTGGCGAAGCACCAGTATCCTTCCCTGCCAAAGGATCCCCCGCCGTCTCTCCAAACACCCTCTGGCAGCTGAGCAGTGTGCCCGCCAGTGCCGGCATCCTTGCCGCAGCCTTTGTGCAAAGGACGATTACCGACACCGTGCCCTAAAAGTTTAGTGGCATGAAGTGAAAACAGCAGTGTGAAACAGAAATGGGGAACATATGGTCACTACACAGCATTACCTGACTTGAGTGCCTCTTCTTTCAGTCAGTAGAAGCCTTTAAATTAGGGATGGGCAAAAATCCGGGATCTGCGTCTGCTAGAGGAGAGGGAAGGTCTAAGTTTAAAACAAAAGAGTTCAGCTTGATACATGTTCTGTTTTCTGAGCTTTCTTTAGAACTGAGGCTCAGCAGCGAAACAGGCTTCCGATATTACAAGCAGGGTCTCAATTTCATAACACTTTTCTAGTGAAATAAATGCTTATGTTTTCTCTATTCCTTTGTCCTTTTTTTTTCTAATCTCTTTCAATTCTTTTAAGAAATACAAACTCCTACTATCTGGTTTTGATGGATGTGGTTTCCGGCAGAATAGTAAAAAAATAAATACTGTAATTACTCATTTCTTATAGAATGGTGCTATACCTGAAGCATAACCAAGAAACATCAAGAAGAGATTGCATGAGATGATGGAAAAAATCTGGAAAAGTCCAAGGAGATGTGGAACTGTAGATCAATCACCTTGCCATCTTACTACAACACAACACAATGGCAAGTTAAATTAGTCAGAAAAGACAGAATAGGATTTGTAGTTTAAACAAACAGAATTAGCAGCAAAGAACCCAAATTTTGCCAGTGACATTAAGAAAAGAATCAACAGGAATATTGTTCTTTCTCATCAAAAATAGTGTCAGCCTGTGGGCAAGGCATACTTCTTGACAAATAATCTGAATGTGACAAAGACATAATCTAGTCGTTATTTTGGACACATAAGACATTAAAATCAATGGCATCGTTTCAACCGCTTTTAAGGGCATAGCCTCATAACTGAATTAGGATTTGCAGCAAGTTTGATAGTCCAAAATGGCATATTATATGTATTCTACTTTTTGCTAACCTACTATTCAAGGGAGACATTAGAGAAGGATGTAAAAATCATTAGACAGAAGGTCTGACAAACCATTCATCTCAACACCCTGTAAAGATAATTCTCAGCCATCTAAGATGGATATTGAAGAGATTCTGGCAGATAAACAGGCTGGCAATAAAAATCTCTAGGGAAACATTGGTTTCCCATAATTTCTAAAGAAAGAATAGATTGCAGAAAACAACTGCCTACACAGGTGTACCGTCTTCACTACACCATTTCAACCTCTCTGTTGCCCCTGAAAATAAAGGATTCTGTTATTCCGCAATAAGGGAAATCATAGACAAGCGTAGGTTTGGCCAGGAAAGGTCTAAATAGAAACATTTTTGTTTCAATTTTAAAACCAGACACAAGAATCCATTAGCAATGTTCCTGTTTGCTGGAAATGTTCAAAACACGCTTGAAAAAGAAAAGAACTGTGAATAGACAGACTTACTGCAAGGCACTATTAATCATTGACATACTAATTTAATAGTCATGATGGGTTTGACCGCAGCTGCACCATATACCTGGCGAGGGGGATATATCGTGCAGCATTAGGAGCCGTACGGATGGGAAATGGTGACCTTGAGGGCTACGGTTCTTTCTGTACGTTTTCTGTTTGCTGGAAAAAGGACTTCACAGTTACTTGCTTACGGTCCATATTTTGAAGATGGAAGGGGGAAGGAAGCTCTGTCATCCCCTGCCCATTTGCTGTGTTGGAAAGTAGCAGCTTCCTAATGCACTATCTACTGTACTCCTGTCTCTACTCACTCATCACGACCCACCTCCCGTATAGCTCATGCAGGGACTATGAGGGGGCTTCCTTTAAGCACAACTTTCAGCACAAAGTATGTACCCATATCTAGAAAAGAAAACAGACCACTTTTTTTATCTGTGTGTACACAGTAGGGAGTTTTTGGTCACTTTCCAGCCTCAGTTCAGTTTTTAAAAGTTTGTAATTAACCAGCCAACCTGGGAAAACCCAAAATTAGGATGCTTTGGAGTTAACTCAGTCATCACTTTTGACATCCAAGCAGTCCCTGCTCTGACAGCTTCCTACTTCTCCTGTCCTGAATATTTTGTCTACTGCCTTTTTCTCAAACAAATCAATTCATTTCATCAGCCCAGTATAAACACGACTCCTGTCCTTCTCGCTGGGTCAGAAGGAAGTACTTAACACGCTGGAACGCACCAGTACAAGTTGATTTTGTCTCGACACCCGAAATTTTGACAAAATAGAGAAATGGAGGAATCTTGTGAGTGTTTGGAGACATTAAATGCACACCCCGAGCACCATCATAGCTACTATTACCAATTAACAAAACCCTGGCAGAGTATAGAGGAAACTTGTGATCCAATTCTGCAAATACTCACCCATGTGAGAAGGGCTGCGCAGCTGAGTGGCCTCAGTGAGTTTACTGCCAATGCCCATGTGGATAAAAGGTTCCCTGCTCGCTTAAGCATTTGTAGGAATCCTAATCTTCGCCTGTGCTGTTCATAAGTGTGTGATATGAAGAACAGTTCTGAGACTTTTCATCACTTGTCATATTTTTGTAAATTATCCTACGCATTTTAAAGTTTTCATTATTCCAGTAGTTACCGTGTTTACACATAGACACACCAGATAGGTCACGGTATTTGACTCTGGACTTCTTTTTTAATTAGTTTTGCTGACCAGGGACCCACTGTTGTTGAAACAGATGTTGCAGCCCAATAATAGCTCTCAGCTGCCAACAGCAAACTGTGGAACTCAGCCCTCGCCATGCAGAACAAATGAGTGTAATAAGGGGCCAGTGAGCTCCAGACAACAGGGACACTCCACAACATGTGCATTTACCAGCTCTATCTTAAGGCACATAAGATTTTAAATGCACTTCGCTTTCTCATTTAAAACATAACAACTGAGCAACCATTTCTCAAACATGCACGTAGTGCCACAGAATAAATGCGTTCTTTTAATTCCTTTTCATTCCTTTATCCTGCATACTTAAGCATCTTATTTTTGCTATGAGTGACGTGCAGCAGGGATCAGACAGGCTCTTCTAGACTTGAAAAGAAGAACTAGTGAAGCTCAACCTGAGGACTCAGGTGAAGCCTCCAAGAACTCCTGTCCTGTTCAGACAGGTACAGAATGGAACTATAACACTCTCTAAAGCAAGACTGAACTGACTCCCCTGTGAACACTCGCTGGCTCTCCTTTAGAAGGACTGAGGTTCTGAGCCAAGGTGTTGATCACCCTAAATCAATATCCTCTCCTGGATGATAAATCCTTTATTACAAGGATTGAGAGACATATATCTAATTTTTCTGCCTGGGTATCACACTTTTTCACTTCCATCTATGTCATTAGATATCTGAGATGCAGATTATGTAAAATCAGACTTCATTTTTCTGTCTTGTGTATTAAATTATTACCACCCAGTGCTTCTTTATAACCTTCCCAAGTCTTTCAGGCTATGTCTTTCACCTTAGAGAGAGTTATTAGCCCTTCTTATGTAGAACTCATTTTATAACATTAATAAAAATATTACATAGATCAGGCACAGTGGTGGTCTCTAGACATGTCTTTGCACCTATCTGTCTTTCAACAATGGCATGAATATCTTTCTTAGGTTGAATGGTATATTAATTTACCAGGAGACAAATTGATATTGTAGAAACAGTGTTTCTGTAAAGATCTCTAACCCACATGCAAAAGTAGGAGTGTCAGTAGGCACAGTTATCTAACACCAGGCAGAAAACAGTCTTGAAATACAATGATGCTTACACAGTTCTGGCGGAGAGCAAATCAGGCAACAGCCTGTGGTGTAATATAGTGTAAAATTAAAAAAAGCAAGAACCCATAACTCACATGGTTACAAAACCACAGACAGACAGAGTCTCATGTATAGTTACTGTAAGGCTCCATTCAGGAAACTGTTAATTTTTAGTATTTTAATGCCACGAAAATGACAACAAGTTACAAAGGATTCAGAAAACAAACAAACAAACAAAAACAGTTAAGAGGAAGCTAGAAGGGCAGCTGGGGAATGGAGGAGTGTTGGGTTGACCTAGCTTCAATGAGGTAGGAGTGGCTGCATGATGGAGGCAAACAGAGCACCCAGCTGAAATATGGGAGACAGGATGCCATTCTGCAAATAATTTGAGTTGGCTAAGCCATATTTTCTATCCCATCAAGGGCTTTTCCAGCACCACCAGTGAGACTTCCAAATCCCTTCTATCTCTTCAGAGTGTATCTCACTTTGAATGCCACTGTGATTCATCACAAAAACCCTCCTAGGGTCTCATTGCTATTATTTACAACTATCAGAAGTGTTTAAAGCAGAAGTAGATAAACATCAGGGTGAACAAAGGCCACCCAACACAGACCAGGCTGCTGGAAAAAGGGATAAATCCATCTTCCCATCATCTCTCCCCACCTCAGCTCTTGTGCCCATCCAACCACAGCATGAATGGCTGCTTACAAATGGTTCAGGCTGACCAGCGGTCTGCCCAGGCTCACCAGAAGACAACACAATTTCTAGAGACAGAACAAGGGGAGCACCAAGCACAAGCAGTTGAAAGAACCAGGCACAGGGACACCTTTCCCTGCCAGCATATCCTTAGTGCTGAGCAGCGACAGGAACGAGCTAATGGGAACTCAACTGAGTGACGAGTCTGCAGTTTCCTCACATCGTCTGTAGCTGGAACAATGTGGCAGTAATATTTGGGTATCTATTAGATCCATGAGATTCTGATTTTAATGAGGGATTGTGAGCACAGTAAAAACAAAATGAAAAGCAAAGGATTTAGGACAAATGCTGGCTCAGGAACCTTTCTCTGACACATACACAATATATCAATCTGTCTGGTAAAGCAAGTACCACATAGATTAAAAAGCTTCTTCAGTCCTGGTCTGGACAAAGCACAGCAGAGCACAGAAGCCACAGCCTTTCCTCTCTTCCTGACCAACAGAGTTTTTTCCCTGCTTACAGTGACTGAGAATACTGCTCCAAAGATCATTTCACAGCCTCACTGTTTTGATCATGTTACAGCTCGCTCTCTCTTCGCCTCATCTCCGCATTGTCAAACATAAGTTAGCAGGCTTCATTTCACAGCCCGCTCTTGTCTCAGAGTCAACAGTGAGACTCCTCCGCCTAATCCATCTGTGTTGAATTTTTACATTTGTAAGTAATCACATGTGTGTGACTCCTCACGTTGGGAAGAGTTTGCTGTAAACATCCACAAAGTCAGCTGTTTCTCAGACCTTTTCTTAAAACTCCTCTGCCCTTACGCTCAGAAAAGAAACCAGTAAGACTTCTGATGGGCTGAGATCTCTGCTTGCCTGGCTGACAGACACTGGCTCTGCTTGTACTCTCCCTGCAGTGGTCACTCGCTCTGTTCTTTGACTCGATGCCAAAACCTTGCCCTGATGGCAAAGCCAACCAAGGACGTTCCTGCTTCTCCCCAAACTTGAGCAGAAATGAGCTCAAGATTAGTCAAATTATTTACTGTATCCAACTTGCAGGAGCTTCCCAGGCGGCAGCTGCCTCCGACTCCCTACAAGCCAGATGTCTTTCAGGTAGCCCTATTAGTAGTTCCCAAAACATAAGGCATTCCCTTGGGAGTACTATGGTATTTAAAGGACATTTTGAGGCACTAATGTGACAGCAATCCCCACTGAAAACTGTAGAAGTGCTTTTCCACTCATTCAACAACTTTCCCCATTCTTCTACAAAAAAGAGTAAACTCCTTTTGTTTGGGAAGGACCGCAATATACACACCCCCAAGACAAAAAAAGAAAAAGTGAGAGTAGGAAAGAGAAAAGGAAGGAAGGAGGAGGAAGGAAAAGAAAGAAAAAGAGAAATGAAGGTATCTTGCATATATCTGAACTACAGGAAAGCATCTGGCTCATGTCTGTAACAGAGAAAATAAAGATCACGTTCCCAGAGACACATAAACATTACTCCTAAGACAGAAAGCATGATTCATTTTGCTATCCTAAAAGGAAAGGTATCGTTTGGCCTCCCTGCCAGCAAAGTAGACAAAATGTATTGCAGACATGTATGTAGCAAAAGAGTTTTCTCACACGCTTTTATTTTGCTGCCGGTGGCCAGAGCGTGCGTGGCGCTGGCTCCCTGAGCAGCCCAGCAGGCTCATTGCAGCAGGCTCCCGGAGCGGGCAAGCCCAGTGGGATCGGCATCACACGCAAAGGACAAGAGTCGGACTGTCTCGTGGAGGAGGAATTGTGAGCACATTTAACGCTGTAATCTTAGTCCACCAATAATTGTCCTTCTGCTGGGGAAGGCTGACACAGACACCCACCTCAGCAGGGCCCTGTCTCCAGGTTAAAAAGCGGCAAAGGATATCGAGTGGAGCATAATGGAGCAAGATGGGAATGGGAATCAGTGTAAAACACGTGGACAATACACACTTACTCATTTTAGCTTTTTGCTGTTTCATACATAGAGCTGTAGCAGCTTTTAAAGGTATGTAATTTGTTTCTGCATATGTGTGCTTTTACATGCAATGTACACTCTTTATACGCATTCATGAGCAGTTAACTTACAGGATCCATGCATCGTTGTGTGTCTTGTGTATTAAAAGTATTTCAGAAATTAACTAAGCTTTCCTGCTTTCAGTGTCAGACAGTAACTAACAGAAGGCAATTATGAAGAATTCTCCTTTATTGGCAAAGTATTCCCTTACTGTCTTGAGGTTTTTGTTTTTCAGAGAGGATTTTTTGCCACCTTCTGAAGCATCTGGAGGAGGTCAGCCCTGGAGCCAGATTTCAGCCTGGAGAGCGGCACAAGCCTGTTCCAGGAAGGCAGTTCGTCTGTTCCTCAGAGAATTGGTCCAGACTTTGTGGGTTTGTCTACATTCTTCTCCGCTACAGCTAGGTGTGCAGTCAGGCATTTTTATCACGCTTCCTTGGCACGGTACTACAGCACTTTTGCATTTTTATATTTTGAAATCCATCCTGTTTCCCTTGTGCTGTTCCATTCCCAGTTGCTGGCATCCATGAGCACATGTGATACAACCCAGGACATATTTTCAAGGACACTTAGTTTTTTTCCCCAAACTGCACTCTCCCAATTGTAAAACCTTCCTTTTCCCTCCTGGCCCTGCAGCGCTTTCATAATACAGAAGGAAAAGAGCAATACAAAAGCATCTTTTCATTGCAGCATTTTCTCTGCACTGCGTGCCATGGCCAGCCAGCTCAGAAGCCCAAACGTTGAGTTTCTCCAGCAGAAGCAAGCTCTGAAATCACTCTAAACTGCAGAGAGAGGGACTGGGCAGGAGGAAATGCATCATTTCAAGTGGAACTGAAATCCGTCACTTAGGTTAGAGGGGCATTTTCTGAAGGAATTTGGGGGAAGCTTATCTTGTAGGCACAATAACTAGGAAATGAAACGGATCATCAAGAAAATTCTTTGGGCTTCCCCCACCCCACCACCCCCCCAGTGCCCATCAAGGAAATGTTTCCCTTATAAATCAACTCACTTTTTCTTATTAAAAGTGATTTTATCTATGGAACATGTAGGCCTGGGGCAATACAGAGTTATGTGAAAGTTGATAGTAGAAAGTAAGGGAAGAGAGAGAATTAAAAGCAAGATGAGTGAAGTAGATAGGACGCCAACTGCTTACAGCAGAAGCCAGTGGGTCTTTCAACACGCACCTGAACTACTTTTACTGGGTTTTAGAATGAAATTAAACAAGTCCTGTTGTGTTTTGGGGGAGGCACACTGAACTCGCAGTCTCCATCTTCCCCTTTTCATACCAGCAGAAGTGATCACAACTAAACCTTACAGAAGAGAGAGGGTCTCATGTTAATTCTTGATGAACTTATTTCCAGTTTCGCCTTCTGAAAATAAAAGCATGGGGCCCACGTCCACAGATAACCTTCTGTTGCACAGGAACACAACGCGGCAGAGGCGCTTCCGTTTTCTCCACTACAGATCTCCCACGACAGCCTGCCTAGCAGCTCCACAGCCCTCACCTCGCGTTTTCGCATTGCCCTTTACGTCCACGCAAGAAGAGCTATCCGCCTATCGCGGGGAACAACGCCACACACCAACAACGCCGCGTGCGAAAGGGCTTAGAACAAAATACGACCGGAGGGCGCAAACCTCACCCACGCGGAGGTTTCGGCGCCGGCTGCGGGTGGCTGGCTCGGCCCTCGGCGGGCAACGACGGCCGCGGAGCGACGGCCCCCGGCTCCGCCGCCC
>VZSC01011943.1:486445-525506 GCA_013398225.1 Steatornis caripensis
GGAGCTGCTCCCTGCCCCCGCAGCCACAATAACCTCGCAGCCCCGAAGACGGCTGGAGTGCGGAAAACGGTTTGTCAGACTCGCGCTTTTTAAAAAATGATTGTAGGAACCGGGAAAATAGGGAGTGCTGTAAAGGAACTGTTGGCACTGACTGTGTCAGTAAGTTAAGCTGTGCTGCTCTGCTTGTTGTCTGCTTGAGGCTAAGAACAAGTTGGTGCTTTATAACAGAAACACGACCCGGGTTGCCCTAACGCTGTCCTTACGTAGGACTGCGTTGTAGGGAAGCGTGAGCTGTCCACCCCACAGCGCATACAGGCCTCTTTGTCTCTATCTGTCTGAACCCGTACACAGCAAGATCTTGGATGGGCTAATCATGTGTATTCTTTCTGCTCATTCACGTCTCTCCTCATTCATGTTTCTCCTTGTTCACGTTTGTGAAAATAAAGCATTTCCAGAACAGACAGTTTGCCCATCGAGGCAAGGGAAAACAAAAGCACATATGTTTCGGTAGGTATCACATGGATTTATTCCCAGCCCGCATTGCTGGCTAGCTATTCTACGCTATTAGAAATGTGATTGAAACCATTAGCTCAACTTTAATGAACTCCATGTGCCATTTCATTTTTTTTCTCCTGGAAAAAAATTCTATCATATAATTCTCCACACACATGATTGAGATAAATCCCAACTTGGGCCATTTCTCCAATGTTTGGTTTAAGAGAATCCTTTTAAAAAAGACATTTGTGAAAAATAAACACAATTACATATACACGATCGGTCCTGCTCATTGCTTCTGCTAGGCATTAGGAAATGTGTGTGCATGTGTGTTCATTTATACAATGATGCTCACAGCTACAGTCAATTATGGCATCTTACAGCTGTGAGCGTACCCTGAACCAAACTGCTTTCTCAGCCTGATTTCTTAAGGAAATGAGTCTTATACCAACAGGAGATACTCCACTTATGGATATGGATATGGATACACACTTATGGACCCCTTGGCCTATTTCAGCTAGATTTGACAAAGTGGTAGGGATCTCAAAGACAGCAAAGCTCCCACTGGCATGGGAAAACAGGTGGCAGGCCAAAAGGAAATCCCATTAATGCCCACACCCTGGGTAAGACGCAGCATGATGTTGCTCCCTGTTAGACTTCAGAGAATCCACGAGGGAGCCTGAACCTTGGGTTAGGGACCCAGCCCTATTAGGAAACCAGACTTGTGTTTTGTGAACTACCTGCTTTTGTTTAAAAATAAACAATCAAATACTTTCTTCACTGATATGTTCTGAAACAAAGTAGTTTCTTCCTCCGTTAATCTATCTGCCAAAAGAAGATTTCTACAGTTTACTTGTTCCTGTTTTGCACAGTGTGTAGGATTAAACTAGTGCTTTGCTTTCTGCACTATGAAGATGAAACTGAGGTGCAGAGAGGTCAAATGAGTCCCCCCGAAGCTTCTAGTGGTTGACACAGGATGTGGATCGCAAGCCATCGATACCTCTATTCTGACTAGTACAAGGATTAAGGCATGTTTTTTGAACCTGATCGGGGTGGGGGGCGAAAAAGCCTCAAAGGTTTCTGGTTTGCAAAAATCTCTTACTAGCGTTTGCCCTTGTGGATGCCGTTTTCCTTCCCCTGCAATCCCACCAACTCTATTTGCAGCCCATGCTACGCAACACCAAACTGTTTGGAATAGATTTTATCTCTACTTTCAGATGAAGGGTCTAACTACTCACTGGCCTGTACTACTGGGGAGCTAAACTGTCTTGTTTTCATCATAAGAAACACCAGCAGAGATGGACAAGAGCCTATGATGCTCTCTGGGGCTGACAGGTCCTCCCCCACCTGCATCCCAAGGCAGGAGAGACATGCTCAGATGAACAACATTGCAGCTGGCGTGTAGGATACACGAAATGGGGTCCTGCATGTTCTCTGCCCACCATTATTTTGTGCACCAGTATAGGGTACTAACATTCCTGGCCCCAAAAGTGAGTCATAAGTAACAGAGATTAACTCAGACATGGAGTCTATATGACCACAGGAAGCCTAATGGAAGTTAAAAAGGCAAGATGCTTTTTCATGCAGTATGGATCTTGATCTGAATGCCTAAATGCAGCAAGCTGTTAGTTTTCAGTAGGATATTCTTCTTCCCATCCTCCATTACAGACAAGAACTGTTTGGAAAAGGAAGCCATCTATCCAGAGACAGCAGAGTCTTTACTAACAGCAGAGCAGGGAGAAATGCCCCTAAGCCTCAGTGGCTTACAGGTATCATCTTTACCGTGTGAGAGTAAAGATGAGTTCGGCTGCATATGCAGCTTCTCCCTTGCTTAAAGTACATCACTGAGAATGCAACACTTTCTGACCAAAGCTATGCAGTTGTCAGCTGGGCATCTTTAATTAAAGGCCTTAAAAAAATATTTAACCAGCAGAAGAGAATCTGACAGCAAACTGTTATAATTCAGTATTTAACCTATTTTTGTAATTACTAGGGCTTGAATTACAGTAATTCCAACTGAGATGGGGCCCAGATGCCAGACACTATACAAACACCTAATAAGAAACTGCGGCTGCTCTGAGTCACTTACATCCTGATCCTGCAAATGTTTAGGAATGTGTTTAACTTTACTACTGTCAGTATTAATGGAGCTGCTCAGAGAACTAAAGGTAAAGAGATGAGACCAACGAGAGCCAGACATTTCGAGACTGAAGTGTTTAGGTGTCTAATTCCCACTGATCTCAAGATATTAACTCTGATCTGGCCTTATACAACTTAGCGACATTTACACGGCAAATCTTAAACAGACCCAAAGCAAGTGCACACGTTCACATCATTTGCCCTCCATACCAATGCAAGGCTGGTATGCCCTTTTTGTAATGTCTCCTCATTAACTTTTGTAGGCGTTTTTTAGCGGAACCCCTCCAAACTATCTTAATGTTTGGGTGATGTGCTTTTCAGCTTCTCAGGGCACAGTGCAGTAATGCCACTGGTGCTGTTTGCTCAGCCCTCTGTGCCCTGAGAGCTGCCGGTTACCCAGAGGAGGTACACTGGCCGCAGTGAGGCAGCGGGCGGGGGGAGAGGCTCCCCTTTGCTGCAACCACTGCCTATACCCCAAAAAGCAGTATTTTATAGATTGATGTGGATTAACAGGGTGGGGAGGCTTCTTTCTCATCTCTTCTTCCCATTGCCCCCCTCTCCCTTCTGGTGAGAAGGCAGGCTGAAGTCCCCCTCCCTGCCACCTTCTCCCCCTGTTTGCTCCCTCCATCCTCACTTTTTTAAAAATACAGTCTTCTTTCAAGTCCTCTACAGTTACAGTGTTTCGGCCATCAAAGTCCCCTCCCAGCCATTTTCATTTACCTTGTGACTCTGACCCTTTGTAAGGCTGAGGATTTTCAGAGTAAACCGATCCCCGAGGTCCCCAAGGATGTTATTCTCATTTATTCACTCAGCCCTTTGAATGGAGCAGCCTGGGGTTGGCAGCGGTTCAGCAGCCTCGCATTCAGAGAGCACACAATCCTTTTTCTTTCAGGAGCCTTTCAAAATAAGGCCCGAGGTTTGCAGAGGAGCTTGAAGGGCTGTCAGTCATGCAGCAAGTTGCTTTTCACTCCTGGCCGCCACTGAAAGCGATGAGCAGAGGAGGGGTAAGAGCAAGGAGCAGGCAATAACTGCAAAGGGCAATCATCTCCCATGGCCATGCCTTCTTCACCAGTGTGGCATGCTCTGGGGATGTCCGTGTCCGCTGCCACCAAACCCCCACCCCCAGCCTGGCAAAGACCCCAAGCTCCGGGACGGGGGACGGACTGTGGTCCCTTACAGGAACAGCTGTGCAATGGACAACCTCTTTCTTCAGGTGCGTGGTGGGCTGAGGGAGCACCGCTAGTGCCATCTGCGTGTCCACCGGCAGTCATTACCTCAGACAGCTGGCCCTGCTTTCTGGGAGGGAAAAGGCCCCTCCTTTGCATTTTCATTGCAAAATGTTTGGGAATGGTCCCCTGGGACTGATAAGACAGAGACACGTCTGTGAGTGTCCCAGAGGGAGGGAAGGCTGTAGGAAAAGGCTCATAGTTATGTACCACTGTACCTGCCAACTGGTGTGTCACAAAAGGCTAAAATTACCAGCCGGTCAATTATCTGATTAAAGAGAGCCTTTCATTTGAGATTAAAAAAAAAAAAAAGAAAAAGAAAAAGAGAAAAAGGAAAGAAAAAGAAAATCCTGGCTGAAAGCAATACCTCTACTAGGTTACCAAACTTACCAGACACTGCGTTCTTCACTTTTTGCTTTTGGCAGTGATGAACAGCAAAGCTAAAAAATGAAGAAACATGAGGAGGATAAACATTTTGCATTAATCAAACATTTTTCTACATGTCTTCCCTCCAACACAACGTGATCTCATTTATCTCCCTTTTCACAAAAAGGCAGTGTTTTTTAAAAGAAAGAACGACTGCCCATTTTACATATTTCCATTTTTGTTCAACTGATCAAATCAGGAACTTTCTCTGGGAAAGCTGTTCGGGTTTCATTAGTTTACAGTTGCCTTGGAATCCCTTTGAATTACAGTGAGCATAAATTATCATTCTGTCAGCTAACATCAGAAATACCTCTTTAAGGCTCCTGGACTCAACAACGGCTGCTAAGGTTTGGGAATAAATGTACGATGTGCCGGGGCTTCACTAGCTGGTTAATGACCTGCCGCAGCAGTTATAGGGCCCAAGACGAAGCTGAGGAAGATTAACTAATCTGGGCAGTTACTAGTGTGCTGGCTCTGAGCGCCGAGCAGCACGGAGTGCGTGATTGTAAACTTTATTGTCTGACCTCTGCTGAATTAGGAGCTGGGGGCTTGGGGGGTTTTAATGTTTTATTAATAACGTTTCCAGTGTTTATCCTTTCCTGTTTGAGTAACTGAAAAGGTGATTTCTAAACATGGGAGTCAGCAAAGCTGTGTTTCTTTCCAAAAAATGCCGTGTTCTCTACATACAAGTCGAACAAATGTGGTTCAATCTGCAAATTGTTCCTGTGTTACAACAGACAAAACTGGGGCCAAATGTAGTTCTTCATTCACATCTGTTCACACGGTCCATCCTTCAATTGCTAATCACCAAGCTACAGGTGAAATTCTCCACAGAGTGATACCTCTGCAAACCAATAGCTCCAAAACCGCTCAAAGTTCAATAAAATTTGGAACTTTTCTCGTCTCACCCATCTCCGCTGCATTTGATTTCCTATCCAGCCAATGTGAAAGAGTAACAGGAAGGGAGAGTGTTCGTACACGATTGGCACGGCTAAGAGAAAAAGTAGGTATGTTATTGTAGTTACAGTGCAGCTAAAATGAACTCCCTTTTAACACATCTTAAATCTTTTCACTTTTATGCAACTGTTTACTCTGCTACCCAACCAAGGACATACAGACAGTATCTCTTCAGTATGAAATATTTTTATAATGAAACACTCATCTTCTGGATTTCTTCATATGTAGGGGAAAAGTATGTCTGATGTTAAACATATTTTCCTAGTTGGTTTCTACTTTGGACAGAGGAAAAGAATTGGCAGAAAATATATTACCTTTTTGGTGTTTTTCAAATTGCTACAAAGCAATTCAGCCAGACTGGATGAAATCGGGAAATCCTGTCTCCTTTCTCTCCCGTGGTACTGACCAGTACCAGCCTGGGTGGGCATCTGTGGGGTGGCCCACCTAATGGAGAAATTTCCTCCAGTTCCTGGAGTTTGACTGCATAAATGAAACGTCAAAGTACTTATCAGCTTTGCAAAGCTCTTTCACTGAGATTTTCTATTTTCACTGGATGTTTCCATTAACTCTAGAAATCTAATTTCTTTTTTTTTATCCTTCTAAACTTTTTATCTTATGTTAAAGAATTTCACAACCTCCATG
Source organism: Steatornis caripensis (assembly GCA_013398225.1). Lineage (NCBI taxonomy): Eukaryota > Metazoa > Chordata > Aves > Caprimulgiformes > Steatornithidae > Steatornis > Steatornis caripensis. Next base: position 492,331 of record VZSC01011943.1, read on the forward strand.
AAATATTAAAGTAACTAAATTCACTGTAGGGCGCCTCTAAGTCACGTTCATCTGCCTCCTCGTGCTGGTAGGATGAGGCTTAAATTTTAAACTCTTTGGTGCCTGCACTGCTACTTGCAGACACATGCTCTGCCCTTCATCCCTAGGGCCCAACCAGGGCGTTCTCTGCAGCCCAACTAGCTTACACAATGGCTCGTACAAACTTCGAGGAGATACACCCACCAGCACGTGTGTCGTGGCCAATGGCTGGACCACTCTCCTGGCATATGGAGGACCTGGATTCAAATCCAGTCTCCAGAACCCAAGATCCCATTTGCCTTCACAATGTTCTCTTGTGGAATGGTTGCCCATCTGCTGTATCTCCCTGCTTCCTGTGAGAAAGAAGGTGTTTTGGTGTTAATTACACAAGAAGGTTCCTTGCCATGCAAACTGAGTGGATAAATGCATTCAGTTCGCAAGACCCTCTGCTTGACATTTCCTGCTTGTTAGTCTAAGTGGACTTCCACTCCAAATGCAGATCTTGGTGAGGTTTATTCTTTACTGCTTATTCTGCCTCTGCTAGTCTCTGGGCTGAGCCTCAAAGTGGACTTTGTTAGACTGGCTATTGCCAAGATGCTTGGATGCTGCTGTGAAGGACAACAGGAACTTGCCAGAATACTGTCCTGTAGCTGAGTTAAGTCTGAAAATGGCTCTGCTGCTAGCAGCAGTATAAGGTTGTCTTGGTTTAACCCCAGCTGACAACTAATCCCCACACAACCGCTCACTCATTTCCCCCAGGTGGGATGGGGGAGAGAATCAGAAGAGTAAAGGTGAGAAAAGTCGTGGGTTGAGATAAAGACAGTTTAATAGGGAAAGCAAAAGTTGCATGCACAAGCAAAGCAAAACAAGGAATTCATTCACTGCTTCCCATGGGCAGGCAGGTGTTCAGCCATCTCCGGGAAAGCAGGGCTCCATCACACGTGACAGTTACTTGGAAGACAAAATGCCATCACTCCAAAAGTCGCCCCTCCTTCCTTCTTCTTCCCCCATCTTTATAAGCTGAGCATGACCTCATATGGTACGGAATATCTCTGTGGTCCGTTGGGGTCAGCTGTCCTGGCTGTGTCCCCTCCCAACTCCTTGTGCAACCCCAGCCCACTCGCTGGTGGGGCGGTGTGAGGAGCAGAAAAGGCCTTGGCTCTGTGTAAGCGCTGCTCGGCAATAATGAAAACATCTCTGCGTTATCAAGCCTGTTTTCAGCACAAATCCAAAATATAGACCCATACTAGCTACTATGAGGAAAATTAACCCTATCCCAGCCAAAACCAGCACAAAGGTGTTATAATATCATTAGCTAGAGAAAACTTGAGAAATTGCATGATTTTTTTTCCTTATCCCACCCAGGACGAGTAGTACATTTGGGGCCAGATGCGACTCCAGACAATCAGGGTCAGAAGCCCTCATATAGATGCAACTAATGCATCTCATCTCTTCTAACCTGGAAAAGCATGCACCATCCGTCTAGTTTTCAGCTTGCTCTGTGTTAAGAAATGACTGTCAGAGAGATGACATTCCGTATTACCTTGCCTCAAAGCATAAGGCTGTCTTGTTATTGCATGGACACAGACATACCTTTCAAGTCCCTGAACCAGAGTTTAGGAGGGATTACCCTGTTGTGCAATGAGAACAGTGAGTTGCAGGGGTTTAAGAGCTTGGGCATTTGAGGGGAAGGGCAAGGGGGGTTTGAGTGGCAGAGAAAGAGAGCAAAGGAGGGAGAATGTGAGAGGATCACAGCCACACTGAGGAGGTGTGAAACATGTAGTTCTCTGCTGCTGCTGCTGCTGGGAAAACAAAAGAAACTCTAGGGGAGTGGGAGAGAGCATGTGAGCCCTTGGGAGGGGAACCAGAGCGAGCTCAGGGAGGGAAACGGAGCTGCGTGCAACAGAGATGGGGAGTGGGAGGAGACAATTACACAGTCTGGCACTGAGAGATGTGCTACGGGCAGGAGACAGCTCTAGGTTAGATAAATAGAAAGTGGGGGGATACAAGCAGGGCAATGGGCAGCATCAGCACGTCCTGCCCCTTTCTACCCCTCACACACATATCTAGAGAGATGCAGGGAGAGTGGCACTTGGTGACTTGGAAAGAGTCACTCACGTGTTTAACTAACAAGGAGAAAGTGGGGCTGACAAAGCAAAAAGACACCCTACCTTTCCCTGTCATGCCTACATTAAGCCCTGCTCCTCCTCTGCCTCATCTTAATTTTTTTCTCAGTCTGCCCCTTTAAAAACTACTTGCAAAGCCCTGTCTGCAGCTGAACCGGCCGCAGGGAACTGAGACAGACAGCCATAGAGATGTTATAAAATCCCCTCGGTGCCAATTTATTAATGCTAATGAGACTTGTGTATGCTCAGAATAGATATATTGCTACAAGAGAGGCCTTCATGCTGCCAGAATCAGTCCTCATGGCTCCGCTGAGATGTAATCTACCAGTAAAAGCACTACTTGAACAAATATTTTTATTGTACGTCAGGTTTTCATCCCCCCGCTCCCATACAGCAGCCCAAAAAGCGGCACTCTCCATCCAGACACCCATGGGCAGACCTGGAAAATCCTCAACTACTTGTCCATATTTAGAGCCATTGTTTTCTAAAACAAAACCGAGCCTCGCCTGTCGTGCAATACAGCCAAGGTGTGACATGCAGCATCCCTAGACGTGTCGCCACGCCACACCAGTGCGTGCTGCAGCGTGCCCAGTCACCTCCCGCAGCTCAGCTGGCGTGGCACAGTGTGTGCCCATGGAGGAGCAAGGGGTGCTAGGCATGGGGTGGGGGGGTCTCGCATCAGGGCAGGGATTCTGGGCAGTGCTGCGTGTCATTTCACAGCCCAGCGAGGTGTCTTGGCTCTTTCAGCTATATGACAGGGCCTCTGAAGCAGCCCGGGATGGAGAGAAAGCGGTGGTGGCCGTGAGCTGTGCATGTCCCGGCCCCTTCATGGCTGCACAGGTGAACAAAGAGTTGGCTCCAGCCCAAAGTGACTCCCCAGGGGCGTTACTTTATAAATGAAAATTAAACTTCCCCACTGGTAGTCCCTCCCATTCCCCACCACATTTGAGAACTATAAGCTAGCAGCAAAAGCAAAACTGAAGCTCACTGAGAGAAAAATAATGAACTGGGAGAGGCCAACCAGTTTACAAGACCTGAAGAGTTTTATGCGCAGGAGCACATTGTCAGTTTTTCAAAGACCCCATGAAAAGAGCAGAGCTTTACTAAAAGCCAATTCCTTACAGTAAAACACACTATCCAACAACCCTGATCTCCTGGTTATTTCTTTTAGTGGCTCTCTGAGCTTAGCAGAGTAGTAAGTCCACTCCAGAGATGGAAATCTGTGCTCACAAATGGGGCTGTAGGATCCAAGTCTCCCTCCTCAGCATTTCTCAGGTCTTCCCACACACAGTGAAGCTTTTGCAGTTTCACTCCAAGCACTTTGATGTTTCCGCATAGATCCCTTCAGATTAAGACTGAGGGGGGTCATTAGATACCTACTGGACTTCTTGCCTAAAGACAGCCTCAAAATTTTACTGTCTACCTCTGACTTGAACTCAGTAACCTGAGGATGACTGTTTTACATCTCCTAGAAAGAAATCCAGACTTAATCTGAAGTGGTGAGTTAGCGAACTCTTCTTTCCCTTAATAGCTTGGTTCAGTGGTCGATTCCCAGCTCTCCTGAAAAACCCCTCTTGCTTCTACATTGGATTAATTTGGCCACAGCCTCTCCCCATCAGAATGCTCCAGAGCAGGCAGGCAGTGCTGTCTGAAGGACTGAAAGGGTGAGGGCAGAGCTGGTGCAGCACGCAAGCAACAAGCTGACCTGTGCCCCTGCCAGCCATGCCCCCACCGCTGGGACATTTGCCTGGAAAACACAGGCCTTTCAAGGCACATGGCTTGTAAAAACTCTTGCAAGTTCATGTGGTGACTTACCTCAGTGAAATGCAGTGCATTTTGTATAACCTTACAAAATAAATACCTTAACAATGTCACTGGCCGCTTGTTCTCAGCCCTATGTGTGCATAGATGCGCAGGCAAGGCAAGGTTTCTAAGTAGAAATACGTGTTTTCTTAGGCAAACTACTGTAATTGGGAATGGCTGAGAAGCCCCTCTTTGGTCTGAAATAGAAGTAGCAAGCTTTAAAATTAAATACAAGTTGAGAATAATTATCCTGAGCACAGCAGGAGTTCAGAAGTCCTTGTACATGTGGGAAAGACAATTTTTCACATGATTTTTTTTTTAAATATGGGAAAAATATGGAGCAAAGTAGAATTATGTTACTACGGCCCTCCCCGGTAGCCTTGCAAAGCCAGAAACCAGGAAGGCCTCTACCTTCAGTGCAACCCTACAGCCAATTGTGCAGCTGGGATTTGTCATAATGTCAAACAAAACGTAGCCACATGCCTTTCAAATGCATTCCAGCGGGACTTTCAGCTCTCAGTGGCACAGCCACATCCAAACAGGGTGGTTTGCACAGGAAATAGCTGACGGGCACAATGCTGCAGATATGCCATACTGGTACAGGCATTTATCATGTAACATACTAGTATAGGATTAGAGTTAATATGTTTCTTCTCTCTATGTTTCTGCTAGAGCAGCTTCAGGATCATGACCAAGCAGAGGAGATGACAAAGGGACAATTTGGGAGGGTTCGATAGGCAGAAGGGGGGAAGTTCAATGCGGGAAAAGGCTGACTTTCTGTGCTGCTTTTGAAAACCTTGCCCACAAGAGCCAATGCTGCAAAACCACGGGCCTGCAAGGAACTTGGCATGGGTGAATAAGCCCACTAAAATCAGTTATTTTCAGTCATAAATATGTAAGATTGGAGTCATGGTAACCGGTACCATAGGAAAGAGATTACTATGGCAAATTAAGGTATCTTACGTAAAGCAAGGTAAAATAAAAATCAATAATCAAACATTCACACCAAGGATATTTAAACAGCACTTTTGTGGTCTTTATTCAGTAGAAAAAGTCAAAGGTAAATTAACATACTGATATAAATAAGACACTGTTAGCAGCTCTGCTTTCCTGATGAAATCAGAACTGAGAAGCTTTAATTCTCTGAGGTTTTTATTTGTTTTATTTTTATTTTTATTTTTATTTTACTAACCTTTGCCAGCTGCCACAACACATGACATGCTTAGCAGAAATTCAAGTGTAACTGAAGAAACAGCCAAATTCTGTCTGCTGGTCTCGCTGTCAGTATGTCATGTTTCACTTAATTTTTATCTGATGCAACTGGAGGAACAGACAAAGGAAATCACTAGCATAGAAGTTCTCCGTGGGGAAGTATCAAACTGCTTTTTTTTCAGAAGAGACTAACACAAACTGTAGATAAATGAAAGAGAAATATTGTCATGATAATTTGTCCTAACAGAGTCCAGTGAATTTTCCTTCTAGATGGATTAGGGGGGTGTTTTTGGCATGCAGCATATCAAGGATTTGTCTACAGCAATACCCTACTTCTGATATTATCTTAACCTGCTATGACTGAAGCTGTAGAGAGGTCTTATAATTCAAGGTAGCAGCGCAAAACACAGCTAAAAATGGCAACTAATTCTCTGTGAGCTCTAATGGTGCAGGGGAGATAAAATGACTCCACCAGCTGTGGAAAAACCTGGGACAACAATAACAAGCAACTTCCTCCCTTGTTTTTCTTCTTTGTTTTGCATTGTTTTAACCCAGCTCCCAGAAATAATCTAAACTCCAGTACAGCTCTACGAAAGCTGCATTAGCAGACCAAGGTAGGACTGATCTGCTGAGGTATATCATAACCTCTGACGATAGTCTCTGAATGATAATCTCCAAACTTGACTTCACTGCCAGAGGCGCATGTGAACTTACCACCTCATTAACATTTGTCTTCTGTGGATTAATACTGAAAATGGGGCTGGACTCCAGAGCTGACCTGTTTCCCCTTTCCTTGATTATCAGGGAGACTAAGGTCTCTACTTAGAAGCTGTTCCCTTGACTGAATCAAAGCCATTGAACAACACCCGCTTGGAAAGTTTGGATATGGATGAAGACCTTGTGGCTCAGACTCTATCCCAAAAACCAGAATGCTAAGCAATTTTGCACAAATCTCCTTTTCCTCTTACCCGTTACAGCAAAATGCACTTTAACAGTCAAAAATAGTTTTATAATTACACTTTGATTAAAGAGTTATTCCTATAAATGATAAATCAGTGAACATTATCAACATTGACTTAGTTCACTAGAGATGCGTTCATTCTTATACCATTGGATGAACCCATTGGTCTCCTGAAAAATAGGAACATGGTTCTTTAATTCTTGCTGTACTTCTTATTACCAAGGCTTTTTCTACCTTTGAGAAGGTGGAATCAGTGCTCACAAATTCATGTCCTTAAATGTTCCCTACTTTACACTGGAGAGATATGGAATGACTCCTTGTTGGGCCATTTCCATGTAAAGCAGCCAAGATGCTTTTTTGTCCCCACCGCTATTGCACCTGTGTCAGGAGGGTACTTTGAAATTACCAAGGGCTAGAGAGGTGCCGTTCAATCTGGTCTCTGTTTCACAGTGTCTTAAACCCTGATTAACGTTCAGTTTCTAAAGTCAGTAAGAATAGCTGATTCCAGCCATGACACTAAGTCAGATGTGATTATGACTTGCTAAGATGTATGATGTGCGAGGTTTTAGCACAGTGTTTTAAGGGGCTTTTAACAGAAGAAGGAAGGTAGAAGCCAGGAACGTGCTATAAAGAACACAATAAATAAGTGAATCACTCTCAGGCAGGAGGAGAGAAAGAAATGGCCCAGTCCCCTGCAAATAAACTCCTTAGCAAACAAAACTGGATCACTCCTCTTTATGTAGAGAGAAAGCATGAAAGCAGATGTTTTAGGTTATTCCACCATTAATAACAGTAGCAGGAAAGATGTAACTAAAATCCTTCCAACTCCATAAGCTGCCTGAAAAATTGGAGTCACTAAGGGGGATCACCACTGTCAAACACAATCCTAATCAGTTAGGGACAAAGTTGGCACTAGTTCACCAGGCACATGCACATACACATGCACACACGTGTGTGCACACACACACGTGCACATGTGCGCATGCATGCGTGCTCACGCCTCATCTCCCTTAGGAAGGAAGAAGGCAGTGTCCTATTTGGGGCTGCTAAATGGCGATGGGTGCTCAGGGTTGCCAGGAGCCCCACGGGAACCCCTTCCAAGCCTAATGCAGAAGTTGCCAGGCTGTGGCAAGGTGTCTCTCCTGGCAAGTAGCACCCAGTGCAGAGAACACCGGAGGCTTGCCGCAAGCTCCTGTTATCACGCATAACGGAGCTGATGTGTTGATACAAGTTTCCAACAAAGGGAGCAGTACATACAGTTGAATCAAAATCTGAATTAAGTCATCCCTTGAATCCATCATTCCGCCATGGCTACAAGACAGTACAAAATAGGACAAGACATGAAACCGAAGGTTTGACGGATGAGGTGTTAAACTCCTTATGGTGCCTACAGTCCAGTCCCTCCTGCAGCCCCTGGGTACAATCTTTGTCTTCCCTCCTAAGCTGCCGTGCTGGTCTTGATCCTTAGGGAGCTGCCAGGCTCCTCAGACCCGGCCTGAGCTTTATGGTGATGCACTGACTTTTAGTATAACTAAAAATTTTTAGTAGAACTAAAAATCAGTCATTTAATTTGGAAAGGAAAATCCTTTGGAATAAAATATGTAACACCAGCACTAAACATTAAATACTAGTAATAGAGTGACACTTACCTTAGATAACGAGCCAAAGGACTGACAGGAAGCTGCGCCACTTGGTAGAAGAGGTCTCCTGGTATTTAATGGAACCGAGTGAATAACTGAATTTTTGTTTGTCAGAAGTTGTAAATAAAATACTGCTGAAAAGGGGAGGAGAGTGAGAAAGGGCAGTATTTTTCTCTAAATGAAATTAATTTTTGAAAGGTTCTTGCTAGACTGAAAAACTCATAATATTTCCATTTCAGCTCAGGCCTTTTGAACAGAAACAGGGCAACTGAAATAAAGGGCAATATTTTGGCACCATGCATAAACATGCTATTTTTTTTCTCAATAGCACAGAGACGAAGGCAGCAGTTTTCAAACTAGAGTGTATTAGGAAAGCTTATAGTTTAGGCTGGAAGTCCTCAGAAATGGGGTGCCAAGGGAAAAAGATGGGAGATCTTGTCTCCATGGCACTCACTGTTGGCTTCTCAGGCTTGATTCTTGCCCTTCCCTGAGGGAATGGGAACCAACATCTCCCACCCCACCTTCCTGAGTGTATAAGCAGGGGATGGTGGAGCTCTCCATAGCTAAGGGAAACTGCCCTAAAAATTACCGCCTCTCCAATCGTCGGTACCATGAAGCTGGATACCAAAGGACTGCTTTGAATGAAAGTGTTTAGCCAACTCAGATTAATGGCAACAGAGTGACCGGAACACCCTTTTCTGCTAAGCAGTAAAAACAGTCCCTGCCCAAGATAGCAGCAGCTCCAAAGGTGGTGTAAGATGGTCTTTTCAGGCAGGTAACACCAAGTACAAACATGATTATACCCCACGCATCTGTTTGTTACAAATGGTGCTAACTTCAGCATGTTTCTTGTGTCCCAGAAGGTCTGAAGAATTATTTTTGGAGACAGCTGCCGAGGCATGCATGGTGCAAGTCACCTCGCAGGACGTCGGCTCACCTGCGCTCTCCTCCATGCTTTGTCTAACCGTCCCATGCAGCATCACGCTCTCCAGGCTCCCCTGCTTCTTCAGTCTCCTCTGCTCCTCACTTAGCATTAATGTGACATGAGAAAACTGTTCAAAAAGCCAGCGTCAAGGGGAAAATGTTGTTTTGGTGGTTATTTCCAGGCATAAGCTATCATGACTGTGTTCATAATAACTACAAGGTGATACAGCAGTAAAGAAAGAGGTTTAAATTTGTCTTTTGATTTGGTTTGACTGGGAGAGTTATAAAGAGCACAAGCCATTGGGATTGTTGCTTTTGCTGTGTAGAGATCAGTCAACTAGGCAATAAATATAGGCAAAGAGCTCATTATGTATTGGCAGCAAATGAAACAGTGGCTTCATTTTGATTATATGGATGCAAAAAATCTTTAGTATGGCACATTTGATTTGTAAATGTAGTGAATGAAAAACAAAATTACCCCAGTATTAAAATTAAGCAAGTTATTTTATTTGGGCAGGAGTTAAATTCAGTGTGGAAATGCTTCCCATAATATGGCAAAATATAAAAGGAGTTTTATACAGCAGCATACCTTTTACATGTATACACATGTACACATACCCACAAACACACATGAAGATGTATATGTCTATATATGTGTGTGACAGCAGAAATACATAAAAATGAAGCCAACATTGAATTCTTACTGGAGCCTAACAAATGCACTTTAATACAAATATAATTGCATCTACACTGAACAACTTGGAACACAAAATCTACTTTCTAACATGGATCTCTGTTCTTGCCAATTAAAATGGGAAATCTTCTTTTGAAGAGTATCCATTTACATCCCGAGTTGCTAAGCTACAGAACAGAAGGGTACTGTTATGTACATCTTGTTTTCAGAGGCCACTTCTCTGCGTTCAAGGACACTAGCACATACTGGTTTAGTTGTTGCATTTGAGAGCAAGCTTTTTACAAAAGCCCTTGAAATTCTGGCCCAGCAGTGGGAATTTTGCTGTTTCAAAAAGAAAGAAAAAAAAATGGCAAGATTTTATTTGTAATCTGTAATGTATTTTGACTATGATTGACTATGACCTCATTTTATACTTGCAAAATGTAAAGGGAGAAAACTACGAGTGTTTTTTTTCCTGCACAGGCTAGTGGAGTGTTCTGCCACACTGGTCGCGCCCCTTTCATCTTGTCGGGGCACTCCTGCAATCTTTCCCTCCTGGAGAATGGTTGACGCAGTGGACTGCAACCCTCCCGCTAGCTCTTCCAAGGGGGACACGAAATGCACACCTACCCTATCAGCATCTCTACTAGCCAGCCTCATAGGAGAAAAACATGAGATACCCATGGTTTTAACAGCAAAGGGTGGATATCCCTCAGTCCCTACAGTCCTTACAGGATGGTTATGCAACCGGCCCCATAGCTTTTAGTGTGTGTATTATTCAGAGCCGCAACAATCTTCCCGACTTTTTCAGGTTTCACCTGTAACCTACTGGAGATATGTCTACATAGATTAGGACTAGCAGATTTCACTCTAACACAGTAGCACTGACTCAATCTAGAAGCTGTAGCAACATGGTAGTGTGTAATTGCCTTTAACTCTGCTGCTTGCCATAAGGCAGCCATATAATTTCTCAGCTAGAGCTAGTTTATATGCCAGCTTGGAGGGAGGCAAAGACAACTTGGCCGTCCACAATACAATAATAGATTGCGTGCTCCAGATCCATGGTCCCTGGGTACTATTTAACAGAGCTGCTTGAACTGTGGTCCATGCACCACCGATAGCTGCAGAATATCAGCAAGGGTGATGGTCACAGTATTGTATCTCAAGGTGCTGCATCAACCCCTGTGTTTCCAGCTGCTAAACAGCAGGAGAAATCTGCTAAATATGTAAGAGATTTCTTTGTGCTACATTTTTGCTTTCTTTGCTTGCTGTAGAAGCAGTAGGTGATGAAAAGAACAGAATGAAAAGTGATGTGTATGGCTGTGAAAGAGAGAGAAAAATACAGCTGGGCATCTCTAACGAGATACAGTGCAGTTTATGAAAAAAATATTTTAGAAATGGTTGGGCTGAGCGCCCTAGTCAGCACAGGTCCAGATTCTTTGCAAACAGGAACTAATTGCTAAAAGCTGTCCAGAGGATTTTTTTTTCATTCCTTTCAGTTAGCATTGGCAATGAGTTAGAAATTTCATTAAGAGGAACGATGTCTTATAAGTCCTTCTTTCTTAAATCTTTTTTTTCCTCTTTACTGATGTGAGGATTGGCACCAATTTAAGCGACTTCTTTCATCTCTGAACAAGGATGTTCTTAAATTGGTTTAACAATTTAATCCATTTAGCTGAAGTCCAATCCAGTCAAATCCATTCAAGAATTGCATGGAACAGACCCTTAGTGTTTTATCCAAACCGCTGCTCCGTTAGCAAGAAGAGTAAGAACGGCAACTTCAGTCAACAAGCTCGTGTTGCTCCTTCTCGTAACCCACCCTGACACCCTCGGCTGACTCCTGGAAGACTTAGGGGGCCTTGTAAATAGCCTACCAGTGAAAGAGAGATCAGTGTCTGTGAGGTTGACTGTGGCTCTACAGATATGCCGGCTTCATTTATAGCTACATGAAAGCTGTTAAAAAAGAGGCAATTGCATATGGCCTCTAAAAAGCCTCTGTAGCTTAGGATCTGAACTAGCATAGCGATACCTACGTCCCAAAAAGTAATCCTCCTTCAGAGATGTCTTTGAATATCATCAATATTGCAGGCAGTGATCTGCCAGTTGGGTTTTTTCCCACGGGATTTTTCAAGTGGTAACAAAGATGAGTGTCAACCTAGTATTTTGCCACAGGGTAAACATTTGCTCATTACTGAAGGAAAGAATGGTAAGTCATCTGGCACCTCCTGTCACATCACACCGTTACGTGCTGGAAGGGTTAATGGTTTTTGTATGCCTGTGTTATAAGGAAGCTAATGACCAAGAAGTGAATTTACAGTTCTGCTAATATATCACCCAGTTGGCCGGCAGATCTCGGGGAGCTTTGCTGGGCGCTGAGGCATGCGGGAAAGCCCGTTGTCACCGGCACAGTGCGGGACCAGGCTGACCCACTGGCTCTTACCATCTGCCCGTTCCAGCCTGCAGCCTGCAAATTACAGGCTGCGCTCCCGCTCTAAAACACACACGCTTCCGTTCCCCAAGTTCATTTTATTATTTTTATATTCATGAAAACATTAAAGTCAAGGTAAAAGGGACAAATAGGCCAGATTTGAAGATTTTCCAGCTAGACCAAAAAACACCAAAAAATACACACTGCATGGCATGTGTGTTTAGCATTAGGAGGAAAATAAATGTGCTGTTTTCAAATTTTTGCTTCAGGGTCAGCCAACATCAGTCTACCATGTAACAGCTTTGAGGGGGGAAAAAAAGCTTCACTTAAGGATATATCTGCCAGAGTAAACAGTGCCTCAAACCAGGGAAATCTAAAGCACATGCCTTATTGTCAAGTTTGGTTTAACTTGTTTTACAAATCAAAACAGCAGCCCAGCTTTTAAAACCTATTTTTAAGTCCACTAGTGTTTTATCGAGGAGGTTAAAGACCTACATTAGTGTTTCAGTCCCTGCATTTTAAATCAAATGTGATGTACCAATTTCTCTTTAGTGAACTAATGTCTTAATCCCATTCTTGCATGCAGCTCTTCATACCTCTTCACCATGTCTCATAAATCAGAGGGTATGATTTTAACTGTCCTGATATACCCCGCTCTCTGTGGGCAGTCTTTATGTAGCCACTGGGACTTCTTATGAATTATGTTAGTGCTTCCTGTAGGGTGAGAGCAACTGGTCCCCAATACACGTTGGAAGCACGCAAAATTTTGTTCTCCTCCATGTGAATAGGAGGAAGCTTGTGCTCAGAATTTACTTCTCCTTTGGAAACAAAGCACACACTGAAAAAGAAACCTCCTGCTCTTAGGATATGCGCAGACAATTCTTCTGATTAATGTGGGAGTTTTTGCATGCATATCTGAGGGAAGAATTTGGCTCTTTGCTGTTTAAATAAAAAACTGAAGAGTATTTAAGGAGCAAAACCAAGCCTGGAATGTTTTGAAGACATTTCCAAGAAACTCTAAGAAAGGGAAAACTCTCTGCCAAACATAGACAAACCTCATCAAACCCTATAGCTTCCTTTCAACTTTTATTGTTTCTGTTCTCCCACAAACCAAGCCTCAGCAGGTAATTCTGCTTGCTTGACTGTGGCTGAAGTTCCGTGATTATTTGATTCCAGAAGTCTGAGCTGCATTGAAAAGTGGTGGGTGGGGTGGTCCCTTCCCCCTTCTTTGCCTACCCAGAGCTACTTGTGCTCTTGCAGCTGTGTATAATTTGTTCGGTTCTGCAGGGAGCCAGATCAAGGAACTGATCCAGATGAAAATCAGTTTTCCCTCACCCAGCACTTCGTTGCGCCTTGCTCCTCCAGCACTGTATGGCTGGATGAGCAGTAACATGAGCACAAGGAGAGGATGGAGATATGCAACCACATGAACAACAGAGAGGAGGAACTGGGGTTTTCATCACAGCCCCCACACAACACCAGCTGAAGCAAACATACGACTTTTTGACCTGCATCTAAGGGCAGTGTGCTTGTATCAGTCTCGCTCCACAACTGTTCCAAGACAAGTGGTGATTAAACATTCTTCACATCTTCACTAAACATAACGAAGATCCTTTTTTAAAAAAAGACCTTAAAAATTAATTTTAAGTTTAAACATTCCATTTCTCAAATGTCAACAATAAATGTTTCCATCAGAAGGGAAGATCCATTTCTTTGAGACTGTATACAGCATGCAAAACTGTTTCAATATGTGCCGTATAACCATGCACACTGATGCACGAATAAATAAGGGAAAACTTAAGTGGAAAGATGTTCCTATCTACTGCTGTCTGTGTTGTTGCATCAGCTATGTGCAACATTGCTTAGCATATCTATTGTGAAAGACTAGCTTGGTGATGTCAGGTAAGATTTTCTCATCTTTAGTGTCAACTTCTGCTTTTGTTGATTTTATATGAGTAAAATACGCGTAGTTATCAAGGAGTCTATTTCCCAATCACTCTGGCTTTTGGGGTCCTGGTGAAGCACTGAGTAAGCTTTGGACACCACCGTAGTAATAATAATGCAGTTTTAAAAGAATATCTGGATGCCAAGTATTTAGTGTAAAATGTGGTCTAGATGAAGCAAATTTAGGAGATGTCCCATTATCTATTAATACCAAAGCCATCTCTCTAGAATATCCAAAGCATTACTTAGTTGACACATGTTCAAAAGGTAAAGAGGTTAAAGGGATGCTAAATGGCCAAATGTTGAAGCTCATTCAAATCTGTGAGCCGTTACTTACTCCTACAGGACTGGTTATGTGTGTGTAACTGCTCACCAATATCAATATGTGTCCAATAGATCCCATATCTTTCAACAAATCTGCTGTAGATGCAGTCATTCAGGTGTGAAGCTGAAGTGAGATCAGAATTTGGCTTCAGCTGGTATGTTAGTGAGAGTTGTAACAGAAGTATTGACCATAGCATGAAGTTGGATTCAATGAACAAAGGAAATAAAGCACATATGATTCCTGCCCAACATTATCCAGATTGCTCTGGGATGGGCTGAAATTTAACTTGTTTGAAGGATTCGTGTTTGAAGTGTTTCTTCCCTCTTGGGCAGCAAGAAGGACTGATTCAGCTTCCAGGTATTCATGTGAAAATTGCTTAAATGGCATTTGCTGAGGCCTCCCATGTAGAAACTCAGGAAGATCCATAATTCTCCAGGCGTGCTTGGGAATGAACAACACCTCACCAGACAGGCACAGGGGTTTAAACAAAGGGTTTTACAGAGACGTGACTTTAGAGAGGGAAAGGGGAGGTGGGGACGCCATAAAATAGCAGCTTGGAAGAGACGACTGCTCAGCAGTAGGGCAGACCACCATTTCCCGGGCAGCTCTCAGCTCAGCATTCCCATGGCTGGCTGGTGCAGTTGCTGTCACAGGCTTTTCTTGCCCCAGGTAATGTCCAGACCAAAGGCAGTGTTGGGTGACCACATCTGGGGAGGGAAAACCAGCTTGGCTCCTCGGGGCAGCACTCTGCAGCCTGGGCCAAGAATGGGGCCGTGCCCTGCCTAAACCCCTCTGAGGCGGCCCAGCCATCGCTCCCTGTCGCCGCTGCTCAGTGTTTGGGTGCCCAGCTGTGCTGATCATCTCTGAGAGCTGCCCTGGGAACACTTCGGCTTCCTGCAGAGGAATGGGTGAACTTCAGTGCTCTCAGAGGACCCTTACCCCTCGAAAAGGAGGTGGACCCTCATCAGTTCCTTTTCCCCACATTTATCCATTTCTTGTATGCCTTCCAGTTTGGATCTTGTACTTCAGTCCCACAAGCTGCATCCTGCCTAGAGTCACCATCCACATCATGCATGGGTGGCACAGATGGTGGACACAGATGGTAATTTTGCTCCATTATTTAGCAGCTGTAAAAGGAAAAATTACGTCAGTCAGTTGCCTGCATGCAAATGGCCTCAGTCTAACCAAGCAGTTCCTTTTATTTACTAAAGATATTGCCAAAGGCCTGCTTCCTCAGCAAGTCTCCATCTGTCTGGAGGCCTGGGCTGCCCGTACACCTGGTGTTGACAGCAAGTGCCTCAGTCTTTCAAGGTTTCAGGCCACGAGGACCACAAAGAAGTAAAAACTACTTTCAGGGCAGGCTCAGTTGTCTCTGTCCAAGAACAACACAAACCAGGCATGGATCAGATCAGTCACATACATCCCTGTTGCGATGTTGTCATATGTAAACATCTTATCTAAGTCTACTCATTAACTGCAGTCTTCTTCTGTATTGTTTATGGAGGAGGCCATGGAGGACTTGGACAAAGGTCTCGCAGCAGTGCCTTGTGGAATGGGATAGCTGAGAAACCATCCCACTCGGATCACTGTGCAGAAAGCCTTTGTTGCCAAGAGCCAACACCTTTAATTTTGCTTCAGGCTCAAATTTAGCATGCAGACTTTCAGCTCAGAGGAAACCTTTTACAGCAGCTGGCGATTTTAATTATAGAAAGAATATAAACAATAAATTTCTAATATTAGATACATTTCTCACAGTCCTTGTTACTGAAAATAATGTCTTAGGGCCATATCCAAGGCCCACTGAATCAGTGGAAAGCATCCCACTGACCTCATTGTGATTGGATCAGGGCCTTAGTTTCTTAAAATAAAATTTTACAAGGTGCAGGCTAATCCTATTCCACATGTTTTACTCAAATGGCTGAAAGGGTTTTTTTCCCCCCATTAAGATCCATAAGAAATCAAGACACAGCCACAATAACTTCTTGGCACCAAATATTTCATAAGGAATTTAAATATAAATGGAGGGGAGGGTTTGAGACCATTTTACACCTGGGCTTCAAAATGGCTGGCTCAGAGCACAGGTCCCAGGAGCGGCAGTGAGGGCCCATCACAATCAGCAGTGGGGCATTCACTCCGCAGTGCCCTGAGAGCCAAAGGCGGCCAGCCTTTCCCCGGAAAACAAGCAGCGAGCCAAGCAGAGAGCTCTGCCACTCCAGAGCACTCACAGAATTCCACCAGTATCTCATTTATTTAACTTTTCATACGTAGCCAGGCTCTAGGTGGCTGTAAGGAGCTCAAGCTACCAAAACACTGCGTGACAAGCTGTGCCTGTGGTATGTCCAGCCACACCAAGACCAGAAAGTAGTAAAGCACTCCCAAGAACATCTGATTTTGTGATTTTCCAGCGTATCTTCCAGCCCACAAAGTTTCAGATAAGCCTTAGATAAGCAAATGGAGGGGTTATCCAAATGAAAATACCAACCTGCTACCTTTATTCTACCCCCAGTCTCTGGTGCAAACCGAAAAGGAAACGTCTTGAAAGAAGCAGGGAGGTTAGGAGCGAGTGGAGTCGTGCAAACAGAGGATACCTCTGCTGCACCCAGAGGAAATACCCATCCTCAGTGCTGCAGGAATAGCCAGGCCGGCAGACAGAGACTTTGCCTGCACTAATATCTGCAGCATGACAAAAGGTGTCATTTTTTGAAGATGTAAAAACTACAGAGTAAAGAGGAGAGAAAGCAGACAGCGTGAACAAAAAAAGGCATTAAAGTGTAAAAATACAGTTGATGCAACAGGAAGGTAATGTTCCCAGCACTCCCACTATTTGGCAGTTATTGCTGCAGTGTTTCTGGGGTTGCTTTTGCTTTTTTCCTCTACAAGCTGTATGTTACCTCTAGCAACTTTTCAGGACCCTGTTTGTAGTGGTGTGAAAAGCCTGTACCTCCCTTCTGGCTGGTCTGGTGAGCCCTGCACAGACCAAAGCAATGTAAAGCCGGAGCACAAACAGTCCTGTGCCCCAAACCAGAACTGACCCAATTACTGCCATCTGACAAGGGTCTGATACAATGCCCTCCAAAATTTGTGAGTTTTAATGGGATCTGGATGTGGAGTTCAGCTGTAATGCATGCAGCCTGGGTTGCAATTAAAGTGCCCTCACAACCTGACACGTTCAAAGAGTGTTTTAACATGTTGACATTCAAATATGAATGCCACAGGTCAGATAAAAGAGAAGGGGCTAGAAAAACCCAAGGAAGACAAAATGAATCTATGACAGCACCATCCAAATTCACCATCAGGAATAATGTACTTATTTTATGCCTGAGCCAAGGTTTAAATTGCCAACAGCTTTGTCATCATACCCTTTCACCCCTGGCTCACTTTTGCATACAGCATATCACAAGACACAACAATTCATTTTCTCCTGTCTCGCTTCCCGTCAAACCCTCCTGCACGTTGCGTAGGGATTTCTTGCCCCACAACTGGCAATTAAATAGTCAAGTAATCCAACAATGTAGCCTAATGCACACTTCTTTTGAGATTTCCAGCTTGTGTTAGCCCACTCTTACCCCACCTCACTTGACCCTCTGAACACATGTTCGTATCTTTAAATTAATGTTAAGTTTTAAAAGTATTTTTCTCTAAGCTAAAGAAGATATGAATGATGGGTCCTAAGCTGGGGAAGTCTTCAGAAAGCAGGCAAGTCTGCCCAGGGAGCTCTCCAAGCATTAGATGGTCATGAGCTTTCTCCTCTGCAATATCTGCAGGGTTGTGCAGACCCAGCAGAGCTGAGCGGAGGTGGGCAGAGCCCATCATTGCAACTTGGCCCCTAAGGCCCCCTCAGCAGCACTGAGGCAGCCGCTGGACCTCATCCTAAGGTCTACCTCTCCAATGAGACTTAGAAAAGGAACCATAGGAACAACACAAGGGCTAGAAAAATACGCTTTAAAACAAGACACACAAAGAATACATTTTACTGTCGTTAAAAAGAAGGTCAAGAGTGACTCTTGTAAGCTGATGCACCAGTGTGCCATGTTAAGGATTCATAGGGGTGAAGACAGAACTGATTTTTAGATCACTTTGTCTAATCTCCTGAATATATTCATTGCCACTTCTTACCCTGTTACGTCTCAAATTAATCCTGACATTTTCTAGATCAAATGTTAGTATTTCTGAGCTTATCTGGTTAATTAGTTTGTATTGAACCACTTGGTCATCAAATTTAATCAGATTTATTCTTGGCACATATTCATAAGTTTATTCAATGGTCATGAATTTGTGGTTTCAGCAGAGCAACTGATCAGTGAAGCTCCACTGTTGCCCCAGTTCTTGGCCTAGATGACTTAACCATTCTTAACTTTTTTTCCATGTACTTGAAATCATTTCATTTAATCGACAAATGTATGTTGTCATGCAAAAGAAATGTCTGCTACTCTGCTAAAACTGACAGTCCCAAAGATTTGTGCAACTAAAACTTGTATTTACAGAAAAGTGCAAAATAAGCAAATGAAGATGCTTGGAAACACAGCCACGGGAAAAGGTTTCTAGATGCCATTGAAATGTCTATAAATAAGTTTTCTCACTACTTACCCTAGTGGTTTAGAAATCCAGACTGTGGGTAACATTTTATGTTGGTGTAAACTATACCACTTCCATTGGCTTCACAGGGCATGTGACACTGAACCCAAAGCTAAATTTTGCATTTTTGTGTTTGGAATTTGCAGACAGGAGAACAGACAGCTATTTGTAGTTGTACTCCAGTCATTTTTAACAACAATGTGCAGAAAGGTTCAGCCATCCATATTCATCAGCAAGAGGAAACGCCTCATAAACTCAAAATGCTACACTAAGGAGTCTTTCAGTTTTACTTCTCTCTTTATTTCCTTAAAGAGTGCTTTGTTTCCACTGCTGTCTTGTTCCCATTCAACTCTGAGAAATACAACCTGCACGCTTTACCAGTCTGCCTACCCTCAGATACGCTTACAGCCAAATATTGCTTCCCCTTCACTTTTTAAAACAAACATCCTCTTACTGCTCCCTCCATCACTGCTTGGAAGACTCTACAGAAGCGGCCAGGATACTTTGCAGATATTTGACAGCCGGCACAGCAGCGGTATTTTTTTTCAGAGGAGAAACCGTAGAGGACTGAAGTGTGCTTGACACTGGGGCACCCAGCAGGATGGGTACCCCATCAGTCCCGAGGGCCACCCTAGGAATGGGATGTCCTGGGGATGGAGACCCCAGGGCTCTCCTGAGACCACTCTTGATGAGAGGAGCAGTGGACAGCCCAGAAGGGCAATCCTTGCCAGGGCACTTTGATGCCACTGTCAGTAGCAGTTTCTGCTGGGAAGGGGTGAAGTGGACAGGGCTGACAGCCACCAGGCTGTGGATGGCCAGTCTGGGTCACCACGGTTAGGCTCAGGACAAACTAATAAGCTCCCTTCCTCCCTTAAAAATAGCTTGGTTTTCTGCTGTTTACTTTCAATGACCACACAAGCTTCTAGGTCTGTGAAATAAGGACTTCACACCCTTTTGTCTAGCACAGCAAGCAAGAGCAGCAGCCAGTCCACTGGTCACCCGTTCATGAAGCCCATTCCCCCACATCAGCTTGGTTTTTATGCTTCTTAGGTATTTCAGGTTTGCATGTCACAATTGCCAACTGTATTTGTCATACTAAGATGCCATTTTTCAGTACAAGAGCTGAGTTGCGCACATGTGGCAATTTAATAAACAGCTTTCGAAGTACTTTAAAATGTAAAGACTAAATATAGAAACAGCGAATATTAAAATTAAACTGTTGGTGATCTCTCCATGAGAAATGAGCAAACCCTGTCTATCATTCTAGTTGCTTCAGGTTCAGATCCTGAGCTATCTGGCTGCAGTGCCAAACACAGGGTGCATTCCTAGAGGCACAAGTTACACCCGAAGGGTGTTACACCCAAAGGTCAGTGTTTGGCCAGCATGGGCCACCGGAGCTTATAAAGGCCATACTTTTATTCAAAGGATGGGATTTCTGTTCTGTGAGGTCTTGCAGCTAAAGTTTTGGAAAAGACTTCATTCTCTGAAGTCCCATCTTCAACAACATCTGAAAAATTTACTCTGAAGGTATGCAAGTGCCAAAGCTGTGTGAGTACTGAGATTTAAAAAGCAACAGTACAGACTTGATCATATGGTGCTTTTGACATAGTCTTAAGCTCCTGAGACTCTATTCTTGAGAAAACTATCCAAAAACTTCTTTATCTTAAAGTTAATGGCTAAAATACATTTTTCTATCATCAGAGCTGCAGAGAGTTGGATGGGTGGGTTCTCCTTGTCCAGGACACCTAAATCATTCAGTTTGATTGCATCGTTGATACAAGTGTTAAGCTGTTATTTTCTAATTTGCCTCCAGGGTCTCCATAACTACCACTCCAGATGACAGGAGGAACAAGAACAAGAATGATAAGCACCTGACACTGTCGGAAACCCCCAGGATCACGTAACAGCCATGTTGAGGTACGTATCAGATCTCTCAGGGCACATACCACTTACCACGGTAAATACAACCATTACCCGGGGTCATGCAGCTTTAGAGAAGCAACCAAGAATAGGTGGTAGCTAGCAGTAACTGCTGCCTGGTAAATGCTGCCTGTTATAAGTAAAACTGGATTATATGTACAGCGTTTTTTCTGCCTCGCAAACTAGGCAGAAAGCTTTTTCCTTATTTAAACAGTTATTGAAACACTACTAACAATGGATTCTTTTTCTGATCTACCTCTGAAGAGAACAAGATTGAAAAAAATTATTAGATATGAGAATTAGTCCAGGGAAATGCCTACTAAGTCTTTAGCAGACTAGCTGGTGCCTACCTTATTGAGATTTAACAGCACATTTTCAAAAAGTGTCTGCTGATGTTTGTAAAATGCATACTCATAAGGAAAATTTAGTCACAAGTATTCATAATTTGCAGCAGCAATCCAATACCAGGCATTAATTTAAATCTACAGATCAACTAGACATTCAAAAGGCAGACATATATTTAGAAAATAAATAGCACTTCTTCAGTAAATTTTATCTTTATTATTGGAGAAGATCCCATTGGATAGTGCATTTTGGATATACTTAGAAAATGCAACAGCAGTTAATGCACTGAAGTTTTACTTCCATATCCCACTCACTGGGATGCTGAGGTTCCTTACGCACGGGCATGATGCTAAGGATAATGAGCATGGGAGATCCATTTTCTTGATTTTTCCAGACAACACTGTCTGCGTAGGAACAAGGTATACATAGGGGAAGATACTTACTTTATTTTGGTTTCTCTGTCATTGATCGTGCCCAAAAAGAAAAGACATTTATATTTTCTGAAGCCTGGTCTAAAGTTAAGAATTTTGTTGAGATTTGTTTCATAAGTTGAGAGGATGAAGTCTGAGCATCACTGATTGGCAGATTAGTGTATCTACACTGATGTCTTTGCTATCCCCTGTGATACGAGGGAGCACTGTCCAGACTGGCTGCCAGCAGATTATGCACCTGCAGAAACCACCCCCCGATCCACCTAACCTGTAAGTCTTGAGCTCCGTTCCTGAGGGAAATGGTGCACAACCTGATATGTTACGTCTCCTGTAGGGATGCAACAGGGCGTTCACATACAGTCTCAGAGCAAGGAAGTTTAGATACCAGCAAAAGTCCTTTCATGGAAACTTTCACACCAGTATAGCCTAGACAGTGGAGTCCTGTGTCCAATTGTGAGCTCCCCAGTACAAGAAAGACATTGACATCCCGGAGCGAGGTCAGTGGAGAGCCACCAGGATGGTCAGGGCTGGAGGCCCTGGTGTGGAACGAGGGGCAGGGAGATGGGCTTGTTCAGCTTGGAGATGGCTGTGAGGCATTTACTGCTGGCTTCAGCTCCCCAGTGGGAGGATGTAGAGAAGATAGAGCCAGGCTCTCTTCAGAAGTGCACAGCAGTAAGGCAGCGGACAAACAGCACTTGTTGTAATATTAAAAAAAAGTCTGATTAGATATTAGGAAAATATTTTTACCATGACGGTGGTCAAACACTGAAACAGGAGCCCAGAGACAGTGAGGGATTTCTGATCCTGGAGATATCAAAACTTGACTGGACAAACTCCCCAGCAATATAGTCTAAGTTGGCCCTGCTTTGAGCTGGGGGTCTGGACCAGGTGATCTCCAGAGGTCCCTTTCAACCTAAATTATTCAGTGATTCAGTGAGAATGGGTCTCAGCTATACCAGCAGAGCAGTGCCTCCTCTATTAATTGTCAGCAATTTTAACTGGTACATGAGAGTTTGGAATTAACTGGGTATATAATCGTCACAGGAAATTAGATTTTCTCCTTGAAATTAAACTGTCATGGTAGGAAGGAACATGAGCAGAGATTGATAGTGCTGGGCAGTATGTTGCATAAAATCAACTGCGTTTGTTGCTTTTTCACTTCTGGGTAGGACTTTACCCAGTTCGTTAAAAAAAAATATTATTTGGAAGCAATATAAAAGACAGGTAAGTGCTCCTTTTTCTTTACCTTTATGCCTCAGCTCAGCCTCCTCCTATACATTATTTTTGTTTGTATCACGTAGACCTAAGAAGTGTTGTCATTGCTCCATTCCTTCAAGCCGCTTTGTCTTCTCTGTGTGTTTTCCTTCACTGCCCTGGTTCCTGGCCCTCTTTTTTCCACTGTGTTGCAAATTTTAATAGCTGCCTTCAGCTGTACTTGATCTACAGATAACAGAAGAGCCAGAGGCTAATCTGACTTCCTTCATGTCCATGGAATTAAACTCATTTTCTATATGAGTAGCTGGAAATAATGGCAGTCACTGTTCGAGACAAGATCACCAGGGCCTGTCCAAAACCAAAGCCATGCTGCAGGAGGGGGATGGGACTTGTACTCAAACTTGGGCTCAGACTTGGAATCAATTTGTCATTTGGGAATCAGGAGACTACTTTTTGGCAAACTGACTGTTTGAGAGAAGCAGAAAAGCATTTGTGAGTCAAATGTTCAGGATCCAGTAGTAGGACTGTCCTACAAACTGTTTGCAAGGAAACTGTCTGTTGTCATTTGTTTTCCTTATAATCCTCAATACAGAGTTTCCATGCATTCCTTGTTAATACGCTGAATTGCTGCATCAGTTTTCTGTCCTAATGGAAATAGCCTGACAAGCCCGTGGGTGTTAGCTAAAACCCCACATCAGCATGGCGACAGCACGAGTAACCAACACAGAAAGCGTGTTTGACCTCTGAGAGAGGCCAAAGATAAAAATAGTGAAGCATCAGTGTTTAATATTTAGCAGGTATAAATGGGGTAAATCTGAACCTCAGCGTGATAAATCTATCCTAAGAGTCTTCTCTATACACTTTCAAACTTCATCAGTTCCATGGTTCTTAGACAACTACGTTAAGCTGAATGTAAAATTGAAAGTACGTAGGCATACACTGGGATAAAAATTTCATTTTTTTAAGAAGTCAGTAAATACAGCATCGCATTTAGGCTCAAAAGGCATCCCTACTTTTTAAGGTATGGAAATCATCAAATGATAGAACTCAGAAATGAAAATTCATCTGTGAGAAACTGTTGGGTGACTTATATGACAGTGAAATCATTTATTAATGACCTGAGCTACTGACTTCACCTTAATTAATCAATCAGCTTTTGAGTGGTATAGAAGTGCTGCAAAATGTGAATCCCCTAATATGGAGCTGTTGGTGACAAAATGCCATCCTCATGTAGCTTATTCAATTTATACGGCACCTGTCAGTGTTGTAATGTTAATACTGACCGCAAAAGTGCAAAATACCAACACAGTTTTCAGGAAACAGCGGTGCTTGGGTGGTGTTTCTGATTCAGTCTTGTGATCCAAGGTGATAACAGAGGTTGGTGAAGAGGCTGTGGTGAGGGCACAAGCTTACTGGCACAGCTCCTTCCTCTGTAAGCAGTGCAGCACAGGGAATGAGAGTCTCCAAAAAAAAAAAAAAAAAGAGCTGCTTGTGAACCAGATTCTTAGCAGGTACAAACAACAGTTTCCTCAGCCTCAACACCATACCCTAATTGAGTGTCTCCATCTTATATTTAGCATTGCAATCAGCACTAACTTCAGAGGTGGCAGTAGACAGTATTGCCACTTCTTCTTTGACCTTTATGGTGTGTTCTCCATCCTGCAGTTCAGACATTGTTCCTGTAAGCATCATACGCCAAAGACAAAAGCATACAAAAATCGTTTGCATTTCTAGCATAACCACAGAGAAAACTCTTTCATTGTCCTTGAAGTATGTAAGTTTGGCCATTTTACTACAAATTCTTCCTTCTAAGAACTCAACAAGAGATTGTTTCTGGATTTAAAGCAGTGAGATAGCTGCATTTGAACAGGCAATTCTCACTTAGTGGTATGTATAGGAATAAGAAATATTTTTATAGTGGAATTTCTATAATTTCCCATCAGAAAAACTTGAGTTCACCAGAATTGGAAAAAAAAGTCATCCTTGACTATTGCAAAACAGTGGGGTTAATACATGATAAAAATCTATAGCTCCTCACCCAAGATACCACAGTTAACATTTGCAGCTCCCAGGCTATTGCAGTGTGGATTAAACAGGTTAGCTGGAGCTACTAGGGCTGGGCAGGCTGATAGGAATGCTCCCTTTTCTGGGAATTGCAAGGGAGAAGAAGCAGAGTTGTAGGAACTGCACACCTCAGTTGGACACAGGACCTTCCTAAAATGCACTATCGCATGGAGTTGAATAAGTAGGCTTAAATTTGGAAACCTTTCAAAGAAAACTCAGAGTGACAAATAGATCTGAAGCAAAACTTAATTTGCAGAACAGAAAATTCATCTTATGAAAACTCAGTAAGCAAATGATCCCTGCTTTTACAAAACTCACTCTGTGTGCATGCGTGCATGCATGCGTGTACGTGTGCGGTTCCTCCGGTTATGGTATAGCACGCCATGGAATTATCAAACCAGTAATTTTGCCATTAGTTTCTCAGTTTGTTTCTTGCATGCATATTCTGTGGTCAAATCTATAAGTTATAGTGATAAACACCTGGAGTCTATCAAAAACAAAGAGAGTCTTATTCTGTAGGTACAACCAGCCTGGTGAACATACCAAGCAGAGACTAAATGCATAATATAGAACTCAAACGGGAATATGTTTTTTATGATGTGCCAGCATAAGGGAGATCAAAGACTAAAGCCAAATAAATAGCAATTGGGTACCAGCAAAGGAAACATATTTAGTCCTTAAAGTAATCAGAAACAAACCCAGTGTATGCCAACACCCTCTGAATTCAAAAGTAACGTTTTCCTCCTTTTCATAAAAGGTTCAAGAGCTGGCAGATTTTGTTTTGGTTTTAAATCTACTGGTTTTATGACTGGGAGGGAATTTTCATTTCACACAGACAATGCAACATGAAGCACTAGAGTCATCCTCTCACCCCATCATCCACTTCTTTTTGTTGGTTTTAGGCAGTTACATCCCCTGTTGCCCTCTGAGTGAATTTTCCTTGGCTGCTTTGTGGAATTTGCCAGCTTACATTAACCATTTATTGAGCTCAACTCCTTATCTGGAACATCGCCTGGCAAACTGAAACAATCTGTCTGGCACCTGGGGACTGGCAGAGCAAATTTTTCCAGGTGGTACAAGCAGACAACCAGAATTACATGCCAGCGCTATTTTGTGAGGCAGTTTGATCAAAAGGAAAAAGCCCAAACAACTAACGTTCGGTGTCACATTTAGTACTTGCAATGTATCCACATAAACAATTTTAAATGACTACTAGCACTAAAAAACACGTGCAGAGTGGGTGGGATGGCAGAGGGGTCGGAGTGGGGAGTAGGGGGAAGGTACAAGGGTGGCTATGAATTGACAGGATGAGTCTGAGGGCAAACAGTTACATCTGTGCTTGGTTTATCAGGGATTTGCGTTAGTGAAACATTAACTCTGCAGATGATAAGTAAGATTCCACTTACAGAACAAGTTTATGCAAATAAAGCTTAGTCTACGGACCGTGTGAGTCCAGACACAGTGGATTTGTCAGGTTTCACTGAGACTGGTGGCTGGGTTTAATAAGTTAATTTACATCAAGGGTTAGGACATCTGGAAAAGTAGCATGGCAGTTTACTGAGATATAAATAACGCTAGCAGAGGGGTCACGGGCATGCAAAACACTCGATACATGCGAAAGAACATCAGCGAAAACAAAGGGGCAGAGACTTGCATCTTACTCTTGGTTACATCAAGCTAAGATGTAGGTATTAGCTACCCCATGCCTTTCCAAATACCACTCCTGATTTTAGTTCCCATTACAGAACCCTACTTCATGACAGGTATGCACATGAACAGTCCCTTCTTCTTAAAAAAATACAAAACCAGAATCAGTGGTTCATATCAACTAGCATAAGGAGACACACAGAACTCAAAGAATCTGCAGGAAATTACTTAAAAACTGTGATGTAAATAAGCAGTGGAGTAGATAATTTAGTTTTACCCAAAAGCCTGATAACCTGCTCCTGTGGCAACAACATCTCTTTTCAGCAGCAGAAGTAACCCCGAAAAGCATGTTTCCACCTAATTCCAACTTGCTTTACAAGCGATACATACTTACTAGATTTTGGCTTTGCAAACTAACATCCTAGTGAACTGGTAACCATGAGACACCAACAAGTTGTATATGACCAAGGCATTTGTAAGAACTATACTTCACTCCAGGATCAATTCATAGCTTGGCAGCAATTCCAATTAATTTTCATTATTTTTAAGAGTATAAAATGACAGGGTTTCTCAGCATAAACCAACAGTTCAGCAGAGCACAGGCAAACCTTTTGCAAAGGACTATAATGTCCATATGTTTATATTTCAAGCAGTTTCCAATAAAGATTATTTTAAAACAATTGAAATATTGCTTGTATGAAGCAAAAAATAGCTTAGTTTGTTTTTTTATCTTTTCCCAGGTCTTTTGATTAGCTTTGCTTTATTCTGCCCCTTCCCCAAGCTATTAAGTGCATGCGTACAAAAGATTTGTCCACACGCATATGCACGTAGACATTGCACATGCCACACTGGGACGCACAGTGGAACAACAATGGTAAACTCACCTGAAGTAATACACTGCTCTCTGACCTGGTTGTGCAAAAACCCTGTGTGAAGTGACTTGCCTTTAACTCTTACCTGAGATAGAGCAATCTGTTAGAAATGCTGCAAAATACACTGAAGAAATATATATGCACAAAGCAAAATATTTCTACCACCTGGCCTTAAAATGGTCGGTTTTGCTCTTGTGCGATTCAATTATATCATTGCTATATTCAGACGGAGTGGGAATCTGGTGGAAATATGGAGCAGGGGCAGCTGGGCTTATGTAGTCAGTGGGAATGTTGTTGCTGTACATATTGACCTTATCCAAGCAATTCAATATTTAAAACTAAAAGCCAAGACATATAAGCATGAGGTATGAACATATCAGCAGCCATGTTCAAAAGGGATTAGTTTTTGGAAGGGCCAGTTCAGCTGTGTGCTGCTGCTGGCATCTGTTAAGAGCAGGGGAAAACACTCTTCATGTCTTGGTCCATGAGCCAGATATGTCACTTCATTCATCCTTGCGGTGGGATGTTGATAACATCTGAAAGCAAACAAAGGTGATGATTTGGAGTGGCTGCTAGTAGGCACTCTCAGTTCTCTTTCCACTTATCATGCTCTGCTTTGGTTGGATCACTTCCCCAACAGACAAGATTATAACTTGCCTTAGAAAAGTGGTCATGTTCACTAACGATTACAAGTTATGATTGCAGTTCAAATGCAGATGAGGCTACAGCACCCCAAGAAATACAACCCAGCTAAATGAATGGGGGTTGTACAATCCTGATCCTGTTTGTGAACTTCTCACCTACGGAAATACATGCTTAAGTAATTTCTTTTCCTCCAATGTTTATGGTAGACAAACGCCAGCAACCTCAGCTATCCGGTTCTCTCTGTGGCTGGACTAGTTAGCTCCAGCCCATCACTGGCACAGGCTGAGGGGAGAGAGCTTCTAGTCTCTGCTGCTCCTCTTTGGCACTCAAGCCATAACCTGCTCCTGAGTCAGCCAGCTTTGTAAAGTCAGAGTTCAACTTCATGCTGCTTGAGAAATGTTATAAAAATTGCCTTCAATTTACTGTAAACCCCTACATCAAATTCCAGTTATTGTCAACCTATTTTTAGTCCTTACTGCAGAATATTCATGTCTAAAAGAATTATTTAAATGAACTGCATACTAGCTAGCCAGTAGGTTATAGGCAAAATTGCCGTAGTATAGCCCCAGATCTGAGCTAGAGAAGTATTGTTGCAGAGGGCAGAGTATCTCACACCACCATGAGTCATTCTGGTTAGCACTGCCCACCGTACAGGCTTTCTCTTTTCCACACGTCACGAAGTTTGTTCCTGAGGACACTTGGTAAAAACAGTCCCATTTCCCTTGAAGTGAATATATAGCATTTTCCTAACACAGTATAAAACGTACAAAAAAGCAGCTTACTATTCCCTGTCCCTGACCAAGTTAATTGGATATTAGAATTAGAATCATATCAAGTAATCTCTGTCAAATCCTATTAGCTCCCTTGCTTTCTTCGAGAGTATCTGCTGAATGATACAAAGCTTGTAGAAGAGTTAATCATTATATACCTTACGAGTGCAGCTGAAGTATTTTGTTTGTTGAGATAAAAGAGACCCTCAGGCTTCCCATCCTCCACACCACAGGGAGAGCTCACTGTTGTGCCACATCACCCTCGGCTGTAACAAAGAACAGCAAACTAGAGATGCTAAGCTCTGCTACAATCATAATTTTCACAGTTGTTCATGACCCAGGTTGAGAATTTAAATGAAAAAATATACTGAAATCCAAAGCTATAGTTCCCACAGCAGCTATAACTCAGTCGCTGGTATTTGGACATACATTGTGGAGTATAGACAGAGTAATGCAAAACACTAAAGCTACCCCTGGTTATGGTTGGCTGGGGGAACCATAACTCTGAGTTTCCTGACTTTTGTGTTAAGATCTCAACCATAAATAGTGCTTTAATGTAGCTTTGTGCGGTGGGTTTACATTGGCATTGGGAGGTGCTCATACGGAAACAGTAGAGAATTAGTGTGGTATGCTTATTAAATGAGTAATGCTTTTAGAATAATTCCTGGGGTGAAATCATGGCCCCAGTGAAGTCAACAGAGCCAGAGTTTCAACTCAGAAACATCTTACTCATTCAGGGAAGAAAACAGAAAATGTCCTAGTGGTTTTGATCTTTACTATAAAGGAAAGAATTTCAGCTCAGCTCCCCCCCTGCAAATCAGGGCTCTAAAGGAGTAATCAATTTACTGTAAAGGATTGAACATCACCCTCAATCAGCAAATGGTTGGGTGGGCGAGATTGCCTCCACAGAAAAGTTTAGAGGTTATTGGCTTTGTTTTGTTTTTCTTTGTTGTTTTCCACCTGCAATACCCCAAAGTGTCTACTTTTTCACAGAAATCTCTTTGCCAACTAAAAAAATTTCTTACTTACTCTAACTTTTCCCTGTTTATCAGTAGATGACAGTAGAGTTAATAATGTTGTAGAGTATCAAGCAACTGAAAAAGCATCCCCACTGAAAATCTTTCAGCAGAAAAGGTTCAGCCAATCTTGGTATTAATTTCAGTTGTTAATTTCTGCACGCTTATTTTGAAGGAGGAATTGACCTACCATTATTTTGCCTGGTAGGATGCTAGAGAACATTTCTCCTAGAGGACTGGTTTTCAGCTTATCATGATTTGTCTCGCACAAACCAGCCTACTTCATTATCCAAACAAAAAATTAATAATTCAGAGATGGGCTGGTCACAAGAGGAGAAAAATTTTGTATCTTATAGTCTGTGACCAGCCAGAGGAATGTTCCGTTTGTGCCAATCTGCCTTGTGTTTTCAGCTGGGAAAGACACTGTGCAAACTGATAGCAGATGGTAGAGCCGAAAATAGGTGCTTTACATATTTGATTGAGAGCCAGCATTTTGTCATTTAGTTGTCTCACGTCATTGCACAGTGTTATGTTGTGCAACTGCGTGTGACATGCCGAAATCAGCTTTACCAACACCATATTCTCTGAAACAGGATTCTTGCCCTGATGCGGTGGGCAAGAACGTGGTGTGTTTACTGTTTACTGTTCTTGGAAAGGCTTCCTCCTTTGGAAGCCACCCTTTGAGGAAAATTTCTGCCAGCTTATCCTGATGGAAAAGGCCAGTGGCGGCCCTCGGAGAAATTTCTGTTCAAAGATTCTCAGGGGAAGATATCCATAGCCCTTGGCAAAGGCTGGGGCAGGGAGGGGGTCTCTGGAGAGAGAGAGAGTGTGATCCCTGCACGGTGGTCGTGAGTCATGCAAATCCAGTGCCACTGGCTTGCCTTGCAAAATGAAAATGTTCCAGCTCCCTGCCAAAAAATGTCATGAGGCAGCACACTGACATCCCCCTATTTTTAGCTGCAAAGACAGCTATGAGTTCAGTTCTTTCTTGGTTCGCTGAAGCAAGGATCTTAGATTGCTCTGCCACGAACATGAAATGGTATGTGTTGGTGAAGACTGAAGTCAGATTATTCAGGGGCTAAATCTCTGCCTTAGTGCATGGTAACCCTATTTTAAGCTGTGAGGTTTTTTATTCATGAATCTCAAATCTAGCTATTTCTGTGCTGGCCAGGCAATAGCGCCCCTTCTCCGTTACATTTCCTCATCTAAGCAAGAAAAACGAGGGAAAAGAAAAGGGTAGAAGACAACAATCACTCCAGGCAATAATCTATGACAATCTTCTTCCATGAGACTGTTTCCATCATGCTGCATTTGCCTTTTTCTAGACTTTTTAGAATGTTCTTTGCATAGCAAAAAAAAAATTAAGAAGCTAAGAACAGGAAAAGAGGCCTCCAAAATTTTCATCTAGAAGCTAATGAATGCAGATCATTAGCTTCATGATACTTTCTAGTTTAGGTTTGCTGAGCTTGTCTTGCATAGGAGTCTTTCCTCAATGATGTTTTACTGAGGTATGATCTCTACTTGTTCTGCTTTTAAAAATTCCTGCAGTCAGTGGGTATCATTCATAATTTCCACATTTACTGGCATTTCCAAACCACATTAGATGTTTTTCCCCTTTTTGTTGTTGAACACTGTGTTCGAAATCAAAAAGTATGAAGTTGAGACTGTAACACAAGTCAGGATAAAAAGCCCAACCACGGTGCTTCAAACATCTTCCCTGAGTTTCTCTTGTCCGTAGCCTTGTTTCCTCCAAAGTAAAAATCAGTGGAAAAACATCCATCAGTTCCAATAGTGTCTTTACAAAAAAATAAATTCTTGTATTCCATCCATCAAACCTGGTAATCAGTGCCACTACTAGCTCAGTCCTTCTTCCTTCCTCCTCGCTGCTTAATAAATCTGAAACTACTTAAGAGGAGGAACAGAAAAGTAAGCTTGCTGGTACGTCCCCTTTGCTGTCATCCTTCTAGAAAGAAATATAAATATTTTGTTGTGATTAAGAATTTGCAATGAAATAATTTAATTTCTTTCGACAAAAATATCTCAGGAAATTACGGCAACTCAAAACAGCTCAAGACGTTCCTCCCAGAACAGTCAGTACGAGCCCATATGTATGGGCACACATGCTTAAGAGGGTAAAGAAAGCATATTTGGTGGGCTTTGCTTTAGAGAACAAATATATTCACTGCCATTTTATTTCCAAAATGGGTGAGGCTATGCCTGCTGCATTGCAACTGGAATATAATATTCTCCAGAAACAAAGACTTCCTATGTTTTCTTAACTTTACATTAAAATAACAGAAACTGTAAGCAGCAAGATACGGTGATTTAAATTTCCCTATTGAAAGCTGTTTCATGCATATCTTTGGTAGATGTTTTGGCTAATTAAAGAAATAGAATCAAATGAACCTTAACATAAACCCTTCAGCATCTTACCATTGCAAAAAAATGTCAGGAAAAAATCCATGTTTAAAACACTGCAGTCTTCTGTGACAGAGGTATTTTTAGAGGGATTTTACTTTGCATTCGACATGGCTTTATGTTTACAATTTGTTACGCGCCTTTAATTCTGGTTTTTGTAGTACTTAAGGTAAGGGTATGTTTTTTGTTTAATTTTTTAAACTACACTGCTTATTTATTGATTTCTGATAGAACCTGGAAACAAAACAAAAATTAGGGAAGTTTTAAAGACTTGTTTAAAATGTTTGTCAGATTTTTAGCTTAGAAAATTAGGAACATATGGCAGAAATGTTAAAGATAACATATAAATTACCTATGACATAGAAACATAAATCCTTCTATATAGTTCCAAATAGATTGAATTATATTTTTTCCAACTGGATTTTCCTTGATATTTGCATCCAAAGAGTCCATCAGCTTCAATGGGAGTTTGGAGTGGTAAGTTATGGCACGATCACTCCTTCCTGCTAGCAATTTCTGCAGGACGTGCCCTCATCAGAGAAGCAGGGCCAACTCAGCCCTGCATGGCCTCAGCTCATGGGTAGCTCACCCTCCTCCATGCCTGGAAGGGAGCTCAGAGTTCCCACAAGAGATGGGGCCTTTCTGACACACTTCTTCTAAAAGCTTTTCAGGTGTAGTCTGTTGGGTTCCAAAGACCTTAAAAGCAAGAGCCAAGAAATGTAAAACTTTTTAATAGGTTAAAAGCTAGGGCTTCAGTTGACACATGCATGCAGACCTTCCTCACTGTGTAAATTTTCTTGCAGACACCAGTTCCATTTCCGTGGGAGCATATTTAGCCATTTGCTTTTTATTCATTTTCTAAACTTTTGCATTAACTTGTACCAATAACTTGTCCAATACCTGTAACTCCCATGGGACAAAGAACCGGTACATGTCTGTGGAAACTACTGAAATCAATAGAGCTACTTCAGATGTGGACAGGTTTATATGGAAAAAAAATCTTGCCCATACTTCATACAAGGGATCTTTGTTGCTGAAATCTGTGCCATAATTGCAGGTTTGTTTGTTTTTTTCAGCTTTCTTACTGGCAAGTGCACCATCCTGACCTCTCTCTTTCTTTCTTCTGGAGGCTTTTTGCATAATAGAGAGGTATTTGGCAGAGGTCTGCTTTCTTTTTTTTTTTTTTTTTTTTTTTTTTTTTTTA
>VZSC01011943.1:525568-573417 GCA_013398225.1 Steatornis caripensis
GGGGGGGGGGGGGGGGGGGGGGGGGGGGGGGGGGGGGGTTTGTTTTGGTTTTTTTTTTTTTTTTTTTTTTTTTTTTTTTTTGAAGAACAATGATCTTTCCCTAGGGTACATTTGGATGCTGAAGCAAATGTAACTCTGAAAAGCAACCTTTTTTTAAAGAATATTCACAAGTTTGATCAAAGACAGGTTTTTATGTAAGAATCTAATTCTTCAAATGCTGAGCTGAAATGTGAAATGCATTATTTACTATGAGGTATCCTGTTCTGTACAGAGAAGTGAATTTGCTCTCTAAAACTGTAGCATAACAAACGATGCTGTTAAAGCACAACAACACCAATATCATACATCTGATGAAGGAAAAAATGCAGCTTTCATATTGCCAGAGTAGTATTTTTACTTAAGCACAGAGCCAGTGGTATTCACAGACCTGCCTCTTCTCCTGTTTGCTTCAATAGTAACAAATGGGAGATTTCAAAAAATATCTCAAAAGTTAGCCACAATTTGAAGGCCAAACCACTGCTGAAAATGAATTTGAACTATACCATTGTCTTGGTGATGTGGTGGTTGAGTTACAGTTGGTGATACTGTTCAGCTACACTATGCATGGGAAAAAGCTTTCAAAGAAACTGCTTGTATTTCTGTGCCACGTACAGTGTCTGTAAACTCACAAAGTAGAGGAAAAGGTGAGAGTGAGATTCAGACTGCTTCCTACAGTGCACAAATCAGGACCAAAAAGCTTTAATCTCTCCAAAATCGGAGAGAATGATTCAACCCGTTCCAACGGCCCTCCAGGACCGGTGGTACCTGCACTCATTAGGTGCAGCTCAGTTTGGATCACGGAGTTCCTGGTGGCTGTGTTTGAGCTCCCAGAAGCCCTTTTCTACAGACCACATAGAAAGCATAGCTCCTGCATAAGCAACATCACTGTCTGAATCTGTGCAGGATGGGGCTTCAACTCTGCCTTATCCTGGCTACCGGGTAGGTGGTCTTGGGCACAGCTCATGCACTTGAACAGCAGGAAGCACATTGCTGCCTTTGTTCAAAGTCACGAAAGAAAAATGCGGATGGTGCTAATCCGTGACGGGGATTTTAAAATATTGTAGAAATTCATTTCAAAGCACCCTTAGGCTCCCATCAGTGCTCAGCATCAGTGGGGCACATCAGGCCAAGAGAAAGGCTGGCAAAAAAGAGATCTCAAAACCAGGATGCTCAGAGGGCAGAGGCAGATCTGTACCTTCGCTCTTGCCTCCAGAATCGCCTCACAGAGAAAAGGATCCCAGACAGAACGACAGGCAAGCTCAAGGTTTTCCCCATCTCCCCCATCAGGTGTATGGGAGAGATACAGTCCCATTCCACTCCCTCCCCTGGAAGGATGGAAGTGACTCTCAGCAGGCACCATCATGACCATGACACGGTCAAAATATCATCAAATATGAAGCTGTGACATACAAATTGCTAGTCATTATTTTCTGTTTATTTGAGGTATCTCTTCAAAGAAACTCTCATACCCTCTGGTGTGAGGTTCTAAAATGAAATTCTGGCAGAGAAATCCTAAATTCAGGAGGGAGGCTGGGGGTGAGAGTTCACCAATTCAGTCCAAAGCAGATAGAAATGAAGTTATTTCACAAGCAACCCATACTTAAAGAATCTCTTCACTGTTTTAAGAAGACTGCAGGGGAGTCTGAACAAGGTGACCTAAATACAACTCCCAAACCTGCTGAATTTCACCTACCGTTGTTAATAACATTCAGAATAGAAAAGAAGTCTTCTAACCCATTAGATACGGCAGCTTGTTTTCACCCTGTCATCTTCCTCCACTCTATGTGCTTTCCTAACTTATTCTTGCCTTATTTACATTTCTGTCTTCACTTGTCTATTTCACAGAGTACACCAAGTAATGTACACATTCGTGTATATATGTATAAAATGTATAAACGTGACAGAGACGAGAATGCAAAGGCATTGATTCAGATCAATACCTACCTTTTGACTCATGTACAAAAGGAGGAAACTGAGCATCAGGTTCTCCTGGTGCTCTCTGTCATATCAGATCATCACAACAGAACGACTAAGTCTAGAAATGGCATATAATCAATCATTCACAGTAAGACAAAAAACTGGCAAAGTAGCAAAACGTAGCTGTGATGAGGTCTGGTTTGCAACATTCAGACTGATGCTCATGGATCCTGGGAAAGAAGGAAAACTTTGCATTCAACATTTTGGGAAAGTGGCAATCTTAAATCAACTCTGCTAGTTTTGTCTGAGAGTTGGCGTGGATTTACTCAGATAACTTCATCCAAGTTCTGTTGGTTGGCCAAAGAGATCCTAAAGTTAAAAACCAGATAACCTAGTAAAACAAAATAAAAGGCCTAATTAGTGATGGTAGCTCTGGCCTCATAAGAAAATAATGTGATGGATTTGGAACGCAGATCAGAGCACTAGCTCCACAGAAGTGTTATTCCAGCCACAGAAGGTCTTAAATACACCCTTTAAAATGTATAATATAATGCCAGATGGTTGAGCCACACCTGAGTTTTTCAGGGCATTCAGTGTGTGATCAAAGTTAGGTAATCACTGAAAGAGAGTAAAGTTGCTAAGGACCTGGCATTACAGTGAACGTGAGCACTGATAAACTGATTCTTGATCTTGTTCAGAAAAACTCTTGGTGGGTGGCATTTCTGTGAAATAGGTGTTCACTGGAATAGCCTAGTTTCATGTCATGTTTTTCAGCTGAAAATGTAGTTTTTTCTAGTACTTTAATAAAATAAAAGTAATGTAAAGCAATAGTTTGTCTAACTAATAACCAAACTTGTGAATTTTCTTATTATAGCCAAAATGACATCCAGCACTGAATCAAAATCTGGGCAGTTTTACTCTAGAACGCAACCAATCCCTGGCTGGACACTCTTTCAAAATTCTTATGTGGGTGGTGGCTAAACTGCTCAAATTCTCTGATCTAGCACCTATCAATATTTCTGTCTTCAATCAACTTGCCATTTACAAGTGAAATTCAACTTTACATTAAGACACATAACTGCAGATATGTGTACATCGGTGTTGAAACTAGCATTGTAGCTAATGGAGATCTACTCAATGCCATCAACAGTGCCTGAATGGAAATTCACCTCTAATCCAAATTAGACACTTAGGGCATGGTGGATTGCATTTATGTGTCCCATGCTATTTGAGATGCCCTAGGGTATCTGAAACATGCCCATAAGGGAGCTAAAGGTGAAACATGCCCCGCAGGAGACCCAGGATTTCCTAGAGTGGTAGATAGGAGGTCAGGCAGGACACCCTGGAGCATCCTAAATTGTATGTTTAAATGAGACCTGTGCATGGACAGATTAATTCAGTGACTGGACAACCAAACCTGTCTCTAGACTCCATAGGCTACACTGATACGTTCTTCATTGCCCAGATTAGGATTCATTCACCTAGCTCATGTGCAGACAGACAGCTAAATGTAGAAGCCTTAATCCTGTGCAAACTTTGATCCTACCCCAGCTGTTAGTCTGCAATCTGTAAAGACACACTCAACTCTGGCTGCCTGTGAGTTCATGGTACTTTACATGGGCCCCATGTGTCCTCTATAGGTATGCTCCTGTGTTATACCCCATATTGGTTCCCTAACAAACAAATCCCACAAATGTACTTGATTGATAAACACAGAGGTGGTAGAGCCAGGTGACGAACAGCTGTCCATCCAAAGGTAAACATGTACTCAGGCCTGCACTAGGGGACAATGTGGGCTGTGATCCCGGATTCTTCCCCTTCCCATGGGCCTTGAGGGCCTCAGCCAGCCCATGCCTGAACACTGAAAGACCCATATGGCGTAAAGGGTCTCCACATGGACTCAAGGCCAAGCCCTCTCTTATTTCCCAGGACTACCTATTCCTCTATGCCAGAAAGCCAGTGGTTACATGCAACACTGTGGAGTAGGAGAAAATTCATGAAAAGCAGACAGGACTGGTATGAGGGTGGCCATCGAGTATGTCCTTGTTCACCACATCAGTGGCATAAAGAAGGAAGATAGAGGAGTTGTCTGAAAAAAAATCATCACTTGGAGCAGCAACACCATTAAGACCTTGCCAAGTGGATTTATGTTGTCCAAGTCAAAACTGTCGCAACAGTTACCTTGGTATAAAACTCATGTAAACAACAGGAAATAGCACCTACATTTGGCAAGTAACAGTGAAAAGTAACAGGTACGTTAACTAATAGGGATACATGGATATACCTTTCATAACAATAGTAGACTTTTCTAAGTCACCTGTTATAAAAAACAATGTGAAAGAATGAACTGTTTTGTCTTCTGGCTTTTATACTTCCTTGATCGTAGGTCAGGAAGGAACCAATCAGAAACCATTACCGGGCAAGGAAACAGTGTGTTATTTAGTCAGTGCCCCTGCTCCCTGCTGTTTAGCTTGCAAACAATTGCAAGCACAGGCTGAGCAGCAGAGTGGGCACTGAATGTCGACTCCACAGCCCAAGGCTGGGTATAAACATGGTTAAAAGAGATGTTCGACTAGCTCCTCAGCAGATGTCCTTCACAGTAGCTCCATTAAGGGCCTCGCTAATGCCTAATTAAGCCTCTCTATATGCCTAATCCCGATATGGACTTGATTGATTGAAGATCTTTGTGGGCTTATCCCATGAAGTCACGACTTCTTGCAGTTCTTTCATACAGGCCTAACATTTTGGTGATTCATTAGTAGTAAACACAGTTGTCATAAAGTTATGGAAGTTATATTTTAGGGCATGAAAAGCAATTTGGGAGGATTATCTGTTTATTTTTCACTCTATTTTTTATGACATGTTTATACAAGCCCTTAATATTAATTTTCCCCTTGACTTCCAGTTTTTACTTGTGTTAGTATGTCAAATATATAGCTAGGACTTTTTTATTTCTTTCTTTCCCAAATATAAAACTCAATTTTTGAATAAGTAGTAATGTACAGTGTTCTTAGATTTTGTATCTTCCCCTAAAAGGTATTTCAACTTTTCACCAGAAAATAAATAAATACTTTAAAATAATTCTTTTAAGATTTTAAAAAATCTTTGTATTTTTAATGAGAAGGAGGGAAAAAGAGGATTTCCTCCCACTCTAGAAAATAAAGCTAAGTCGCTTTATTACTAAAGGCTTGAGACGGCTATGCGTCACACTCCCAGTAAGATTTCTTAGGTATCTAGATGGGTTGCTCTGGACATGCTTAGAACGTGTTAGCTTCAGCAATGCTGAGCAGCTTGGCACCTGTGTCAGTGATACCAGGACCATTGCCAAGACCACCCTGCAGGATCTGACCAACTAGGTGGTCTCAGAGCACACCTCAGATTGGTCCCTGCCCAACAAAGAGAACCTGGCACAGCTGCTACCTCATCTCTTACCACTTCTGGTTAAAAACCCCACTTCCCTGCAGTATGGGAAGGTTGTTCGAGCTCTGTTTCTCCCAGGTTCTACAGTATCTAGGATTATGGTCCTCTCTGTCTATCCTCTTGAAGCTGTTAGGCTTTTCATTGACTAAGTGATCCATCGAAGAAGGGACCAGCAAAGCCCTAGCATCAAGATCAGTGACTGGGACAAATATCTGGGAGAGAGTAGACCTATAATGACTTGACCTGACTGATATTCACCACCATTAGGTTTCCTAAGTATTGCATTAAAAACACAACAGCTTCAATGGGAGGAGTTAAAAGACATTCCCATCAGAAAGTTGTTGGGGTGTGGCGTTTGGAGAATTTGTCAAGGTGGAGGGAAATTCAGCTTTACGCGAGCTTCTACGCCAACAGAGGGCCAGGATGGAGAGGACTCTCCTCCCTTCTGCTGTCTTTACCTCCCAGTGGCTGGCGGGAGCTCATACCCTCAGCCAGGACCAGAGACAGACATATGTTCCCCACACAACACTGAGGACCAAGCCCTTGAGATGGGAAGACTCTTCAGAAAGACCACGTTTCACCATGCTCTCTCCTGGTGAAGCTCCAACCCCAGTCACCGTGTGGTGAGGCTGCTCTCACCACACACCACCACTCCAGTTTCCCACATCCAGCAGGTCTCTCTTTGTCTTCAAAATGTGTAAGGCTACTGCCAAACCCTTCTCCTGCTTTTCCACAGCCTTCTTCAAGCAGGAGAGCAAACTGCGTGCCGTGCTGCAGCTGCTTCAACCACACTCCTCTCAGCTCTATGCCTCAGTCTATGCAGCCATGTGCTACTCTCTCTGCCCCTCTGCAGAAACGATTCTACCGTCTAGTGCTACAAGGATGCACGTTACCCTGCACCTAGATAATTTGCAGATATCCCTAAACATTATTTCTTCCTTGGGGCGTTGCAGTGTGTTTAATGAAGTCTGCAAACTTGCCAGCTCCCCAGGCCTCCCTAATTAGGAACTTGTGATATGACAAGCTTTGTAACTATATTATTTACTTTCCCTGAGACATAGCAAGGGAAGGTTATGTTTCCCTCCCTGCAGAAACCAGTAGCATGATGGATGAAACTTCAGGAAATATTATACTGGCTGGTTGTTTAAGTTTTAATATAAAACATACTTGTGTCTGGGCTGGACCTGTGTTTTTCAGCAACCTGAATTCCTGTAAGGATTTTTTAATTTCCTTACTTTGATGCAATTAGGCTTTAAAATCTTTCAGCTTTTTGTTTTGCTAGGAAAGAAAAATAATTTTTAATTCACACAGCTCCTTTTGATAACACACTAAGATGTAAGAGGGGAGTCCTCTCTTCTACTGGTGGTGTTTTACCTCCAGCAAAAGGAAAAAAATCACAGATCAATTCAACTGCCTTTCCAGCCATGTAGATGAGCACACACACAATAACCAAAGGGAAAAGAGGAGAGGGCAGGCACCAAGGTGAGGAGACAAGCACCCTGAGGAGAGCCAGCCTCTGCAGTCTATTCCTGTGAGGAGAGCAGAAATCCCCCACCTCTCCCACCGCTCCCTGACCACAGCCAGAGCATGGTGCTGGCCTGGGCTGCTGGGACCTGTCTTGGTGGCACTTCCCTCAGCAGCTTAAATTTAGAACAAAGTGATGCTTTCTTCAAACTGAGGGAAATGGTGCTCTTCCCTGCAGCCTCTGCTTTCCTTAAGACCTGTTCCACAAAATGAAACCCAACAGCATTTGGAGATTTCCTGGAATGGAGCCAATCAATCTTCAACATCCAGTCCCTGAAATGGCAATAAACACAGATACACCATCTCAACCACAACTCCCCAGTAAAGTCTCTGGGAGTAATTTAGAGCTGCTTCTTGCTTACCAAACTGAGTGGCTCCACCAGTGCCAAGGAAGCTAGCAATACTCTGCCGGTCACTTCCATTACAGCCTTTCTAGGACTTCAAGCATCTAGGCATCACCTTTACTGTGCTACTAAGCTGCTGTGATGACTAACAGCTTTTTTCAATAGTATTTTAATCTCAACCAAAACAGTAGTCTCAGAAAAAACATAAACAAACAAAAAGTCAACCACATTTCTTAAACCTCAAAAAAAAAAATCTTCAGATGATGACATTCAGAACTTCATTTTACGCCTGTGGATCCTTTAAACCTTAACATCAGGAGGTGCTGGGAGATAGGTTCTCTTCCCTCCCAGAAGGGGAGGGAAGAAATATATCCCAAGCAAATTTAGATAGATAGATAGACAGACAGATAGGAATTGCAGGGAATCTAACACACTTC
This sequence comes from Steatornis caripensis, assembly GCA_013398225.1. Classification (NCBI taxonomy): domain Eukaryota; kingdom Metazoa; phylum Chordata; class Aves; order Caprimulgiformes; family Steatornithidae; genus Steatornis; species Steatornis caripensis. The sequence continues at coordinate 533,250 of VZSC01011943.1, forward strand.
AATACATACTAATGAACCACCAGCCAAACTAATTTAGTTATGCAACAATACTTGGTTTCTCTCCTTTGCAGCACCTCATGCCAAGGAAGGATTATAGCAACAGCAATTTGTTTCAGATTTACTCTGTCAGATCAGCTGCTGATAGCTTCAGACCACCCTAATCTGGGAGAGAAAATGAAGCTATCTGTTGACAGAAGAGCCGTTGGTGATTTTCCTGAGGCACTTCATTCTTTATGTAAAACCGTTAAGGAAGCCAGGGGTGAAAGCAGTTCAAACTCTTTTTTAAAATGATAAGCAAGATACTTCAGATTTACAATTCCGTCTCAGTTCTCCTCATGAGATATTGCAATCTTCTTGACTCAGATGAAATGCAAGTCTAAACACCAATTGTGACCACAGTGCCTGCTACTACAAAATATTTGGTTTCTTTTCATAGAGCACTAAACAGTGGCTTAGCTTTGGGACCTGTAAATAAATGAACTGCATTTTGAAAGAAACCCCAAAGTTTACATCATCTTAACTGTAAACTGCAAATTAGGTGCAATGGAAGTTACATTAGATCTTTATATGCTACTTAGAGGTAAGGCTTTCAGAGATGCCTAAGGAATTTAAATATCCAATTCCTATTAATTTTAATAGAAAGCTATGCTCAGCTCCCTCAGGTAGTTTCAAAAACTTCATCTTAACAGACTCTGTTATAAACCCTAAACCTATTAGATCCTTGGAGAGATTCCCACTGAGTTTAGGAGATTTGGATCAGGCTCTCGCCATCTTTCCAGGCCAGGACTCACCTTCTTGGGCATCAGGGACCACAGCATAGCAGCAAGGCCCCAAAAGTCTCCCTAACTGTATCCCCTAATGTGTCATTGCAACATTTTTTTCCCCTAGAAATAGAGTGAAAAAGGCCATTGTAATGCACAAACAAACTGAGAAAGACTGCATACCACTCCTGCACCCACCCAAAGAGTCTAAATTTGGAAACTTTCTTGGTTGAGGAAGCTGGCAGCTGCTGTAGACTCTTTGTGCGCCTGGAGAGAGCAAGCCATGTGATCTTGTCAGATAACTTCCATGCCAAGAGAGAGACATGGAGGAAGGTGTTCTATTATTTTATACCAAGGTTGGCAAGACTGTCAAACAACTTACGTCAACGGCAAAACTCCCATTACCTGCAGTGGCACCGGATTTCCCCTGGCCAGAGTGCCTGAGCGCTGGGGGAATTGCAAACCATCGGGCACTGCAGGCATCCTCATGGCCCAGGCCCATCTCTGCATCTTCTTGTTGTAAACTCTGACCAACAAGGGGAGGGCATGTCCTCAGATCCGAGTAGTGCTGTCACACTATAGATGCGTCAACTCAGGACCTTCACCCCAGGACCAAGTCCTGGGCTGGGCAGTGTGTGTCCATCACCTACAGCATCGTTTGAGGGAACTAGTTAATTCTCCATCTTTGCAGGAGCAAGATCTTTTTCCACAGCACTCATTGGAAGCATAAGTTACACTGAAGTTTCTTTCATAGATGGGATTTAAGTTTGCTGCTTCATCATAGAAACAATGCTGTTTGAGACTCCAGATGACATAATGCTGTATGTTGCATAAATGAGAAAATAACCACAGGTAATTTTAAACCAAACACAAAATTATATTAGTTGCACTTGACTTTAAAGCCAAATTTTGGATTAGGGCTCCGTTTATTGGCAATTCTGGGAAAAGGTTTCAGTATAATCCCCAGTTAATGAAACCTTTGCTAGTGAATTTCCTTTGTCAACACTGCATTTAATGTGAGAAGTCCTTATACCTGCTAGATCATCAAAACCTGCAAAGCTAATAGACTCAACTGGAATGTAAAAAACAGGGAGGATTTTCATAAAACTTTAATAAAAGGTTTTGGCCTAGAATGGTGTAGGGTGATTCCTTTAAAAACAACTCTACTATTACTATTCTCCAGTTTCCAAATACTTTTTGCCATGAAAATTGACAGACAGTTATGCTAAGAAAATATATATTGTAAAGTATTTCTTGGAAATGTTGCACAAGAAAAAATTCAATTGTAAAATCCCTAGAAACCTAGCCAAGCTGAGTCTGAGCTTCAGATCCTTTTGGTCTTGCACATTGCTTATGGAGTCAGATAGATGCCAAGACCCAAATAAATCGGTCAGAGAGAAAGGCAATTTTGACCACTGCTAGCAAGCAGCAAGAGGAGAGGCTGGTTTAGTCCAGTGAAATGCTGGTGTTCCCCTGCTGCAGTGCCAGGTTTCCCTCAGTGTCCAGATGCATGGTGACTGACAGGAGCATGACAGAGAGGAGGTCTAATCTGATCTCGACCAGCACATCCATCCCACCCCGCCTTAGGGGCAGTCTGGCTTTAGTTGGGTAGGGATATCTGCATCGGAGGCATTTTAGAAAAGCCACCTTCGATGAAAGAGCTGTAGGGCAGCATTTTCCTGCATATTTTTGTGAGACTCCTGTGCCAAAGGTGAAGTTGTCGATTGTGTTTGTATGTCACTCAGAAATGCTCAGGGGCTGGTAGCATTACTTATGGTATAGGAAAAGTGCTTCCTCTTCCAGGAATTCAGAGTTAAAATGCTTTTGAACATCACATGACTATTTTTCCCACAACCTGGACAACTGTGATTTTGTAGTGAGCCCCAACACTACTTTGTTTCCCTTTGTCCCATGAAATGCCTCTTACACTATAATGTCATTCCCATAACTGGTTATCCACCTGGACTTTAGGTACCCCCTTCCTCCATCTCCTGTGTGAAGCCATCTGCCATAAGGGTTTGGGATCCAGCAGTGAGAGAGACTTTTATAGAATCCTTCCCACTGCATGTAGCATGTGCTGAGACAGGACTTTGCAAATTCAATTAATGCTTCCATGAACACAAGTAATGTGTGAACGTGCCTGTGGCTGTGTACTTCCCTATGAAACCTTAGAACTAGGATTAAAGTGACTTTCAGGTCAAGCTGGATGATTGCAGCTAAAAAAGAAATGCTTTATTTTTCCTTGAAAATTTTAAACTCTTCATTTCAACCATGTTGACTTTCTGTTCACAAAAACAGGAATGCTCATGGAAATAGTATTAAAAATATTTTTAAATACTCAGGAAAAGCAAATTCTGAACTCCTACAAAAAATATTTGCAGTGGAAATCTCATTCCCCTCATCCAGTCAGGAAACAAATACACCATATACACTGTACAGCCATTACAGCTGTTTGAAGTGTGCCAAGAACTACCCATAAATTAACTACAGACAGAACTTCGTAAATAAGTTTGATTAATAACTAATCAAAATCTTCTCAACTGAAAAAAAAGTGGAAACATTTGTTGGAGAATAAGGTATTACAGACTGCATCTCTAGCTTGACTGCCCAGTTATCTGAACAACTGTGTTACTTTCTGCCAAACGTATCCCAGCTGACTGGTTAGAAAAACTTCTGCTTTATTTTTCTTCCCTTTCGCTTATTCCTAGCTGAGTTTCTCACGACAGTGCTGCCGGAGTGGGATCAATGGGAGCAAAAATCCTAGGAAAACAGGGGAACTGCCCTTCACCAAACACGTATCCCTGGGTACAATCATACACCAGCGCACAGACCTCATCCTGATGTCTTGCAAAATCCCCTTCTCACATTTATACTTGAAGTCTCCATTTTGAAAACCACCTATACGCATGCTTAAGTTTCTCTCTGTTTCAAATATGCCTTAATGTGGTGCAGACCTGTGATTGACATTAAGTACAACGTAAGCTTGCTTTTCTATAGAAATGTTTTCCTGAATTTCAGCGTAAGCAGCCAGTTACTGGACAGAAAAACAGCTTCATAATCTTTCCTGCTTCTAGTTTATTACAGTTATAATCACCATAACATGGCATTTTCCAACACTGGAAAAAATCATTCCATTAGTTTGATATCAAACACTAGCTGAGAGAAAGCCAAAGGCAGGATATTTGTAGTTGGGATGCCACTTGAGCATAACATCACCCTTGTCTTCATTCTTCTAGAAGAACGGGTAGAATAAACACAAGCAGAACAACAGATTTCAGTGATAGACGGGTGATGTGCACATCAAACTTCATACATACTCCTTGAAATATGGACTCACCCAAACCCCCACTGAAGCCAGTTTGATATCAGTGAATTAGGGGGTTGAATCCCTTTTCAGAAGCATCGCTTTCCTGGATGATGAGGAGAAATTAGCATTTCACCTGCCGGCAGCCAGTGCCACCTAAGTATGCAAGGTTAAAGGACAATTACAATAATCTATCTGAAATTCCAAAGCTTTCTCAGTGCAAAAGTTTTCTTCCTTTCCCATGTAAAAAAAAGGTTTCAGTGATACAGTAGAATTATATTAGAGATCTTCTACAGGCTGAAAGTGCAGCAATAGCGTAAACCTCCATTTTGAGTTGTATTATGGTGAATAAAGATAAATTAGTTACTGGACTGAAAACAAGAAGTTGCCACAGAATCAGATTACATTTCACAAACAGGTAGAGTTGATCCATCAGAAAAACTATTTTTCAAAAGTAAGGAATGCTATAAGCAAAACTGGGAGAAGAAGAATTGATGGTAAAACCTGGAAGTGCTTCTTAAAAATAATTTATTACATTAAGAGAAACAGGCCCAAGAACACTATGGCACAACCAAGGATGACAACTTTGGCTACAAATGCATTTTGACTCAGTGGCAAAGAGGAGGAAAAAACTAGAAATAGAGTAATAAAAACAACTCCAAGACAAAGATACAGGAAGCAATACATACTACAAATTGTGGAAAATTGATAGAGAAAGCCAAAGACATTCACCTAATCAGGCTGGCAAGAAAAACAATCATAATAAGAGCAAAAGCAAACATAACATAGAATGAAATGGCAGAGGTTGGAATATGTAATATAAACGCTGAAAAAGCAAAATAAATAATTATTTTCTGTATTTTAAAGATTCAGAAAGTTGCAATACTTTCCAGTGCATTTGTAACTCAGAACATCTCTTACGCAGGAACATTTTGCCCCTAGACGGATCGCACCCCTTTTCTTAAAGGAGACATATTAAGTGGCCACATGTTAATGGGTACATCTAGAAACAAGGGGTGCGGGTTGCAGACAGCTACATGAGAGTCACAATCCTGGAAGGAACTGATGCTCATGGGAACCAAGGAGTCGGTGTGGCTGGCCCTGTGTGGCCCTCGTTAGAACCACAGCATGAGCCCTCAGCTTGATTTTCTAGCAAAAGGAATGAGAATGGGGGTGCAGTATAACAGGGTAAATAAAAAAGGCAAAGGAGAATGTGAAGCCACCAAAGCAGGAGCTACAAAGTGGATAGGGAGTAGGAGGAGGGAGTCCTGAGCTCTCTCCAAAGGCAATCATGCCCCATCAGGACCATAACCCAAGGTGGGTGCCCCCATCTCCTGCTTATGCCTGCAGACAGGGCCCCCACGGGGGGACAGAGGACACCGAGGCCAGGGAGCGCCCTGCAAGGTGCTATACCAGTTTGCAACAGACACATTCCCTCTCCTGTAAAGGTCACGATCCAAGTATTGTCCTGAATTTTCTTTCAAATACTTACCAGCCAGTCATTTTACTGCATTTCTAGAGCCCACAAATACATTCGTACCCCAAGTGGGATGCCTGGGCACCCCAGCACTGGGGGGTTCACAGGTTTCCTCCGCTCCCCCTGAAGGAGGCTCCTCCGGTCCAGTGCCTTTTTGGCTGAGGGGACAGACCCCTTTGATTTACTTTCTGAACACTGGGATTTATTGTGATTTGCAATGATTCAGCCCTCAGTACTTGAAATGTTTATGACATTTTAAAATATTAAGAAATATAATATTCACAAGTATAACATAAATAAATTTAAATATAATAAACTCCTCTTGCTTCCAGCCAACGCAAACTATGAAATGAGAAACTCGGGGACTGTCTGCTTGAGGAAAAAGAGACTAAACACACTTATATGCACAGGGAAGCCAAGGGTTTTCTCCATCCTGGGAAATGTCTTGAGGCTTAACTCCACACGCCGAGAAAAGTTTTTTGCTGTTGGTTTAAAGCAATCTTCCTTAGAGTCGTTTTTCAGAAGCCCATCACAGATGACCTGACTGAAGGAAAGCACACCCTCAGACACCTCGGTAAACCACTGCTCAAGGTTTGGCCAAGGAGAGGCCTTTCCGAAGCCCGATTTTAAGCACTGAGGGCTGACCAGCATTTCCCCTGCTCTTCTGGTGTTCCCCACACTGGTGTTTGGCTCCCCACTTTGTTCTCAGTCTGTAAACTCTCCACAGCAGCTATGGCACGTTGGCTTATGTTGGCATCGCACTTAGCTCTGCTGGGCCCTGACCCATGGTCATGCTCCCCAGGTGCTGTTGTAAGACTGGAAAGTGAAGTCTGCAGGTGTAGAACTGCTACCACCACGCACAGGTGAGAAATATAGAGCAAAATGAGTATAACTTCGATACTGGCTATTTCAGAGGCAAACGTAAATTACAAATATTTGAAAGACCTGCCATGTCTCCAACAGAGAGAAATTATACAGAAAGATAAACAACATGATTCTAGTGGATAAGAAAGGGGAACACTAGAGCTAAAAAATGAGGAAAAACAGTTCTCAAGAGGCTGAGATGTTAGTGTACAAAAGAATTTTCTAGGATACTAATATTACCTTCAGCTTTTAGGCTGTTAAGTGCTGTATTGGACAAAAGCATTTATAGATACGCAATAACAAACAATCTTGTACTGTCAATAAAAGCAAATAGATGCTGGGGAATTTTCCTCCTCTGGAGCTAATAAATGTAAACAGCTATCTCTTTTTCTCTTTTAGATATAATATGATACATATCTCACTCTCCTGTGAATGTACTAATTCTTCAGAAATATTGTCCAAATAGTCCAGAATTATTTTCAGCATAAAAGTTGCCTGTTAATGGTTCATATTGACTAACCTATGTTCAAAAATAACAAGAAATTTCTTTGGCTCTGCTTCTATTTGAGGAAAACATTTCACACTTAGAAAAATAAACAAGTAAGAAATCATTATGCTTGGTTAGCTAAACACTCCACCAGATTTTTCACTCTTATGTCCATGAATTTTATAAGAATCACTGACATTTACATATATATTTTAAGGCACAGTTTGCCTCAAGAAGAGAAGCAAAACAATCCCGTCTGTTCACATGACATAATTAAAATTTAAGTTCACCTTAAATTCTAACTTTTATTTTCTATAATCATGATTGTTTCCATCACAGAGAATTTAAAAAGAAACATCTCAAGATGTGCATAGTACACACTTAATTACAGTGATACCATTGTTAAGCTTTTTTCAAAAACTCTAGTTTCGGTGTTTGACAAAAACAACTTCAACATTAGACTAGATGGGGTTACGCTTGTCCATGAGCACAGGGCTAGCACTGAGCCTAAATCCTTTACCATTCTCTGAAACCCTCTGAAAGGGCTAGACTTATGCACTGGAACCTGTATATCACAGAATTATATTGTAATTGAGGATTTTTAAATTTGCTGGCTTTAAGAAAAACAAAGAGCAACCCTTTATTACTTTGAAAAATGAAAGCTTTTATTAGTAAAATACCTTCTTTCAGTGCTCAAGCCCTCGAGTTCAAGTACAACAATCCGAACTAACGTTCAAAGCTAAGAATGTTCTCGCAAACACCCGAAGAAGCGGTTTGCATCTCTGGTTGAAAAGAACCTATTTAGTAGAGTGAAACCTAAGCCAAATTACTTTTCTTCTCAAGCTAGGAGAAGAAAAAAATTAATTCTTGCATCCCTTTCTCCCAGTGCATAAAAGCGTGTAAATAAGTTCTCATCCCTTTATTTTGCAAAAGTACAAATAATTCTTCATAGGTGAGTTTCCCATTTATATTCACAATTGCATAGCCGTCCCACTCTGTTTCATGCAGCTGTTAGAATACTGAATCAAGTCATTGTCCACTATTTATAATTTCAGAAAGAGCATGAAGTATTGCCCAGTTCTTCTAAATCAGGCTACTTGGCAGAAGTGGCTTAAAATAAAATAGAAAAGAAATACAAACAAACCCTGGAAAATATCTTTGTGAAACCTGCAGAATTTCAAGGAGGGTTCAGAATAACATTATTTTCTTTCTCCTACTGCAGTAATTTTTTTAAATCAAAACCAAGGGAACTTCTGATCTAGAAGCACATTCTCAGTAAAGATTACTTCACATTACAACAACAGATACACTAAAATATTGATAAAAATGACGGAATATATTAACAATTGCTATGTAAAATTTCATCCTTGTGAAGATGGGATCTTCAAAAGAAAACAACTTGCGTATGCAGTATTTTTACCTGGCTAAAATAGAAGGTAAAAACGAAGGCATGTTGCCTCGCAGCTGCTATGCTTATTAACAGTCAGTCTCCCTGCCACTTTGGTCCCATCAGGTAGTACCTGAATGCCTTAAATAATCCCACTGAATCCAATGAGAAAGCTCACAGAATAAGGTACAACTATTGTGATTAACAGTGGCAGAATCTGACCTTAAGGTCATTTTAATAAGCATTCTGGTGACTTGCTATTTCCTAAGGACCCCTTTTCATAATACATTCCATAAAAATAAGCTCTAGAAAGATACAGTTTCTCCTACTCCAACATTCCAGACGTTTGGAAATCCTGATGAGAACAAAATGCTGCCTGCTTGTCATGGTGATGGATATGCCCAGCAGAACATCTGTATGCCGAGGGCCACATAAATGACAAAATTAAACTGTCCCTTGTGGGTCTATCCTGGAGCTGCCCTGGCTTTTCACCCCTGACAAACCAAGACCACAGGCCTGATGTTGTTCTCTTGGTCTGCACATCACAAAATTCCCTACCCGCCTGGCAGGTACCTGCTTTAGAGAAAAGGGAATGATGAAAACGAACAGTGAGGAAGCTTTATTAGATCGTTTTGTCCACCATCATCCCAGGGCAAGGTTATCCCCTGCAAGATATTCTTCAGTACTGTGTCTAGTCTGGTTTAACGCCTCTAGGGCAGAAGGAACATAGGCCAAGACTGCGCGAGCTTGGCAAAACTGCGTGGGGAAACTTACATTATCCCAGCTGCAAGCCAAAGAGCATTAGTCCATCGCTTTTAAGAGCACAAAACCTACTGACAGTTTAAGCACTAGATTCACTTTAGCTAGCATCAGCCCTCAGCACGGCTGCAGCCACACCAAGGCCATGAATACCACACATGCCTCCAGGACAACAGCTGGGCTGGGCAGTAGCCAGGACGGCAGGGCAGGATTTGCTTTCATGCGTGCACAGACATGAAAGAGTCAGGTAAAGTCTTTAGAAAAGCACAAAAGAGATGTTTAATCTTCAGTATCAGGAAGTAAAGAGGACATTGAAATACACAGCTGCAGAATGAGCCTCGTGGCTGCATTACCAAGGCACCAGCTAGGCTGGCAGCCAGAGAAGAGATGCAGCTTCATCTGCTATGCGGCTCCTTTAAGGCAAGCAAATACTTGTGATGCAGAGACTTACTTCCAGCTCAGTGTTACTTTACTGGGTGGAAAAGATGCTGTTGGTTTTGCCAGGGCAAAAAGTTCCCAAGTCTCTAACTTAGGGACTGTTGCAGGGAAAGAATCGCACAACTGCAGAGTAATTTCTCCCCTTGCAGCTTCCCACTGCTGATGGACGGCTTCTGGAGCCAGCAGGCTCTGCTGATTCGGGTAGCCACGATAGAGCACACCCATGGGGAGTAAAATACAAGTCCCAAACATAACAGTATCTTTATTGATGTGTCTAAGCCTAAATGCTGAAGTTTTAACTTGCTCCTGGTTATCGAGCTACTTTTGGTCCAATTTCATGAGTAAGTTTATACTCTGAGATAAAGGTAATACACAAAAACTTCAAACTATTCCTTAAGTACCATTTTAAAGTTCTGGCATATCTGGAAATATCTCATGTAAACAGAACTTGTTGATAGCATTTCAACAGTAGAAAATGTAATTGTGGTCTATTCTCTTTCTGCATTATCTTCTAGCTGTTGTCTCTGTGCAATAAGAAAATAGCACATGGTTTATGAACTGACTTGTCTAGCATAGAAGAAATGGAAAAGGCACAAACCAACTGGTGCTGTTGCTGAAAAAATACTTCAGGTCTTGAGTGCAAACTGTAATATCCTACAGAGATTAATATAAGCATGCCAGGTTTATGGTTATTCATTATTAAGCTTCTGGGAAAACAGAACAATATATCCTGATAGTTTTAAATACATATTAGATCCCCTGAGTTGCTGCTGATTATTTAGCCCATATTTCCGTCACCATATTTCAAAATTACCTGAGAGACAGCATTCTGAATTTGTAAAGTTCCAAGAAAAAATAGCAAAGATAACATTTTTACCCTTAAAAAGAACACCTAAATGCTGACCGTAGCAGACTCCCATCAAGAAACCAGCCAGAAAATGGAAGGCAAGAGCAGGAGACAGCTAACAATAACTTTGAACTGACCCTCAAATGTCAGCTACCGAACAACACTCTCAGGATCGCACGGGTTGTATTTCCCATAATGGGAAGTAAAAGCCCATTGTGTTCTGCTCAAGCGAACTTTGCTTTGGTCACAGGACTAAGCAGCTGAATATTGCCAGCAAACGTAGGTACTTACAAAGTCCTGTTTTAAAGTCTGCTCTTATATTGGGCATGGGAGGCTGAGAGTAACCTGGCCCACTCCATTTCAAGTGTAAAAAGATCTCTCCTGGGTAGAGAGGAAAGGGTAAATTAATCAGTCAGCTTTTCTTTTGTCTTACAAAGCTGTTTGTTGAGGTAGAGAGGAGAGGAGAGGGGGGCTAGGAAAAAAAAAAAAGCCCTTGCGTAACAGCATTTAGCAATACACCTGAGTAAGAAAAGATGTCAGCTGAATTCATAGAAATGGCCCACGCACAAACCCTGAGCAGAATTACAGCACAATTCATGTTAACTGAGATCAATTTTTTATGCATGTCAGAGGAGCGTGTCATGGCCTGGCTTAGATCAGGCACGATCCTGGCAGGTATGGAAAACACTGCTGAGGAATTCACCGTTTCTATGGGCAAGACAGAGAAAAAGTGAGGGAAAATGAGTGTGTAAGATGAATTTTGCAATGAAAAAACAGGATTAGGTAGACCACAGATGCGTGGTTCAGAGGAGGGTAAGGAGACCCAGATCAGCACACGTGATTTCCCAGCACGCTCTCCTTTCACGCTGTTTGGGTGCGATGGGTTCAGTTGGGGTGCCTGAGAGTTAGTTCCTTCTACAGACCCTGGTCTAGTTACTGGTGAAACCCTTTGGGCATGTAACCACCTCTGAAAGCCCAAGCCTGTGCTGCCCACAGATGTGGCTGTGGAGACGAGTGAGGGACAGTCTGGTAACAGCAGCAGTGAAAAGGTAAAAATTTCATAATCTATTGCCTTCGTTTTGCACTCAGCCCACCTAGCCTATCTTCCCTGCTTCCTGAGGAAGATGTGTCTTTGATCGCTGAAGAGCTGATGATTATTTTGTTTGCCACACACAGCAGCTCTCACTGCAAGGACACGCTCAGCATCCCTCCGTTTCTTCAGGGATTCCTGCTGCTTTTTATAGCCCTGAACCTCTTCTCCTCCTGAAGGCAGGACTCCCGAGGAGGACTGTATGTTTTATATGCAACATCTAGGTTGCTAAAACAATCAGTCCACCACAGTTTTTCTCCTTAATGTATGCAGCTGATTCACCACCACAGCTTTAGATTTATAATTCAGCAATTCTACTGAAAAATACAACCCCAAACATGTATTAGGTTGAGGGCCATGCTCTGAACTCAGCTGGTAGAGCACATCCAGTTTTATGTAGCTGTATCCAAGATCAGAATTTGATTCCAGCATTACCTCAAGCTTAAACAAAACCTCAGGGTGGGACCTGCCAGTGACAGTGGGTGCTGAGAGGAGCAGACCTCACGGGCTGCCAGCCTCCCTGCAGCACGCCCAGCATCCTTCGTAGCACCTACGGGAGCCCTATGTTCAGATCGCCATCAACAAACACCCAGATCTTCTGGGAGGATGTCTTGTGGGACCTTTTGACAACTGATGTGCTAGCCCCCAAAGAGAAGAAGAAGAAGATGAGGAAGAAGAAGAAAAAGCAACCCTGGGTTTAAAGTTTCCCAAAATTTCAGCCTGGAAATTGCACAGGGGCTAAGGAGTCAGCCCAGGCCCCTCCTCCATCCTCGGCCAGATCTGCATCCAGCATTCCTCTCTATGTTTACAGCTGGGGAGAAATTGAATTACCTACACAGTATTATTTTAGCATAAACGAACAGGAAGACTGCACCAAAATTGATGACCCAGCGGGTGTTGCCCCTCCCTGACCGTACTGTATACGCAGAGCTTTCTAGACTCCAATTTATTGGTTTGTCAGAAACTTCAGTTATTTTCATCAAGTTGAGTTTTACATTAAACATTCCTCCATTTAATTGGAACCATGCGGATACATTTGGGCAGCATCCATATTCCTGCTCAAATAAAAGGGGTACTTTGTTACAAATTCAGCATACTTTGCTGTTAAATTATATTTTGCCAGCAATTACAATTAAATATGAAGTTCACACTTAATAGCAGACCTTGTAATCATGTGGGAGTAGTTCTCCTTCCGTGAACATCATGCGTGGGTGGGAGAAGGGAGAACCCTGCAGCCTCATTTTAATAATGAAATAAACAGTTCTGCTGGTGAGTAATTCAGGGATTTTAAAACAGGGCAGTGGCAGGATGTAAATTGTTTAAGAAGCTTATTTAACCCTCTCACCTGCTACTTCTAGCTCTCTCAAGAATTACCCACCACCCAGCTGCAGGCAGACAAGAGCGGCACCAAGAGATTTGGGAAGGGATCAGGGAGTGGGGCAGGGGTTTGTGTCACACCTAGCTTTGTTCTTGCTTTCAGTCCCCTTGTGAAAATTGTTGAGGATTGCAAAGTCATATTTGCAGAAAGCTTTTAAGGTTCTCTTTTTTTCTCCAATTGAATTCTGAATTATAACAACATTTCTCTGAAAATGTTCCGCTTTTCTGGCATTCGCCTTCAAAAACAGGTAAAGCTCTTCTGCAAATTGCGATTTCATTTTAAATTTCATTTGTGATTTTATATTTTTACGCTTGTTCCCGTTAGCCATAAGTCTGCCTGTTATGGAAAGGTATCAAGTGGTTTCATTAGAAGATGGAGACATTTGCTCTGGAAAAGAGGATTTGATACTTTAGTCAGTACAAAGCAGGCTCTTTCAGTCTTAAAAAAGGAATGTGAAATATTGCAACTATTACATGTTATGGCGGTATTTCTACTATCCTGCAAACCGTTTCTACTGCATGTCACGGAATTATAGAATACAAACTGCAATGAGAAATACAAAATATAAACTTTAAAGAAAAACTTTCTCATTATAAATCCAATTTATTTTTTGTTCTGAAAACAAAGCTTTACATTTGGATTTGTACATGAGGAAAACTTATGAAAGAATCTAGGGGACTAGGTCTGAGGAGACACTGGGATTAAATCTGCTTTACTAAAACAAAGAAAACTCAAGATTAACCTGACGAAAATATTTTTGCCCAGCTCAAGATTAATTCCCTAGTCCTTGCCCTTAAAATATCTTGCTGTCTTGCAAATGAACCTGATTTCCATACTGCCCACTCAGAAGCATTTGGAGCTTCTCACCCACATACAGTTGATACTGCCCAACTACCGCCACGTGTCATTCAACACAAGGTATGCCCTGCTACCCCTCCACTAAGCCAGGTTCAGTATGTTTGAAAGACAGCTCCATGCATGTCCACCTCAGAAGAAAAACAGATGACAAGATTGATGCTGGGTCAGCAGTTCAAAGAAACTGCCCTTGCTGACGCCGGCAGCTGCCTGTGTTTGTGGTCACACGTTAGTGGCCAGCTGGAGAGATGTATGTATCATAGGGGCTGTGGGGACAAAATTTATGTCCCCAGACACACGACTTCCACACAAAGATTTGCAGTGCATACTTCAGAAATCTGCACCAAGCATCTCCTCACCGCAGCATGGAATTTAAAGGAGCGTTTTCCTTCTTTAGCCTGCACACATACCTCGTTTCTTTCCACCACTGTTGTTCCTGCATAAAGCGCACTCGGAGAAGCCAGCTCCATGCAGGTGTAAGCCTTTCAGTTCTCCCGGATGGGAAAATTAAATAACTCCGAGAGCTACAGAAAGCACCACCCTACAGTGCTATCAGCCTATTTCTGATATCGCACCAGGGGATTAAACCCTCAATATCACGCTTTTCTCACTGGAGCGAACTGCTGAGCTCTTCTGGTCATTCCCAGAGCTGACATCTCTCTTGGGGGCTGGTCATCCACAGAGCTAACATCTCTCCTGGGGGTCCTGAGGGATGGTGAACCACTTCCCCACCTGTAAATACTGGAAAGTCCATCTATTTCAACTACAGATGGGTGAACCTTGTAGAAGTTGAACCACCGAAGACCCCTTGAAATACTTTGGGGATTCCTAAGCTAGTTCCAACGCAGAAAACACGTTTACTTAGTACAATTTAGCTCCGCATTTCTCTCACTGCACTGTTTTTCAGTTGCAAAAAGGATTTTTCGGAAGGGACGGAAGGGAAAAATTTTCTTTACATTGGGGTTTTTCTAAAGAAAAGATTACAAACATGACTGCACAGACAGCACATCAAACTTCGGAATCTGTCATATTTGACTTGGTTTGAAATTTTATAAAATAATGATCCTTAAAACATCCTAGAAGTGGCCCACTCTCTTACAAAGTCCTGATGGGTCCCAAAGGACTTCCCTGGCCCATGCCTCGTGCTTTATTTCCCAAAGACTCTCTCTCAGTGCCATGCTCCAGCTCACGCTTTCTCTGGAGGTGGCCAGGTTTACCCAAAGGCAGACAACAAGAAAACTGCATCTGAAGAGACAAAACCAAAATGTTCTACTGAGCCTGAAGCACTGTCTTTCTTTCAGAGCTTGAATCCAAGTCCCCATCATCCTGCAAATATGCCTGAAAAGGTACTGCACTGAAAATTACTTGCTTTGCAGCAACAGACGCCTTCTGCTCTTTAAACAAGTCCCCTTCAACAACACATATTCTCATCTGTGCATTTTTAATAGAAGCATAATTTTTGTCATATGTTATAATGAATAGCATACAACTAAATGGTGCGTATAAGACTGTAATTCCACCTGGGAGTTTGTAGACATTGATAAACCACTCGTGCTTTGCTTTTGTGGTTCATGCTATTGCAGCAGCTCAACAGGATTACAGTCCTGTTAGGTATAGCTGGTTATAGGCATTATAACATATGATCATGACTGCATGTTTTATTAGAGAAAAGGTTTACATTTACATATGTAATTGAAAATTCTCATCACTGGTGTGATAATATTGTGTTAAAAATTATCTTTATGTTGTTACCTGAGTGGCTTGGGGTTTTTATTTAAGATTCCTTATCTCAGGCAATGAAAATACTTTAGTTGGATTTAATTGTATCTACACTGAGGGACTGAAGCATTTCCCTTGTAATTTTGTGGCATCGCTACTTTTATAGGATATGAACACCAGAACATTGCACTGCCCATAGAGGAAAGTGAACCAGACAAGTCTAGTAATTTCATAGTCTAAAGCAAGTTAAACAGATACACACAAAAGCAGATAAACAGTGAAAACTCTGGGTTTACCCTTTTTTTTTTTTTAAATTTTCATTTCCAGACACTAACAGTGATAGCAGTGGCACTGCTAGGGATTGTTTAAAATATATAATAACATTTTCCTTTAATGTGATTCTAATTAATAGATCGGCCAACACATGTGTGCATTTCACTCCAAACGAAGCTTATGTTAAGACACATTTCCCTCTTGTCTGCAAGTAAAGCTACAAAAGCTGTGTGAACAGGAGCTTTCATTCTTCTGCACTCAAGTCCCAGGTTGTTTGGATCACTACAGGATTTAAAAATTTCGGTCATGCATCCTGTTTCTAGTGTGGCCTCACTCTGCTAATTGCCATGTAGTTCACAGTGAAATAACTGCACTTAATGACTTCAGCAAAGTCCAGATGTTCTAGGCCGGACAGAAGGGAAATATTTCTGATCTGAATTTTTCTACTTATACAAAACACTGGAAATGGCCACTGCTGCCTGACAGAAGACTAAGGGCACTAAATCTGATGTCCTGCTGTTTGGTTCTGCTCATTGTGTTCTGTGGAAAGGTTATTATGTAACACCCTCTGTACTGGATTTCCACATTTCACCTTCTGCACCAAGTAAACATTTAGCAGCATCAGCAGAAAAATCACCGGGATGGGTCATGGCAGCCCACAGGCACAGGGCACACGGGACAGAGAGCAGCTACACTTCTTCCCCTTCCCACCAATGGCTTTACAGAGCCGCTGCTCGTCCAACACCCGCACACAGCCTCCTGGGTGACCCACCACTGCTCCCAGATGTTTCCTTTGTTCAGCCACAGGCATTTGCATATACTGGGAGAGAGCAGAGGTACTCATACCATCTCCAGTCAGCAAAATTAGGGGAAGAAACTAGAGGGCAAGGCTGCCCAAAGAGTTTGTGGAAGCTCTTCTGCTGGAGCCTGCATGCTCTGGATCATCGCCTGGAGGCTCTGCAGGTGATGAGAATCTTCCAGGCAGAGACATTTGCAAAGCATCTGCCCTGAAGGCCAAGCTACCATTTAAAGCATTAGGAGCTATTGGGGTACATTTGCCCATTTATCCCAATGTCATGCAGTTTCAGATTCCTCTCCGGACTAGAAAAAATGAAACTCAACTTTCAACATACTTGTTCTTCCACCCTGTGGCTAGGGCCTTCTCTGTAGTACAAGATATTTGCAGACATAGCTTTCACAACAAACTCTCCGAGTGGAGATGTGGTGTATACCGGCAAGAGATTTTTTTGCTAGCAGTGTTTATATCAGCTACCCAAATGACATACGTTACACCTCTCTATAGAGCTTTTTGCTGGTATAAGAACATTTACCAGAACTGACGATCTAATTAACGGTATGTTCCTTTTCTTCTCTTCCCATGCTCTTAGCTGACAAAGCTATATATGCAAAACATTTGAATGCAGACAGACCTATTCTGGGGAAGCTGCGCAATGGCCAGCAAATGATTCCAGCGTTCATGGGGGAGTGGAGGGGCTGAAGCAATACAGCCATGATGTGTGACAAAGCAGCCTTCTGATGGATCCTGGGCAATGTCCAACAGTAACACACAAAAGTCTGGGGTGGGATTTAGGGCTGCAGGTTGCTCTTACAGAAGTTCTGCAGGGCCAAGGTGGAAGGAAACAGAAGACAACCACCAATGAAGCTAGTTTCTCAGTGATTTAAGACACCTAAATCCTTTCACTCAACATGTGTACTAAATTCTCATTAGCTTTAAAATATCACAATGGTCAAAAAACCTTCAGTATGGCACCTTCCCACAGAATCTGTCTTTGTCATCCAGACATACCTTCTCACCCGACTAACCAACACAGATTTTTCCTCTGTTAACATGCTACAATTACGATGACTCCTGGGAGGGCAAGATGGAAAAGGAGAAAGGCTTGGGAGGCCAGACTCTATTCACTCTTACACATCATTAATAACATTGTCAGCTAAACAATTAAATCATCCTCGTTATAAATGCAACACAGAAAGGACACAACTTGGTTCCAGGTGGGACCCGCACACTGTCAATTTTTTAAAATATTGTTTAAAGTAGGCAAATTTGATCTGGAGCCATTGAAAGAATAAATTTGGAAGACCACCAGGTCATTTTTACAGAATCCCTTTTGTAAATGTAATGGCACTTTAATGGAAATTATGCTATATACACACATAAACAAGAGAAAATTAGTGTATATCAGTTATGATAATGTTTTCTGCTGAGTACTGAAAAATTACTGGAAAACCACTTCATAACTATGTAATGTTTTATAATACTGTCAGCTGAGTGATTTCCTGCTCCAAGCGGAGACACAGCCCTGCAGTTAATTTCACAGGGTTGCACTCAGGGACTGTTCCTATGCATACAAGTGCTCTTAGTAGTTACCTGTTTGTGATGACATAAAACGGGGTACAGAACCCATTCTCTGCCCTGCCAAAACCCCGAGACATGAGATAATTTTGGTACTATAGGCAGATGAAAGAAAAGACCATAGAGAAGTTTTCTGGTATTTAATCTTGAAGCTTCAGTTTTACCCCAGGATGAGGGAGCCTGAGCATCTCTGCCACAGCTGAATCCTGAGTAGTCCAAACTTTATGGCCAGCATCACTACTGTAATACAGCTGCTAATTTGTTTACCTCAGGGTTGACAAATGAAGTAATTCAGAAAAAAATAGTCAGGAAGCAAAAAATTAAGACTGGGTAACTCAAACACTAGGGCAGATCTGTGGCATGGGTACATCTACCAGAATTGTTGGGTGATTTGCAGTTGGCATTGACAAGCACAACTAGAAGGTGGAGTCACCCAAGAGAGGTAGAGCCATGCAGCAAACTCCCGTTAGCTCTTTCCTCCTTCTTCCCGTCACGTGGCTCACCTTTTAATCACAGCTGCATCTTCCCTGTACCATGCTGATCCCTGCACCGATCTGGAGTGAAAAGAGTTTAGATCCTATCTGTTCCACATTTTGTAGGGTCACTGTTTCCNCCTCCTTCTTCCCGTCATGTGGCTCACCTTTTAATCACAGCTGCATCTTCCCTGTACCATGCTGATCCCTGCACCGATCTGGAGTGAAAAGAGTTTAGATCCTATCTGTTCCACATTTTGTAGGGTCACTGTTTCCTATATTCAGTGAAAGAAAAATTGTGCATATTTCCTAGGGTTAGACACATTTCTGGTTTTGCCCATATTATATATTGCTATGGCTAGATACAACTCGAAGTCATAGCAGCCGGTTTGTATGAAAGGTGGGCACACAGTTCTGATTCCTTATTACGAAGTGGGGAAGAAGCTAAGTATCCTCTGTGTCTTTTAGAGTTTTTCAGAGGGGAGGAAACACCCTAACCATTACTTTTTAAAACGTACCATTCTGAATAAACATGCTGTGGAAGATGTGGCAAGGATCTTCTGTTGTATTAGGTGTTTTCATTCCAAATAATTGTGTTTCTAGGACTAAATAATCTCCAAGCTGGATTTAAGAGTTTCCATATCACCTTCCGCTGGAGCCAACGGGGACGAAGGGCCCAGATGTGTGCATCTACTCGCTAGTTCTTCCTGTGAAAGTAGGGGCAGTTACAGCGTGCTCACATTTAGTGGGGTTTAACTGACTTTCAGCGTACCTGACTGGCTGTGTGGGTTTGCAGCCTCAGGGACTGCAATTTGAGCTTTGGGGTACATCCAGCTTGCATGCTGAGAGCAAAACTGCAACTCTGAACAGTTTTTAGGTGGTTGTGGTCAGGGTAAAGTGGCCATTTGGTACTGTGTACACACTATTTTTAAGCACCGACACTGCCTTTGATCTCCTTCCAGTGCCTCCCCCCACATACAGCTCACTAACAGAGCACAACACACTTCTTTCCCTGTGGCAATTCCTGGGTTTTTGTTGGGTTTTTTTAAGGAGGGAGATTCTCCCCATTCTTACCAAATTTGGAGAACAGACAAATATTAGTGGCTGCTACTCAAACTCCAGCTGAAAAAATAGAGAGTAAGAAAACTAAAGGTTGTTCAGCTCAGGCTTTTTCTGTAACGTATTAAGGCAGGGCTACTTAATGAGGGATCTAACCCAGATCTGGCCTGAGGTAGCTTTGTTCACAGCACCACAAGGGTCCATGTACCAGAGGTATGCAGACATCTGTGTCGGTGTCCTGATTTGGGCTAGGACACAATCAATTTTCTTTTAGTAACTTTACTTTTTAGTTAAGTCTCGTCTGAGAAACTGCACTCTCTGAAATTAACTGCATGTTTTTCACAGTGTCTGCTCCTAGCAGTGCTATGTCTTGATGTTTATAGTTAGTGCTGGAATATCAGTAGGAATGGTATGACGAAAGGCTCTTGCTTATCGTTTTTCCTATGGAAACCAAGGTCGATGCTTGCTTCTGCTGACTTTCTTACGCGCTGGAAATGAAAGACCGGAAAAAGTGGTCACACCTGTGACCCTCTGGTGGGGAGGAGCAGGTCAGACAGGTGACCCAAACCTGACCAAATGGTGTATTTCATCCCATACGTGCCATACTCGGTATAAAGCTGAGGGATCACGAGGGTCACTCTCTCTTCTATGGTCAGCATCCAAGGAGGACTCCATCCGATTCTTCTGCCTTTGATCCCGATCCATGCATTCCTAGGTCCAGTTCCTGCCTGCTGCTGAGTCCAGTCCAGGACTTTCCCAGGACCTGCCCTGCAGCATTCAGTTGATGAGATCATCACCAGGGGGGTGCTTGATTTTGGTTTTGTATATATTTCATTATTATTTTTTCGATAGTTATTATACCTTATTATTATAGTTAGATTAAAGCTGGTTTAACTTTTCCAACCCATAAGCCTCTTTCCTTTTTCTCTTTCCCCCCCCCCTTTTGGGGAGGGAAGGGGTTAACAAAGAGCATCTGTTGTCCTTTAATAGCCAGCCCAGCTTTAAACTGTGACAGTCTGTCATCAAAGGCTCCCTTTGCAGTTCCCGAGCAGCAGGAACTTAATTTCACTCACCATTTTAAATACCTACTCTAAGATGGGATTACGCGACTCCCATTTTTGTTTTGTATTGGCAATAAGGAGAGTCAGGGGTGATAACTGTACCTTGTAGATACATAGGTTTGATAAACCAGCCTTGAAGTCATAAGCAGAGACACCAAGGGAGAGATGAGGGCACTTACCAGAAGAAAGTCAATAGCAATCCTGGAATTTTGCCCCATGGGCTCCCGCTGCATTTTACTTTAGAGTCATTGATGACAAAAAGCCCCAAAACAAAGTCCCAAGAAATTACCTGGACTTCAAGAACAAAACTTCTCACTCCCCAGTCCCAGTTCAGGATTGTATCCACCAAAATAGAGATTAGGTTCTCTCCTGCCTCCTCTCCTTCTTGCCCCAAGACTTTAGCATTCCTGGCTGCACAGGTCTACCTTCAGCAAGGCAGGAGGGACACTACCTACACTACATAGAGAGATTGAAAGGGCTGGATTAGTTCAGAAGAGAAATCAGTAGAAATCGCTACTACAGAAACTTCCAAACACAGGGGGCAGCTAATGAAATGGGTATTCATTTGCTAGAATAAAAATATACCAAATTAAAGTACTGACCATTTAAAAATTGTTAAGCACTTTAGATTTTTAAGTACAAATGAGTGTGGAACTCTGATGTCATTATTATTAACATCAAGAAATAAATGGGTAGAGATAACATTAATATCTGCAAATACATTACCTCCTTCAGGGAGGGAAACACACGTGTATGCACATGTACACTTGTATGTGTTCGAACATATGCAGTGAGGTTGTCAGGAAAGGAAACAATTTTATTTTTCTAGACTCCCCAGGAGAAAGAAATTCAGGTAATGGTGTATTTTTACTTAAATAAACAAACTAAAAGTTGCAAAATAATGATGTAGAAATTTCTCGTTTGCATCAGCACAGACTTCTGAATTATTAGACTATAATACATTTTATAATATGATGTATTTCTAAATGTTTTCAAGAGTAAAACAAACAATATTCAGCTAATGGATTTTTTTTAAATATAGCTACGATTAAGAGAAAACATTAACTGCTTGATGCAAACGGTAGCTGCTGTCTTGACTTTATGCATGCAACATATTAACTCATGTTTAAAGCTATAAGGATTTGTTTGGGCTTCTCATAGGCTTTCTGTTTGCCTTAATGTTATCCTACCATACTACCGTCTAAGTGCAGGAAGTTTACTTGGAAACATTTTTTTTTTTCAGTTGATCACAACTCCTTGAGATAATTGTTTTAACATTGCCTTTAGGGGTGGGCTGTTTCAAGCCTATGTAGCATACTAAAGTTATCCTGTGACAATCTGTTGAATTTCTTTCTGAGTTTTCTCCCAGGATCCAAACCTTAAAATGCTATTCTTTTCTGATGATAGGAGCTAACCGGCTTCTAAGCTCTCTACTCAAAGCATCTCCAAGGCATTTCCTTCCATCCTGTTCTTTGGGTTTTTAATTTTCTCATGGCTACCCAAGTAATTCTCACCAAGGTTCAGCAAAAAGTTTCACTAATGACTGCTTAACAACTATCAATGAGCAGACTCCAGCTTTTCCAGGCCATTCAGGTGCTGCAAACTGCCTTCAGACCTGGGAGTCACTGCAGCCCGAAACAGCCAGTCCCTCAGAGAACATGAGGGGACTCTCAGAGAATGTGAGGGACCACTGGGACTCCCTACAGGAACCAGTGAGATGTTGCATGGGTGAGACTTGGCTAGGTCTGAATTAAATTAACTTACGATCCAGTTATAAATCAGCGTACCACCCGTACAAACCTGTTTTAGGAAAAGACCTGGTACACACTGACACTCTCCCAAACCCAAACATTACAGTAGTCACATCACAACCATGAATCTCTTGTTGGCAGATCATATGGCTATCAAAGCACAGGATGATGGCAAGTCATGGTATTTTGGGGACTCTTTACCAAATATTCTGTAGATTAAACTTCTGTTCCACTATTACCAGTAGACTGTGACTTTGTGTACAAAGATCGGGATCCATGATACATACATTTAACACAACACAGTCTACGTCCAAAGAGCTTTCAAGATAAGTAGATGAAACACATGGCAGAAATAAAAAGCCACACTACCCTCACTCTTTGTAGTAGGTGAGCTGAGGGACAGATTTGCTATAGGTTTCACAGTCATCACTGGCAAAGCTGGTAAATGATCCAAGACTTGCGTCCTAAGCATAAAACCATGCTTGCTGTCCTGGCACAGAGAGAAAAAGGAACATGCCAGAGATGCAAAGCAAACGCCAAGTTGTAGAATGGCCCCCTAAAGTATTTTGTTCCCTGGAGAGAGATTAAAGTCTTGCAGTACATATAAACACCTGCCTGATGATGACAGAATTTAATTTATTGCTTCATGCAGCAAAAATGTCTCAGAAATAAGATACCAGAAGTACTACTGAGATCATCCAAAACATACCACGTGTTGTCGTTATCACAAACTTCAGGTGATCAGCCCAAAACATCTGCAGCACACGTACTATCTGGTGAACACCAAGGCACAGCTCGTAGAAACTCTGCCTGGGACCCTCCAGAGACTGTAAAGTAGCTGAGACATGATAGACTCGAAAGAACACCTCACTTCATGAACCCAGCACAGCAGCTCCAGTGGAAGCACTGCCAAATGCCTAAGCTCTGCACCCTCTCCTTCAGTTTATCACTCTCTCAGGTTAGTGAACACATTTCTGAGGCTGGGATAGTAAGCTTGAACCGAAACCTTAACACAGAACTGCTGCACCTTTTCCTTCGGAAATCGACTATCGTCTATCGGTCTTCTATATTTCTAAAAGAAAACTG
Source organism: Steatornis caripensis (assembly GCA_013398225.1). NCBI lineage: Eukaryota > Metazoa > Chordata > Aves > Caprimulgiformes > Steatornithidae > Steatornis > Steatornis caripensis. The sequence continues at coordinate 556,693 of VZSC01011943.1, forward strand.
GGCTTCAAAAATGTTAATCAAACGCAACATTTTAAACAAATCTTTCTAATCCCTCTTGACACATCTACATGGTCAAAACCAAAAGCCATCTCCTAAGCAGCATCTGTTGGAGTAACTAGTATCATGCCCATACAAAAAAGCTTTCGAGCTGTACTGGGTTTAACATTGGTATGAGTAAGGCTAATTTCCATTAGACTGTTTATACTAAATCTGACAGTGATGTTAAGTGTGAGGTACTGTCATTTATATATCAGCTGTAATATGGTTAAAATCCTGGTACAAATGGCAAAACAATCTGCACTGCAGTCATCTGATATTGTTGGATTTCTTTTCTCTTGTGAAAAAAAGGGTTTGCGGCTTTTTATTGATAGCAGATATAATCAAGATGGTCATTCTTGACTGAAGAGAGTTAATCACGCAGGTTAAGGAGGAACCATATTCGCAGATCATAAATTAGGTGAAAAAGATCCATGTTTATTTATTTTCATTCCTTCTCCTCTGGGCAAAAATCCCTTTTTTATTATCTGGAGCAACTGGCAAATATTTTAAAATACAGTCTTTACAAATTGCAAATTTAGCTTCACTCCTCAGATCTCAGGCCAACAACAGCTAGGAGAAAGAAAAAAACAAATAAATCTTTGCCCCCACTTACCCTTTCACCACCTTCACGATTTTGTTCCTCTCAGAAAAACTTAAGAGAACTGGCGAACTCTGCAGTGTGCCAGAGAAGCCAGTGCGCATGGGCGCCTTTAGATCAAAGGGACAAATGCCTTCTGAAGCGCAAAGAGCTCCCTCACTATTATACCAAAAAAGTGCCAGTTCACCTTTTCTGCTGGATGAAATATCATGGAAGGAGAAGAGCTGGTGTCTCATCTGGGCAGGCCTGAGTCATTAAAGACTCTACAGAATGGACAAAAAACAACCTCCAACTCCTTCTGGAAACAGCCCATCCCGGTACACAAAGGCAATACACTCACAGGGCAAGAGACTGCATGTGCCAGTTTCAGCTCTGGACTGACTTCAGTTTCTGAGCTGGCTCGGTAAGGAGTTCCAAGTGAAGTGTAGCATACCAATGTAATTCCCAAAATGGCAAAGGCACAGAAGGTACGTCCCTGCAAAACAGGAGCAACCTCAGAGGAAAAAAAAAAGAGCTTTTCAATAACATTACGTACAAGTATCTAGAAAGCTAACTGGATTAGGTATGTTCACAGTTCTAATATTCTCTACTTAAATGATAGTAAAAAGGCTTATTGTTTCTTTCACTTCTATAATCTACCACCCTGAGCCACCTTCGGTCTCTGCTACCCTTCAGTTTTAAGCCAGCTGTTAACTGAACTGATTCCTGAAAATGTTTAGCTTCTTGACTTCCAAAGGATTGAAGTAGCCACCTCCTCTTTGCTTGCTTTCTCTGCAAGTGCTAACAATTCCTTTTGTACCTTTTTATGGCTATGACCATGAAACCAGAGGTTTTAGGCATCCATTTGGGCTCTTTTAGGACCCTTGGCAGCATGTCAGTCATATCTTTTCCTATCAGAAATGCCTCACAGAGTGAGATGCTGTCCGTTGCCCAGTTTTCTGTCTCCCACAGTGACTGCTGCAGAAGTTGCGTAGGGAGAGCATGTGAAATGAGCCACTATCCGAGGTCCAATTCTCATGCTCCTCCTACATCCTGCTATTAGATTTTGGATGTCAGAGGGACCATCGCTACCTGTTCCCAGTTGTATCTGGTTTGCACCTCTTATCCAGTAATTTGTCTAATCCATTTTGAACCTCTGAGTGCGTTCTGACTCTACGCTTTCTTGCAACAGCAAATTGTAGAAGTTTATCACATGCTTTGAAGAAAGGCACTTTTAAAAATCTGTTTTAAATTACGTCCTACCAGTTTCAATGCATGTTCCCTGATCTACTGTTGTAGGATTTGGTAAACAAGTTTAGCACTCATCTTCTACAATGTCTTCTTGATTTTGTAAATCAGATTCATCCTCACTCAGCCTTCTCTCCAAACTGAAGTGAGACTATAAGCCTGCTGTTACTTCCCCTTAATAGTTTTAGATGTCCTTTTCCATACATTTTTTCTTTTTTTAAAAAAGAAAAAACTACGCTCTCCTTGAGATGTGGAGACTAATTTTATGCAGTACTAAAGATGTGGAGGCAAGAAGGTTTTCTACAGTTAGCAAACTGTCATCTTTGGTGATGTTCTCAGTACCCTTCCTGACGTGGGCAATTTGGGCTACAGCTGAACACTGAGACAATGACGACAAAGAACTGCTAACTCAGCATGGCTTGGAGTGTTCTAAAGCACCACAGAGTTGTTTTGGAGATGCCCAAATTTACTCCAGACAAGAGACTAGATCACACATCAACACAGGACAACGCCATGCAGAGATACTTGCTTAAGCCCCAGAAGATATATAACTACATTAATGCAGTGCACAGACTCCTCCTAGATTTGGCAGTACCTTGCCCAGTTGGGGTGCCTACAATCACAGCGCATCAGATAAAACGGGTGGGCCAGCAGTCCCTCCTGTGCATCTGGAATGTCTTCAGAATGATACCTCTCTTTTGGGGAGCCCTCTCCTCTCCCCCCAAGGTGTCCAGAGCTCTGTATCTGATGTGCACAACATCTGAGGTCCATGTACTATAGAGCTAATAATTACCAATAAAAATCAGTGACTAACAAATGCTCCCCAATTTAAAACATGTTTTCAGTCACTGAGAAAATTTACCAGTACCCCAGCTGAAAGCCAAGGCATAGCTGTTATGTGACAGAGGAGGATGAAAAGTATGAACTACTTCCTCTTCACCCAGTGCTGCATGTCTTCTCCCTCCTCATGTACGCCACTGATGCACCTCAAAAAATATTTATGAGTTCTCGTTCAAATACTTCAGCTGATAAATTTAATATCACATTCCCTGGGGTGAGCAAAAAATAAAATATTGCATTGGCCTTCGCACATGTGGAGATTATATTACTTTACAATGAAACCCAGCAAGCTGCACATTACAGCTTTTACCACAATCTCCTTGGTAGGAATGTTTCAAATACATTGCATATGTGTGAATACAATATAAGCATACTGAAATGCTTTGAACACTGTAATACATCAGACAGTTGAGGCAGCAGGGAAAAAAACCCTTCACCTACCTTGGCTCTTACCTTAAGTCTATATTGCCCTTTTAGTGCTTAATTTGACACTGGTGTTCTCTAGTCTCATAGATGGTGCTACTTAACAAAGTACTTTACAAAGCGAACTTCCAAACAACTGACTACTTAAACATATCCCCCAAATTTCTGGAAGTTTGTACCTTGTTCATGAAATAACTCTGTGAAAGGAAGCAGCTGAGAGCACTCGCTCTGCGCTACAACGCTGAGAAAAACAAGCTCAAGTTTACAGTCACGGCTGCACAGCAAACTCCTTCGGTTCACGCAAACGCGTTTCCACGCGCCCTAAAGGTCTAAACATCTGACTGACTTGGATTTTCAAGGCTACAAGACTGGAAAATACGCGTAGAAATCGGCAACATTCAAAGGCATTAAAGAGTTTCGGTTCACATTTGTTTCGTATGTCGCCAGCTTGCTGGGATCACCGCAGCACCTGCTCCCGTAACCCCGGCCTCGGCCCTTCCTCTGGCCACGGCCCTTCAGCTGTAGCACGGGTGCCACCTCCCGCCTCGCTAGGGAACCGCTGCCGGCAGGGCCGCGCCGGCCGAGGGGCAGGGCCGCGCCGGCCGAGGGGCAGGGCCGCGCCGGCCGAGGGGCAGGGCCGCGCCGGCCGAGGGGCAGGGCCGCGCCGGCCGAGGGGCAGGGCCGCGCCGGCCGAGGGGCAGGGCCGCGCCGGCCGAGGGGCAGGGCCGCGCCGGCCGAGGGGCAGGGCCGCGCCGGCCGAGGGGCAGGGCCGCGCCGGCCGAGGGGCAGGGCCGCGCCGGCCGAGGGGCAGGGCCGCGCCGGCCGAGGGGCAGGGCCGCGCCGGCCGAGGGGCAGGGCCGCGCCGGCCNGAACATTTCCAAGTGACTTGGCGACCCCCGCGTAGGAACTGGGTGGCAGAGGTAGAATCTACGCCACCATTTTTAACCGCAAAACCCTAGTCTTGTTCATACACAGCAGCCGCCTTCACAGTAGACCATTTGTAGTGTTCACCGTTCCGCTTCGGCTCTGAATAATGTAAGACAACTGCAGAAACCACAGCATATGAGGATTAGATTGGGTATTGGGAAAAATTTCTGCACCAAAAGGGCTGTCAAGCACTGGAACGGGCTGCCCGGGGAAGTAGCTGAGTCACGTGGAGGGGTTTAAAGGAGGTGTAGGTGGGATGCTCAGGGACGTGGTTCAGCAGTGGACCTGGCAGTGCTGGGTTAACGGCTCGACTCGATGATCTTATGGCCGCTTTCCAACCTAAATGATTCTCTGACTGCGTGTGTAAAGAATACATATGTGCCAAGAGACTTGAACAGGGCTGCACATGCAGCCTTTTTTTTCCCCTAATGTTACCTGGAGCTTTGTAATCTGCCTTTGGGATGGCATGTGCACGCGTATGCATGCATGCATTTTCACTCCTCTGCTGAATTCGTCTGTCCCTTGACAGTCGTCCTCCCTATGGACCAGTGCTAGAGGACAATGAAAAACATACTTTGACACTCTTTACATGGGTAAGAGGCAGCGGCTTCTTGAGGCTCAATAGCAGATTCTTCTGTGTCTTACTGGCTTGGCCTCTTGTTATTACCACTCTGCCCCCACCTACCATTAATTACATTGACCAGTCTGCCTAACTACCCATTGCTTTTTCTTTGATACGCATCCAATCCTTCTCCTTCACCCATCATCTGGAAGTGATCTTCCTTTCCCCCCACTTTCCTATTACACTTCATGTCCATGAATAGAAACACTTGGACTTCCCATTGAAAAGATTTTAACAAGTTAGCTGAGGTTGAAAAAAAAAAAAAAAACAGTAAGCAACTCCCTGTCAAACAACATACACACCACAAAAGTCCCGGAAATGGCTATGTTGCTTTAAGTGAAGTTAAAAAATATCAAAATATTTGAGATGGACCCTCTACTAGGAATAATTTCAGGTCATGGAAAATAAGCAATAAAACAATGTAATTAGGATCTTACACAAAGGACTAGCTAATATTATCTATATTCACAATCATACCAGCTCAGTCAATAATGACATAACAGGCATTATCATAAGATAATGGAGACAGCCATACAAAGGGCACTGCAATTCCATCCCTGTTTTTTGGCTGTAGGCCAGTTGGGCTAAAAGTATTTCTTCTCTTCTTAATATACGCAAAATCACTCATGGCTTATGTCCAAACAGCATTTTTAGCGATGTTTCCACAGAACTGGCAAGTAGATGAGGCATGTATATTCCATTTAACTTTCATTTAAAGAGGACATGTAAATAGGCTTGAGGGTCAGACAGAATGATGGTGCAGTTCACAATGATCAGTAAAGGATCAAGACATACCGGTCTTAAGAGGAAATGTTAAAAGCTGTCATGCTGAGTTTAAAACAGATGGTTAGATAGTCATGAGGGACAAGTCAGAACCAGCCGCAATTTTGATTTGGATATAAAACATATCCATGGCAGGAATGGAAGGGTGAAAGTCTCTGCAGAAACAGGAATTGAATTTATGTTTTTAAAAGTACAGTAGCTTACTAAATTCCATGTACATAAAGGCATTTTTTGTACATGTGCTGACAAACTTTGTATTTTGCTGCCCTGAAAAAAGCAAAGCTGAAGGGTGTTACTTGAATATTGTCCATTTAAATAAATGGATGAAAAAGAAAAAATATACCATAGCTTGTATTGACATACAAACACTTCTATATATATGGATATCTAAGGGTGTTTCATTTTTTGTGGAGGGGTTCTACAAAACATGACCTCCATTCCCTTAAACACATACTCTTAAAACTAGAAACATTTCAGGGGTTTTTTTCCTCCCATTTGCCTTCCTAAACCTGTCCTAAGCATCTGTATTATGTTATCCAACACACTGGCTGCTAACAATACAATCAATATAAAAGGTTACTTAGAGGGCATGGCTTTTTTCTGTCTCAAAATACAAAGCTTATTTTAACGGGGGTTTGAACTCTTTCACTGCAGAAAATGTCTTAGAACCGTTTGGGGAAAAAAAAGGAAAAAATGGAGCATACTGGAATTACAATTTTTTGGAGTATGAAAACAGGAAATTTGCTTTAATAAACATTTTTCTGCATGTCAGCATAAAATATATTTTTTCAGTTTCATAACTTGATTGTAAAATTTTACAGGGCAGGAACCTGGCATGCCAGGCACTGGCCTAAATGCCTAGTATTTCACTGCTTTTAGAAAAGAATATCCGACCGCTTATGCATTGGTATTTTTGTAGAGTATTGACATAGAAACTCTACTGATGTGCTTCAAACAGTAAAGCTTATCTTACAGACACTAACCTCAGTCAGGCTACAGCAAAAATGAACAGATTCCTGACATTTACTGAGCTAGAGGACTACTTAGAAGAAACAAATTTCCAATCACATAAGCAAAACAACAGCTAAGTTGATTTGTACATAAACCTTCTTTCCCCTTGTGTGTATATATTTTTATATAACCCTGCTTGGTGCCTAACAATCTTTCTTAAGTATCAGGTGATTATTAAAAGTATTTTTTTAAACAAACCAACCATGTACAAAAAATTGTATGTGTTTGTAAGTTTTTGAAAAGTGTAGTTGTTACTTTACTCATAGAAAGTATCCTCATTTTATGCAACACCATATTACTCTGACAGGTCTCATCGAAAATATTTTAAATACTTTTGCTGAAGTACTATAAAACGTCCCCCCAATTGCTTGTGAATTGGAAGAGGAGGCAAAAAGCTCCTGTCAGTGATTTTCAAATTAGTTTTCACTCATCCATATAATATTATGCAACCCAGACACTTTTGGAATTGAATGGAGGAAGCACAGTTACCAATGGCTGAACGTTCAGACATTTGTATAGTGGTTTACTTGCATAAAAGATTATATCATAATTTACAATAGGTCAGCTACATGAAGCAGTTAATGTGGATTTAAGGTTTTTTGTAGGTGGACCTTCATTCAAAAATAATGCCAATGCCTGCGAAAATGTTTAATGTGTGTAAGATCACTATATGCAACTGCATCCTAACCACTTAATCTGATCAACTTGTTAAAAAGACTCTAAATAAACATTTGCTTGCTCACCAACAGCTGAAAAAATCCTGTGTATTAACTGTCTAAAACCATTGAAAAAATAATTTGCCATTTCTTGTGTTTTCCTTCAGGCTACATAAAGCAAGCCACAACGTACATCCTACTGAGGCTTCACATCCCAAACACATCATCTCTGAAGGAGAAGACAAGGCTGACAAATGGATTTGTGTTCAGAGTTCCTTTACAACACTGGACAAGAGACCTTTGTGAGGTCTGCAGGAAAGGGAGTATGTTTTAGGGACCATGCTTGCACCAGCTTCAGTAACATGGATACACGAAGGGCACTGGCTCACAGCTGAGATATCCAGGTTCTGCAGCACAAACAAGGAAAAAACAAACAGGTGGAGCAATTCCAAATCAGGAACATCAGTCAGAAAATACTGGGGTTTATGCTTACTTGAAACAGCAAGTGTTAAGGATATGTGTGCTTTAATACTAAATATATTTTTTTCTTCATATGGGATTAGCACTCACCCTCATAAAATACTTGATGTCTTAAATAAGACTGGAAGATACACTTTTCTCTTGGCAAAGCAGTCAGGATAAACAATGCTTTCTACAGGAGTAGTTGGAGCCCACAGAAGTGCTTGTGCAGCATGAGGATTTGTGACATTTGTGCTACTGCAAAACATACCAGTGCACTGCAATGGGAGAATCTGGTAAGAAATTACCTTCAAGTGAGCACTCAAGGCTCCCACTACACATTACGAGCACACATACTTCCTTCTTAATCAGAATTATCATGAACTAAGCACGGAGTTGCACTGCTGTTATCCCAGACTCCAAGCGATTGAAACAGCCAAACGGGCACTGTCATGGGAAAGTGTAGAGGGCAGGTATAACCAATTCAAAGTAGGAGCTGTGCAAACACATGGTGGTGGTGCTGCTGTCCAGATGCTCAAGCTTCTACGATCTAAGGCAAAATGCGTAAGACATAGAAAAGCAGTACTGGCCAAGATGACACACAAGTAGTTTCAAAACAAAATGAGCTTGAGTCTTCTCAAGATTATTATTTTTTTAATCTCACATAGGATGTTTTTCCAATACTGTCCACAAGTCTGTACTTAGCACCTTCACAATAACTTCCCAGGATATATTCAAAGCACTTTGTTAGCTTTCTACTTCACATGGAAACAATGGAATTTAGGCCTGGAAAGGACTACCAAACCATGCAAATGCACTAAAACCTGGTATTTTAGTCCAGAAAAAGAAAATTCATTCTGCTGCCTCTGCCAGCCTAAAGCCACAAAACACACATTGTTGAGCAAAGCATTCTGCATTATCCTTGTTTCACAACAAGGAAAACCTGCAAAGGACATCAAATACGATCAGCAGAAAAAGTCGGGTCAGTCCTGGAACTGTAACTCCCAAGTCTTTAATTCCCAGTCTCGTTTGATGCTGTCTAACCACATCCTTTCAGGGGACAGGTAACAGGTACCTTTAGGGTAACGACTACAGATAGCTAGAATTTTGAAAGTAATCAAAACTCTACTCCTCTGAAACTTTATCTGAAATCCTGCAGGATGCATCAATATCAATACATGTTTTACAGCAAAACAGTAACACCATCTATCAAGAAAGCGTGAAGAAACTGGGTCTTTAGTCTATGAAGCAGATGTCTCAGAGAAGCATATGCTAAGCAAGAAGAAAGACTAGCAATCACTCACATTTCTCAGACAATTTGAATAAAAAACAAATTAAGTTTCACAAAAGACTAAGGTGAACCAGAAAGTTTGGGCAGAATTTAGTTCAATACATTTTTGAAAATAAACCAAACACTATGGACAGTCTTAAGTATAAAGTGTAACAAGTAAATTGAGTCTTAATCAGTTCTCCAGTGCTGACCCTGCATAAGTCCTAAGGTCACTTACAGGAAACAAAACGTTAGAGGAAAAACCCTAACTTGATACCTAAGCATTTAATCAGAAAATTAAGATCTTAACCTAATTCCTTCCAGCAAAAATATTCAGGAAGCATTGGTTCTGTTCCAATAAAAAAACTCCTTGGCACAGAGTGGTCATTCCCTAGTATTAATACTCGTTACCATGTAAAATGATCAAGTGACTTATTTAAAAAAAAACCATAGCCCTGAAGTTACATTGAGGTATCCTTCCATTGTTGCAAAAGAAAGGCTGCCTAACAAACTTGCTCATGGACTACTGCACTGCTTCCTTGAACCCCTTTTCCTATGGGTGATCTGATCATACTTGATAGCAGTTAAGAGGAAATGTGTAACGCAGCTACTGCTGAAGTAGCAACTCCAACATCCCGCAGTATAAAGCAAACAAACCATTTTGATAATGAAGATAGTGTTATTTTTCTCGCACTGAAAGCGACAGTTAAAATGTGTTAAGCAGAATATTCTGTGAAGTCAAATAGTTGCAGTGTGCTGGACTCTTCCCAAATTGCTAGCAGCTTTATTATGTAAAACTCCTTAAGTCCCTATTTACATTACAGTTATAACTAATAGCTTCACTAGACATATAAACTCACAATGTGTTAAGAATTGTGAAGTCTTATACAACTATAGATTCAGTGGCCCATACACACCTTTAAAAAAAAAAACCCTAAAACTAAAAACCAAATTGTTATAAGGCATTTCACTGCTCCCATCAGAAGTAAAAAGCAGTACGCTAACTCCAAATCCACGAACACACACCCCACCTACCTTCAGTGTGACTCTGAAACTGGTGCTGCTGTACCACTCTAGCCTAACCAAATGAATATGATCTTACTGCAACCTTCTTGTAGGCTGTGAACGCTCACAGAACATCTTTTTCTTTACCCAGTATATCCTATTTTTCTACAATGTTATAGCTGGACAGGAAACCCAGTGACGATACCACAATGCAGCAGTTACTTTGAACCAGCTTTAGCCATAAATATTGAGAGAAGTGCAGAGGTGAACAACTTCAGGTATTAAATACGTAACACAAGGTGAACAGCCTTCCACATCATCTATGGAGTTAAGAGTCATAGCCAGACAACTTCTTCAGCATTTTATTAAAAAATTTATTAAAGCAAATTCATTTTCTATCAACTTTATTCTTACTCCTTTTCAGTAAGTTCCTTTCCCTTCGAGATAATCATCTCAGCATTACAATTGACCTGCACACATTTCTTCCTTCTTCCACCAATATCCTTCCTATTTTTCTCCAAGAGCAAATCATAAAATAGTCCCCTCTCAACATGTTGGTATTAGTGCTTCCTACCACAATATACCATTAGTAGATTTATGAGAAAGTAAGTTGTACCAGTAGAAGTTTTCCATGTTGAGTTAACTGGAAGCTAAATTTTCACTTACAAAGGCAAATCCAGTTTAAAAAAAGTATCCTGGCCATTGGCCAGGAAGGCCAATGGCATCCTAGGGTGCATTAAGAAGAGTGTGGCCAGCAGGTCGAGGGAGGTGATCCTCCCCCTCTGCTCTGCCCTGGTGAGGCCGCATCTGGAGTACTGTGTCCAGTTCTGGGCTCCCCAGTTCAAGAGAGACAGGGAACTACTGGAGAGAGTCCAGCGGAGGGCCACAAAGTTGATTAGGGGAGTGGAGCATCTCTCGTATGAGGAAAGGCTGAGAGAGCTGGGTCTGTTCAGCCTGGAAAAGAGAAGGCTGAGAGGAGATCTGATCAATGCTCACAAATATCTAAAGGGTGGATGTCAAGAGGATGGGGTCAGACTCTTCTCAGTGGTGCCCAGCGACAGGACAAGGGGCAATGGGCACAAACTGGAGCACAGGCAGTTCCACCTGAACATGAGGAGGAACTTCTTTACTGTGAGGGTAACAGAGCACTGGAACAGGCTGCCCAGGGAGGTTGTGGAGTCTCCTTCTCTGGAGATATTCAAAACCCACATGGATGCATTCCTGTGCAACCTGCTCTAGGCAAACCTGCTTTAGCAGGGGGGTTGGACTAGATGATCTCTAGAGGTCCCTTCCAACCCCTACCATTCTATGATTCTGTATCTAAAGCCTATTGTTTGCCCACGCCAAAGCAACCAAAGTTTTATTAAATAGCCCTAAAACCTTAAGCAGGTTAATTTCACATAATCATATACATCCAGAAAGCAAGAATCTGTACATGGTTTACTTGCCTGAACTCCCTTTTGTAGTCAGTAAAGTGTATCTGAATTAGGGACCATGTTCTTCTCCATTCTCCTGGGTCATTTTTGCATTCTATTTTAGCTAAAAATCCAAACAGGAAAAGCTCAATTTGTTTGCACAGGCTTAGCAAAGACTTCCTCAAATTTGAGAATCTAAGTCTATAGATTTCATCTTTTTTAAAAATCTTGCCCCATTACCCTGGAGGGGCTTACCAGAGTGCACATTTGTTGCCCTGCATCCAGAGATGCAAGTAATTAAGACTTGACTACTCCTAGCATATAAAAAATGTTCAATTAAAACTCAGGTAACTAAGCTCAAGTTCTGGATCCCAATTCCCTTTGTGAACTGAACACTGATGAAACAGCCAGTCCAAGGAAAAGTAAACCCTAAATCCTATTAGACTGCCACCACCACCTCAATTTCACAAGTCTTTCTCTAGAATATAGCTACAAACATTGTAAGAATATGAAGGAACAGCATAACTAGAGTCAGATACTCAAAATTATTAGCCAAACTCAACTGACAAAGTTTTTCAATAGTTAGTGTCTTTCAACTCCATCAACTGCTATTCTCAGTGTTTAGAAGCCTCCAGTAATTTAATGAACTAAGACCTGCAACTAAGGCTCTAATCTACAGGAGTGAATTTCAGTAATTTCAACTATTCAGAAATATCCAAATGGAAAATGCTAACACTCATATGTTTGTGTTAAAATCTTTCTTCTATTTGCAGTACTAGTTAGACATGAACAAAAGGGTTAAAAGCTACCATGTTTAATGGAGATTCACAGACAAGACGGAACATATCTAAACTCAGCACAAGGACACATTTCTTGTTTTTAACCAGACTTGGAACAGATGACTGTCATTAAGCACATGTGAAAAGGTTACTGCAGCAACCTCTCAAAGATCTATCACCCAGATCGAGTTACCAGAAAGCTGTGACAGGGTCAAGCCCAAAAGGCACTTCAAGACCTTTAATGAGAACTGTAAGAAAGTGCATTTGAGCCCAGAATCTGGAGAAGCTGTCTGCCTCTACACTACCTGAATGACTGGGGATGTCAAAAAAGGGGTTACAAGCCATAATTAAAATTTAAAAGCTCAAGAGCCTGAGAAATATGCAGATAAGCATTCCCACCTCCTCAGCCTACAGATGCCCAGCTCCACATGCTCACATATTCACATCCTCCTTATCAGCAAAACGGAGCAATTGCTTATGACTCCTTAGAGATGCTCTACAGAAAATGTAAGACAAAATAACTTGCCAGAAATAAAACTAATACTGAATTCCAGTTCCAATCCTGCATTATCAAAACACAAAAAAATCAAACACAAGTTCTGTACATCAAACTGCTAAGGAAACCAAGGCACTAGGCAAGTCAGATTCAACACTACCTTGTTTGAGCAGTGAGATCTCAGCTACTTGGCTACATGGACTACTAAGAACTCCTACAGAATGAGATCTAGAAGTACATGGCAATACTTCTTTCAAGCAGCTAATTCTACCCATAATTTGCTTTGGAAGTGTGTGGGGAAGGCAGGAACCCCAAGAAAACATAGCAACATTTTATCACAGATGTAGCAGGACTTGAGATTCTCCCTAACAAATTACTCAGAATCCCTGCAGAAGCCAAATCCTAAACACTGCCAAACCAAGGTAGTAATAAACTGTCAGCATTTTTGCAACTGAGAAGCTGTGAGAAGTTCCCTAAATTGGTAACCTCTGGGGTAGGAACAGGAAACAGGAGCACCCTGGAATAGGAATGGCAGGAATTGCCATTATCTTTTTCGGAAGCGGACAGAGTTCACATAGTAATAAACCACATCAAGACCTGCAAAGACCTTTCATCTTCTGATGTTATCCTTTGCAACTCAAAGAAAGAACTACTCCACAGGTACCCACCCATTAATCACACACACACACACATCAGGTTCAACATTTATTTTCCATTCATTTCTTGCACTTGAAGTACTCTTCAATGACATCTTTGGCCTGAGATTCCTTGCCATAGTCCTGTAACACAAGATAACCCATTAATAATAGATACATTCAAAATTTTACAATCTATTTTTAGCAGGAAAATTGAGATTGACACATTTTCTCAAGGTATTCCCAAATAGCCTCAAAATTCCAACGTCAAGCAATATGCCAGCTGCTTTCCCTTCATTTTCTAACAAATGACTAAACAAGGACTACTCCATTTCATTCAAGTGAAACACCCACTCGTACAGATCCAAACAAATTTTTCATTTCTGCTTAAAGAAAGCCAAGTATGTGAAACAGTAGCAAGAGTATGAAAACACACACAGAAGGTGTTAGTCTTTATTGTCAAGATGTAGCCATCTCTTGGGACCTCAAAGACAACAAAGTCTTCAAGGCTCGTACTGTGGCTTTACTTTACCAGTGTCATTTTAAAATATGCTCTGCAAAACATTTTCAGGTTGAGCAGACACATTGAACTGGCATTTTTTTTCTGAAGTAAAATTTCATCTCTTCTACTTAAAAGGTCTTTCCTTTAATGCTTACTGTCAAGTGGGCACAGATACTTCAAGAACACAAGCACTAACTCACAAAATGAATGAGAATTTTAAATAAACATAAAAGGGAACACAGAACAGGGAAGCAGTTTGTTTTCACTATCAATAACAGAGAACAACTGTTTAAAAAACCCTAAAACCCAAGAGCTCTACTTAACAGTGCCTTATCTAAAGCATTCTCATCTTTACCGCTTATTTTCAGAAGAAATAAGCTGTATTTAGCATCATCTTACCTTGACAACCACACAACTGCAGCCCACTACTTTGCGAGGTTTTCCTTCTCTGTCAATCTTGCAGAGGCCTACCCATTCACCCAGTTTCTTGTTGTCATCAACCTGTGTAAAACATTGCATCACATTAGAACTAGCCGTTTCCAACGTAACTGGGTTCAACAAAAAAGTCACTGTACTCTCAGAAGTATTGGGTAACGGATGGCTGCTTTCCTCACAAGTATCAGTAGAGGGAGCCAAAATATCATCATTGTACAGCTTGTAAGTATTTTACTTTGAAGAAAAACTCACATTAAGACTCCTCCCACACTCCACAACCACTTGCAGCATTAATTCTGTTTCTCATTATACAGGACACAGCAATTACAGCACAGTACTTCAAAGATTCAGCTCTCTATATGCTGAAACAAGCAGCTTATACTGCAAGCAGGATAACTGTTCCCAACATGTGTGAAGCTCCAACACTCACCTTTATTAAGTTGATCTGATGTTCTGCACAAAGTGCTTCAACTAACTTTACGTACGTGGGTTCATCACAATTTGAAGCCAGAACACAAAGATGGGCTTGGCGTCTAAAAAAAATGAAAACTGACAACTGTAACTTCATATGCTGCTTAAACTTTAATAATCAAATCCACAAAGAACAAGATTCAGCACATGCATTTCTAGACAACCATTTCCTAACTTTAATTTTTGGTTTTGAGACACCATATGCTTTTGAAATACTAAATATACTTTTACTATGATCTTTTGTTTTTCATATACACAACAGATTACTTGTATGTTGTTAACTTATTATCAGATTCTAGTCCAGTTTTGGAAGCTTCTAAAAATACCACTAAATAAATTCTCAGTCATTGGAAAAAATGACTGGACAAACACCAGGTGTAAACACCAACTGCTGTCACTGTTAGAAAAGAGCCAAGTTACAAGTTGCTTTCTCTTGCTTAACTCATATTACAACAATTTGACATTAGAACTGTAATTATTAAAAACTTGAATTTCCACATCAAGTTGTTATAAGCTCTTCAAAACAATCTTTTCTACTTACGTTCAAAGAAGCTGCTATGACAGGGCCCCAATTCTAATTAGGATCTTTGTATACTGTGGTACAATGTTAAGAATACCAAAGGGATACCTGACAACAGAGAGAGCTGTATAGGTCTTCTATGCTTAACCCAGTGTACTGTGACCACTGCAAGCAAAGTCAGTTTTCTCTGTGGCTGCCTTCATAAGTTCCACCAGAATGTTTCAGAAACA
Source organism: Steatornis caripensis (assembly GCA_013398225.1). Classification (NCBI taxonomy): domain Eukaryota; kingdom Metazoa; phylum Chordata; class Aves; order Caprimulgiformes; family Steatornithidae; genus Steatornis; species Steatornis caripensis. The sequence continues at coordinate 572,036 of VZSC01011943.1, forward strand.
ACATCTCCTTGCAAGAACCATCACGCACAAACATGTATGAACCATGTATACACATCATCCTCTTCACACACAGCAGATAAAGTTGTAGCCAAACTCAAAAGAACTCGTGCAAACTAGCTGTCAGTCACAGAACTTACACTTCTGTTCCGTTACTTAGTACCTTGTCTAGAGCTTTTTGCATACAGGTTTGTCAGACTGCTGATCTCACTCATAAGAAGAGTGAAGGGGTATCCGACAAATTGTTACGTCATCAGCCAAACACTGTAGCACTACACTTCAGCACAATCTATTCTTAAAAGTATGTATCCATATATAGACACAGACAGATGTGTACATACGCGTACGTACACACCTATACATAGCACTTCACCCTACCAAGAAACCGTAACTAATTACCATGGTTAGCACATACGAGAAGTTTAATATTGTACCAATGCAATTATATACAGTTGCAATACAAAAAATAAAGCTTGCAAAAACAGTAAAAGCAAGCAACAAATTTCAGTTTTTCTCCATAAAAACTAAAGCAAGTCTTCCAGGTTAAGTCTTACAGGCATAGCAACCCTCCCGCTCAAAATTTTCCGGAAGTTTTGAGAAGATTTTATCATTTCTTAAATCACAAGACTCTTGAGCCCCAGATTTCCACAGCTACACACCATTCCATTTTCTTCACAAAACCAACCCACATGAAAACTCAATGGCACTGGGGTCACAAAAAGACAGAACTCAGTACACTAGATGCTGTTATTCTTGAGTCGCTGAGTTTAGCATCTGTACTTTAAGATCACAGTTAAAGACCCCGAGATATAGATAGCAAAGACAAATCTTGTTGGCAGAAAAAACACGGTCTTGCAAAAAGCTTTCAACTATACATCTGGACAAAGCAAGCACTGTATGTCTTCCACGTACCTCACCACAACATGCCTCACCTAGTTTCGCTATTCACCATCAACAAAGTGGGAACACAACACTTACTTGTCCAAGGCTTTGGCTGCTTCACGAATACCACGAGCTAGGCCATCATGGATGAGTGCGGTCTTCAGCACTTCTTGCAGGGCGGTGTTAACATCCATTACACCTCCAGCAGTAATGCTACAGAAAACACAGAGATATTGCTCTGATCGTGCCAACACCTTGCAACTACAAGCAAAAGCCTCCCCTTCGCCTGCAAGCATCAAATCATTAAAAAACACAACAAAAAAGCACGCTGAAGAAGCAACCCAAAGGAGACAATAGAAAACGCAAGAACTTTAAAGAAACTGAAGAGGTTACACCCTCGAGGGGAGCGAGCAGGCCAGCCAGCTGTGCGCTCTCCATGCTCCCTCTCGAAGGCCCCAGCGCCCCGCCGCGCGCCGCCCCCCCCCCGCGGAACCCCACGCCGC